>OX328125.1:94664259-95264259 GCA_946811695.1 Gonocerus acuteangulatus | reverse complement strand
CTACAAGGTACGATTAATAACTTGGAAAAATGGAGTGATACTTCGGGATTCACATTTTCTGATGAAAAGACAAAGTGTATACACTTCTGCAGAAAAAGAAATTGTAAAATGAACCCTGTTTTCAGAATGTTCAAGAAAGACTTATTGTATGTCGAAAATTTCAAATTTTTAGGCCTCCAACTGGACAAGAAGCTGAATTGGATCTGCCACATTAAAGAAATTCGAAAGAAATGCACAAATAGAATCAATTTCTTAAAAACTCTAGCCAGTACACAATAGGGTTGTGACAGGAAATCTCTGCTGTACATTTAAAGGGCTCTAATCAGATCTGTCTCGGACTACGCCTCTCAAGTATACAGTTCTGCTAGTCCTTCTGCCTTGAAAATGCTTGACAGCATACATAACGCCGGCATTAGACTATCTTTGGGTGCATTTTGTACATCACCCGTAGAGAGTATGCATATAGACAGTGGTAAGCCTCCTTTATTAGTAAGAAGAATGAGTTTGTCTTTATCATATTATGTAGCAATAACAGGACTCAGTAATCATCCTGTCCTGCAAAATATACTGACTAATAATGATAATCAGACAATCAACCTCACACCTTCGAATATGTTTAAAAGTCGAGTGGAGAAATACTTACATCAAGAAAATATATTAATACCTCAAGCATGTAAGATAAAGGCAGCAAATCTACCTCCTTGGTGGATTCCCAACTTTTCCTGCAATATTTTCATGTCAATGCTTAAAAAAGACTTTACACCTGATACTGCGTACAAAATCTTGTTTTTGGAAGGGATCAGAAAATATTCAGACCACCTCAAGTTGTTCACAGACGCTTCGAAAATAGATCAAGTAGGGTGTACTGTCGTGTCTTCCTCATTCACTAAACGTTTCAAACAGCACACAACTAATTCAGTGTTTTCTGGTGAACTCTATGCTATTTTACAAGCCTTAAAAATTGTAAAAGAATCTAAAGAGATGAGGAATTTGATCATCACAGATTCTTTAAGCTCAATAAAAGCAATCATGGCAGGAGATTTCACTCATGGATTTCTACAGGAGATTCATGAATTATGCTTTCAGTGCAGTCAGCAGGAAATATCATTTATGTGGGTGCCATCACATTGCGGGATCTCACTCAATGAACAAGCAGACAAACAAGCTAATTACGCACGGACAGGAACGGAAGCAACAATAATCAATGAGGCCACAAAAGAAGACGTAAAGAGTCATTTAAAAAACGTCGTAAGATCAAAATGGAACCTCACATGGTTCGGATCCCAACGCACACAAATCGCAAGAATCAAAAAGAATACTGACACTTGGACAACAGCTCATCGACATTCCAGACGAGATGAGACCGTTTTGACAAGACTTAGGATAGGACACACTGCACTGACCTACAGCTACCTACTTAACAATCTCCATCACCCAACGTGCACCACATGTGACACACAAAACACTGTAGAACACATACTAATACATTGCCACAAATACGACCATCTCTGACTATCCCTCAAGATAACTGAGACACTGCAAGACATTTTACAAGACGACGAAAAAACAATTCAAAAACTCCTCACATTTCTTAAAACAATCAACATTTACAAAGACATTAGACTTTTAACTGACCGCACTGCCAATGACCCAGCAGGGTAGAGGCAGTATAATAAAATAAATAAATAAAAAAATAAAAAAATTTAGGAAACAATAAACATTCGTTAAAATTTTAAATTTGGTATTTTTCCTTATGTGAAAATATGAGATTTAGAGGTAAAATCTATTTTAAAACTGTGTTGATTTGAAGTGACCTGAAAAAAGAACAATTCCTTAACTGGCCACTTAGGCCCAGATACTGTAGATGTGTCTGATTCTAACCCTACGGCACACTAGGGAGATACCATGCACCGGAGTTTCCCCTTTGCATGTACCCATTAAAGTCTTGGTGAGCCTAGGGGTGGGCTGCAATCCTGACTCCCATCCTCGAACGTCACTAGAAGAAAAAATCTTTAGTGCGCTCCCGGGTCAAGTGATCTACCACTGAGCGAATGTCACCGCTGACCTGAAAAGTTAAAGTTAAAATGGGTTTGAGGCAACAAATTGACCAACTGGTTTACACAAATTTACTTCTTTATTCGTTTTATATTATCTCTTTGGCTAACGAATCCCAGAGGGATTACACATAACAATATACATTAGAATAAACCAAGGCCTAACAAGCTTCAGTATTTTGGTACAATATACATTTAAATAAATAAATGCAGTTTTCATTTATCACAATAAAACTATTCAAGTAGTAACAGCTTACTAAATTATTGATATTAACAACAGAAACAATATTATCTACTAATCATCGGTAACTTTTTCTAAATATTACGTCTATAATCCATCAACAAGAGAAACGTAACACAAATTTTAATTAACAAACTAAAATTTATAGTGTTGATACTTTATGTAAGACTACAAATCTATTTGCACATATTATATGCAAATAACTTTTTAAAAAATATATAAATCAGATATATTATAAACAGTGAAAGTAGAAGTGGTTTGAGGCCTGTAATTACTATATCGACATTAAATACAGTAAAATGTATTTCACAAAATGAATAGCTAACATTTTTATAAAGGGTTGGGAGCAATTTCAATTGTTAAGTTTATTTATAGTGCCTAAGAAGCGCAAAATTATTCCATAAAATAAAGCCAGTGCATCTCGACATGTTATTGTTTTTAGCCCAATGAAAGATTTTCTTTAAGGCTTTACAAATATTACTTCTGTTATAACTGATATTATATAAAAATATCAGATATAATTTTGTGAGGGAATAATTGCACAAATAGCAAACTCCTTGCTAGAATTTTCTGGCACGAAGTTCCTGGGAAACACACTCTAAACCCTTCATATTTATTATCAGAGAAAAAATTGTTTTATTTTAAATAAATTGATTGCAGTGATTCTACTTTGGATAGATTTTATGGTGCTTTTATTGATAAAACATAGGCTATGCAAGTACACTCACATCGAAACAAGTAGATATTGACAACCCCTACATCAGCGTATATAAGTACTTCAGCATATATATTATAAGTGCTTTTTTTTTCTTCTTTTTTTTTTACTACAGGCAGCCATAAAAATTGGCAGCCAAATATAACCATTTTCAACAGTCTCACAATATGATGCATCAATGCTCATTTTACATTTTAAAATATTTCCAACAATTTTATTCTTTAGTTGTGAGATTTGTTTTTGTAAAGATTGGGCAATTGTTTTGTCCTTTGCCCAATAATTGTCGTCACTTCAGGTTAATAAAAACATTTGATCAGAACAAAATCAACGAGTTTAAGAGTCATTTTCATTATCATACTTAAGATCTTAAAGCTATTAAGAATTTAATAATTACTTAGAATTGTTTTCTAAAAAAAAAAAAATTTGCAATAAAAAGTTAATTTATTATTTGTGCACTATTTTAAATGTATTTATAACGGTTGATGATAAAATAATACTAAAGAAAAATTGGTCCATTTAAGCAAATTTAAATGTGTTTTTCTAAAGAAATTTTTAATTTCTATAACAAATGATATAGTATACACACTCATATTTAAATGATATAAGTTAGATCATTCTAGCATCATTTTTCAATATATGCTTTTTATGATTCTTAATTATATAAGTCTTCACCTCTAAACATTTTGACATCAAAAATATAAATTTATACAGTAGAGTACCAACGTTACCCTTCTTCTAGTGGATGTATATATGCTTGCACAATGAGAAATTTTAATTATTTTCTTTAAGCACTTACAAATTAATTGACATGCCATTTCCAGATCTACTTAGGCCGTGATGGAACAGGGGGAGGGACATTGGTGCGTGGAGGAATGGGTGGAGGAGGTCCCGAACCTGGTATTGGTGGAGGAGGACCTGTAGGAGGTGCGGACCCTCTGTATTCATCTCCACTCGAATCACTGGATAGTTCTCTCGAAGGTTTAGGTTGCCTCTTCGGGGAAGGCGGAACACTTACGACTACTGCTTTTGCTTTCACTATGGGAGCAGGCGGACGCGAAGGAGGCATTTTATCTACTGGCGTCTTTGCAGAACTCAGCTCCTCTGTGGATTTAGCAGAATACGGACAAAGTGCTATTGTGTTGTTCTGGCAGAGGTTTATTTGTTCCAGAATCCTCTTTTCCCAGTCGACTGTCCTATAACTTACTTTGTAAACAACACCTTCAATGACAGTTTGTCCGCTTTGTCCTGCCAGCATTGCCGCATAACAGTCCTTAAATACTATGTAGATCAAATCTTCAACTTGTCTCATTATTACCACCTCGCCATATTGAGATAAATTATCAAGAAGACAAGTTTTAAAACTTTCGTCTGAATATAAACTTTTATTTATGGAATGAATAATTACAGTTGCATCAGGTGGGCCTGACGATTTTATAACTTGTGTAAATATCTCCTCTTGTTTCTCTTCGTCTACTTCATGGACTTCAATGTCGATGACTCCAAAAACAGGACGGTGATCACTTTGTTTCAATTCGGCTCTTCCGTAGAAAACAATGTTCCCATTATTCCAGTCATCGGGGATTTCGTCTAAATGACATCTTCGTTTCCATAAAATTCTATCTGTCCAAGCTGGTGCTCGACATTTTTCACTTGTATCATAGTCATCTGAAAAGAGATCATACTTATAAGTCGGTGGAAATGTTATATCTGCTTCTATGTAGTTATGAAACACATTTCCTGAGTCCTTTTGTACTTTCAATTGATCATATTGAAAAACTATGTCAAGTTTGTTTTCCTTTAAAAGTTCTTTTAATTCTTCTTTATCCATATCTATGCGATAATTGAAGTCTCCACACCATATAATGTAGTCTTGAGATTTCAAATTGGATCCAAGAGGAAAAGTTATTTTCTTACATATTTCGTTATAATCTGAATTTCTCTCATTGACTTGAGATTGGCCTGCAGCAAAATGAGCACACAAAAACGTCATAGATGTATTATACAACGTACAGCGAATCGCCACTCCTCCCTTGTTCCCTGTTGCTCCACCAAAGCCTGTTTTCACTGAATCAATAGCCACATCTCGAAGGAAGGGTGCTAGTTCGAGACGTATAAACAAAAAGAGGCAAACTCCAACTAACTGAATATAAGTAACAATTATATACTTCCTGTCTCTCGATAATACTTTTTGTAGTTCCTCTGCCCATGTTTTTGCATTTTCCGAACTAACAGCCATTATGTTACTAGCATTTAGGTCGACTATTTCTTCAAACCCTATAGCATATAAGTCTATCTCTTTTGAATTATCTGCAGTAGTGTGTGCATCTAGCAACCAATCTGAGAGTGAAACATCCTTGTAAGCCACACTCCTGAAATGCTTTCCTCCATTTACATTGTACGTACCTACACCTAACCTTATAGGAACTTTATTTGTATAATCACTATATCTATCACACATTTCGGATAAAATATTGTTTGAAAGATGATGAAGATAACTGCCTAATAACGTTCTAGCTCTATCAGCTAAGTTGCTATTTAGTGCTTTTCCAAGTAGAAGTATGTCTATGGCTTCTTGTTTGCTATTATCTAATAAATTGTTTTGGATTGTTCTTGCAGCAGATCTTGCTCCATCCATAAATTTTGAACCTCCCTGTATGGCTCCTGTACCAGCGTATATTTTACTTATTTCATTACCATTGTCTACCCACATCTGTTTGAATACTTCTTCAAATCTTGTAACGGATTGTTGCTTTTCGTTCAAATCCAACATTTCGAGTTGTTTACCAAGGACTTGCAATCCTATAAATGTTTGTACACAGTTAGTTCTATCTAAACAATCCAAACAGTTTGTCCTTATTGTACCACTCTGCTGACTTAACACTTCATTGCCTTTCATATAAAAAGCAGAATAAGACTTAAAAAATTGTTCTAATTTCTCTTTCAGCTTATTTATGTTTTTAGGATTTGCTTTCATTTCTTGATGATAATCGAATACTATTTGCTGTATATCAGTGTGTTTCGATGTTTTTAATTGTTGTACAAACAAATTTGACAGTATTCCCTCAGATTCCTTGCTCCCTACTTGACTGGTACCCAATAGATTCACTATTGTTTGATGACCATAACGTTCTTTAATTAGGCATATATGCCTATCAAAAGCTGCAGCAGAAGCTTCTGGACCCCTCGACATTTTCACTTTATGCTGCCCGACTTGAACTCCTGTCTGCTCCCAAAACAGAGGGACAGAACCTCTTGTTTGGACGTACGACGCAACAGAATCCTCCATGTATATGGCCTGCTCAGTCTCAACAAAATTGGCTACATGACCTTCGTCATTGACACCCCGAACGTGGAATCTCGTTCCAGTCCTTTCAGAACTCAAACGAGAAATTATCACAGCTTTTCCTTGACGAGCGCCTACGTAAACAGTCCTGATCTCGACACTGCCACACATCACTTTCTGCAACCAAGAGGTCGTATCAATTCCAAACTGTATGAATGGCAAATGCAATGTTCTATTCCAGAAAAATCTATTATCAGTTTCTCTGGTTTTTGTCCTCCTTTGGGCACACAGTGTTATATCTACAGCATCACCACTTGAGCACCATGAGAAGTAAAATGTCCCGGAGTTTAGGATCTTTTTAACTTCAGATATATGTTCCTCATCTTGATGTTGCTTTCTCAAAGATAAAAATGAAGTTTGTGTTATTCGGAATATTTCAGTATCGGATATTTTACCTAAGGAAATACATCCTGTAATCATAATTAAGTACTGCAAAACTTCATTTGCAATATTTATTTGAAGGATTCCCAATGAACCATAAGCATCTAGAACTTTAGAATATTGCCTTTTAATAGTTTCTCTCTCTTGGGATGAAAGCTGTACAATTACATCTGACTCCAGTAGCAAACAAGAATCCTTACTTCTTTGTTCTAGCAGTATGCTGTATGGACTAGAATTGTTGTCACGCTCATATACTCTAAATGATTTTCCCATCGCCATTTTTATTGTCTGTTGTTAAATTTCCTTCAAAACAAAATATAAACAATGAGATCTTTGTTTATTGTACTAGATTGTATTCATAATTTGTCCACTATGGAGGGAGGTTACTGGGGACTTGCCCTTAGAAAATCAATATATAGGCCACTAGGTATAAGTACCTTCCCCCAGCAACTTTTACATTTAATTCTTCTTTGAAATGATTATTATGGTATTACCTCTAACAATGTGTGCCCTCTAAATCACATGATTCTCTCAGACGGGTAAAATTAACTTTTCCTGGATAATGGAGCAATATACTTGCCTCTCAATAGGACATTCATTTCTGAAAAAAGGCGAATATCCAGAATCTCCTTATTAACTGCATAGATATTAACTAAAATTCTATTATTGAATGAAAATAAATACTGATGTAAATCCAACAAGACATAATGTGAGAACGACCTGACCAACTGACAAGACACTTACTTCGATATCTGTTTACACTGAAGGTTTTAAGTATGCAGGTTATAACATCGATTGGCACTCGGCAAGGAAACTTGCTATTATGCAGAAATTGTTACATAACAATGTTATGTAATGGGAAACCGCTGTGATACTGTTAGACTCCGCTGGCTGTTGGAAATTATCTTATCAAAATTCGCATTTTATGGAGTAAGGATGTGTTGATAAGTGGCAGTGACTCTAGATTTTTATATTATTATTCTCCAAGATTCCTATACTTTTTTTCAATCTTTATGTAAAGTATTACGCGAAAAGAGATTGCTAGAACTGAGTATATTTGGGGATATTTAAATGTTAACGTCCACTTATACACATCAGAGATTTTTGGGACGGGTTATCTGCAGGTTAACACCCTGATTTAGCCAGGATAGGGCTAATGCCTTTCCTTTTTTCCAAAGAAAAAACACAACGCTGGTGGGTGCTTATGCCTTAACATTCACATTATGGCCTCCTTATGTATAATTATGTATACAGTATACAAAAACTTTACAAAAAGCCTTCTTCAATACATTTAGCCATGGCTACCTAAATGTCATCTTGGTCATCCTCCCTCCCCCTAGGCATTTTTTAGTGTTGAAAAAGGCTGTAAACGTGTAGCCTCAAATACAGATTTGTGCCTTAAGATCAGACGTTTTTTTCTCCGAAAAATCTAGCCGAATCTGGAATTTTCCGAATTTGACCGGCCCATTACTTTAGAAACGTTTTTATCGGACAATTATTAAGCATTCGAATGGTTACTGTCGATTTACCAACCGTTTTAAGGACATTTAAGAAAATATGAGTAATCCTAAAACTGCTCATGTGTCTTAATGAAGATTTTTTTTTTCGAATACATCCTTAACTCCAAATGTAACCAAAATTCAAATATCTTAACGTATGCGCAACATTTTGTTTCACGCGAATTTCGTCCATAAAACGATGTTCCGGTAGGCAGATTCTGCTCTTTAACGAACTTGATCCCTTAAGTTAAAAGGCTTTTTTTACCAAATTAACACACACACACAATTTGAAAACCCGTTAATTTCATGAACTATGGGTTCTGGAACGTGAAGTTTTCTAGTCGGCACTTCCGGATTGCGTCATGAGGTCAACCTCATAAGCGGGTTTCCTATGGAGGGAGGGAAGAACCACGATAAAAATCCCTGGAAATGTTGGGTCATTTGTGGTTTAACTTTTGATAGGATCCAGGGCCGCCACGGGGGGGGGGGGACTGCCGGGTACGGTTGTCAAGGGCCCGGGCTCTCCAGGGTGCGGGCCAGGCCTCGCTAATTGGAAAAATGTATAGGTTACGGCCTTGTAAAAAGAATGAGGTTTAGAAATATAGACGGGCGTAGCCTATATTTATTGGAATGGGATCTTTTTTTTTTTTAATGTACACAAACGACAAAACAAGTGCAGTCCCAGAATAGTATATTTCATTAGGAGTCGTAATAAAACTACAAGTACCGAAAGTGACCTTTGCTGCACCGATTGTCGGCTTTTATTCTCGTTTAGCTCAACACTCATGATGAAAATAATTTTAAAATGTCCAAAGTCCTATAGCAAAGTACTAGAATTTTCATTCTGGCTCTGAGAAGTGGGGGCCCGTGATCTGGTCCTGGGCCCGGCTCTGAGATGTGGCGGCCGTGATAGGATCACTTCCGGTGCTTTTCGGGAAGTCGGAAGTATTGGTTTTGTTCTATTGAAGAGTAAACATGAACATCATATGCAAATCACACCAGATGTAATCATAATACTGAAACACGCCAAAAAGACAAAGATCCAGCAATTCGGTTTATTATCAACCAGCAATTCGAACGACCAGTGATATCGAGAAAGATTCTATGAAAATTAAATAAAGCCTGCTCAGAAGCTTTGTTCTTCCATTATAAAGATACCATGCAAAAACATAAGTTTTAAAATTAGTCTTTTGACGCTTATCAGTCTGAATGGACCAAGGCCAGAGATAACTGCCTCCGATTTCTTTATCAAAATTGGGTCTTTCCTTTTTTTTTTTTTTTTTTTTTTTGGCACACTCCCATAAAACAGAGAGAGTTTTATTACTTGATATTCCCGCTAAGCTAACCCTAAACGTGTTTTTCTTTGATAAACAAAACAGTACATTGCTCTTTTTAAGTTTATTCTTTTACTTCCTGTAGTTCTGTGGTCTCTTTATAACATTTCAGCTTTTGCTTGAGCAATCTAGAAATTAGAACATGTCTGTTTTTTGAAATGTAAAATATAGAGGTTTTAGGAATAATAATTATATTAGTTAGATTTCAAGAATTACTAATTTTTTTTTATTTTATTTTTTATTCCCGCCTCGGCTTTGGCTATCTGTAAAATTTACACACATACATATGTAGGTGGATAGAACACACTAGGCGTTAGAAGAAATAATATTAAAAATAATTAAGAATATAATCAAAAATAAAAAAAAAAATTATATGTGATGTTACTGTCAAATTCAATTAAAAAAAAATAAAATAAAAAAGTAACTGAGTAAAACGTTGTTGGCATTAAAATAACGGCACCAACTCTTTGGAATTTTAAGAACTGATTTCTCCGAATATGATCGCTCTATCAAAAATTGCATAAGAACCATTATTGTAGAAAGTCCGACTCGCAGGAACTGCGTCATCAAAGCGCGGTTCGGCTCTTATCCCTGGTCTAATTCGAAAAGATTAAAATAGGAACAGTTATTACTTTGGTTCGACGAAAAGGTTTTATGATCTTACCTGAATGGGACAGCCAACCCCAGAAAGGCCCCCTCACTCTCTTTGAAAGCTATATTTCTCACAATAAATTGGTTCTTCTTATTTTACTTAATGGGTTTTATTATCAAATACATTATCCAACTATAAGCAATTAAAAAAAGTCCGTCACGCAGGAGCTGCATAACTAAGCACTTTCCTCAGAATTTGGCTAGTGTAGACTGCTTTCCAGAACAATTTGCTTAAAATATCCTACATAAATAAAATAAAAACATAAATAGTTCTCTTTTAAATTTGTAATGAGTAACTGATCAATTATTAATTTGCTTCCAGAGTTATGTTTACATATGTTACCTATTACACTACGTAATAAATACAAAAAACCTCATATTATCGTATTTTGATCTAACGCAGGAAAAGGATACAGTCACTCTAGTGGTAGAAAGCGCTCCTTGCGGCGGCTTTGTGAACCTACGTCTGACGGGCTTTTCTATTGAAATATATTACAAATTAAACCCCCGCTTTCCGATTGACCGATTCAGCTCATTTTTACAACACTTCTTTCTCATGAGTTACCCACGACGTATACCGCGTTTCGTTACAATACAGCAGAAAGAAATTACGACCGGTATGAGTATATTAAGAATTTGGGTCAAGAGTAAACCCCCCCTTCTAATGAACCGATTTAGTTTATTTTTACAACATATATTTACCTGTAGATTACCACTACGAATACCGAGTTTCGTCGAAATATACCAAAAATCACGGCTGGTAGTGGCGAATTGGTATTGTGGGTCCGGAGTAAACCCCCCCTCATAATGAACCGATTTAGTTTATTTTTACAACAGTTATTTACCTGTTGATTACCACTACGAATACCGAGTTTCATCGAAATATACCAAAAATCACGGCTGGTAGTGGCGAATTGGTATTGTGGGTCCGGAGTAAACCCCCCCTTGTAATGAACCGATTTAGTTCATTTTTATATCTCACTTTTCTCTCTATATTACCACTACGAATACCAAGTTTCGTTGAAATATAACAAATATTACGGCTGACATAGTCAAATTAGTGTTTTGGGTTCGGGGTAAACCCCCTCTTCCGGTGGACCGACTTTGGTGGTTAACGAACTCGTTCAATCGTTTGCTAATTGAATGCTATATACCAAGTTTCGTGACGAAAAAACAAAAACTCTGGCCGCTATCGTGTTAACAGACACATATATATATATATATGCATATATATATATATATAGATATATATAAATTTTAACGGGGGTCATTTTCGGTGTCTACTAGGTAGGATCGATAAAGATTTGAAGAAATTTTTCAAAAATTCCGTCATGAGTCCAACCTCAATAGCTACTTTCCTTCGGAGGAAAGTGCTAAAATAACAAGGAATAAAGGGGTCTCCCGTGGTCTAATGGTTAGCGCCTTGGATTCATAAGCGGGAGATGGTGGGTTCGATCCCCACCTCCGGCAGGAATTTTCTCATCTCAGGGCTCGTTGGGAAAATTCCTCGCTGTACCCTGGATGTCGGCGCCAATGACCTAGAAGTAGATGCGCCGTAAAAAAACAAAAAAAAAAACAACAAGGAATAAAAACAGACAAATAGAACTGTTCGAATAAACGAAATCAATTATGTCAAAGTTTAAGCACTTATTTCTCTGATTGACGTCGCCTAATCAAAACTTTCTTCAGGTCTTTTTTGTAGAGCATTTAGTATGCTTTCGAATTGTAACCTTCCGTTTACCAAGATTCTCAACCGTTTTCGAGATATTAAGGAAAGTATACGAAGTTCCCAAAGCTTTTCATGTCTGTTAATAAAATATTTTATTCTAACCCTTCCTTAACACCAAACGTAACCAAAATTTCAACATAATAGTTTTGATAAAATTTGAACATGAAAAAAATGTTTCAACTGAATCCCATGATTCTAAGTACCCAAACCAAAAACGTTATTCAACAACTATTTTTTCAATTTTCTCGAAAACGGTTAAAGCTATTGCCTTAAAAATGGTTTCATTCGTTTTCCTAGGCCAAGGAGCCTATAAAACGAATACTTGCAAGCATATGAAGTACGCGCAACGATTTTTTTCGCGCGAATTTCGCTTCAAAAACCATGTTCCAGTCGGCGGATTCTGCAGCTTAACGAACTTGTCCTTTCAAATTAGACAACAGATTTTTGTTTGAATAGACGCCTTAAATGTACCACGATTTCCCAACTGGTTTCCAGATATTTAAGAAAGTATACAAAATTGTCAAGTAAATTCAATTTTTTTTGTCCACTTTTCTCTGTCAGAGATTTGGCCTTAAAAATGGTTTCACTTGCTTCTCCTCGTCAAGTTTCCCGGAAAAATGGTTCTTTTGCAATTTTTGATAAAGCTATCTCATTCGGAGAAGGCGGTGCCTCAGTTTTTAATCGTTTTTTGTTTTTCTCTTCCCTGCGAATTTTTTTTTCGGCCTTAAAAACATGAGAAGTAGGCGAGAGGCATGTTTTTATTACTTTCTGTTTGAAATAAAGGTTATCTTTCGAATAAGCGGAAGGCGACGAAATGGAGCGAGTATTTTCCTCTTAGGGTTGGTAATTGTCAGTTTCCTGTGCATTGTAGCGCCTAAAATCTCGCTTCCCTTCGAGATGTTAGGAGTAGGTGTTTACATTTTTGACGACATATTGAAAAAAAAAGTTAACTGTTTCTATTCAAAGCTTTCCAAATGTCACTAGGGATGGTTCGGAATTTTAAGCAAGGCTCCTCTCTCCCTCCATAGGGAGGAAACCCGCTTGAGACCTCATGACGCAATCCGGAGTTCCGACTAGAAAATTTTACGTTTCAGAACCCCAGATCTCTCTCTCTCTCTCTCTCTCTCTATATATATATATATATATATATATATATATATATATATATATATATATATATTTCTGGTCGCTCTCTCACAGGCTCAAAAACGGTCTGATTTTGATTAAATTTGGTTCAAAAATCTGTCATCTAATTTTAAAGGTCAAGTTCTCCTAACTAGCAGAATCCCTCCCCTGGAACATTGTTTTTGGAGCGAAATTCGCGCGCAAAAAAAAAAAAATAACAAAACGTAACGCTTACGTTTTTAAGTTCATATACCTGCAGGTACTCGTTTTATTGGTTCTTTGACATAGGAAAACGAATGAAACCATTTTTAAGGCGATATCTGTAACCGTTTTGGAGAAAAGTGGGGAACAAAGGTTTTTAACTCATTTTCGGTATTTTTTCTTAAAATCGTTGGAGTCAATTGAGATATTTAAATTTTGGTTACATTTGGAGATAAGGATTATCCGAAAAAAAATTTGTTATTAATAGAACAACTCTATGAAAAGCTTTGGGATCTTCGTCATCTTCGGGCGCATCAACATAAGTCTTGGCCATTAGCGCTGATTTTAGTAATTATCTCGAAAACAGTTGGGAAATCGGGGAAGGTGACCATTCGAAACCTTACTAATTTTTCTACAAAAAATATTCTGAAGAAATTTTCGCAAGGGCGATGTTAATCGGAGGAGTAAGTGCATAAAACTTCGAAAATGCTCTTTTCCTCAAACCCACCACGATCCACTAGATGCAGAAATGATTGCACATCCGTGAGGCACAGTTCTCCTTCTTCTCATCGTTTTTTTTATGTCATAGTGAATACGTTTTTCTAAACATTTAACCACATTAGCGATAGAAAAAAGTTCGCTTGAAACCTCTAAAACAGTTTATTGTCTATTCTATTGTTGAAAAAAGTATACTTATATATATATATATATATATATATATATATATATATATATATATATATATATATATATATCGTCAGCATCCTCCTCTATGTTAATGTTTTCATTTTTTTCATTTTATATAAAACATTTCTTTTTTAATTTACTTCTGTATTCTGTTTTCTCAGATTACATTTATTCATAATGAAATACCTATTGCTTGATAATACGAGAATACTATAAGAGATGAGCTAATAACTATTATAGGGGTCCAGCTTGCTGAGAGGTTAGATAACGGTGAAAGGTACCTTTATACGGTAGAATGGATTATTATAGAAAATGCAAGCTTTCCTTAAGGCGTTGTGGTGTTAAAACCTTTTTAGTAAATTCCGTAGTAGTTGAGGTCGCATTTATGAAAGAAGATTATTGATGGATTTCTTTGAACCTTCACCGATCCCTAAATCTACTATGTAGATGCCGAATACGACATCATGTCGTTATTTAATATATATATATATATATATATATGTGTGTGTGTGTGTGTGTGTACACACGAATTTTTCTTATAGGAGAAAGTTCCAGAATTACAACTTCACTAAGTAGTGTCAGCAACTTTATTTCATCCCTACATTTTTCGCGCATTTTTGGGGCATCATGTTAAAAATAGTAAAACTTAAGGGGCCCTCACACTGCACAAAATTTCAGTGTCGACTAAACATTCTTCAGAAAAAAAAGTGTGGGTGATGACTTATTTGAAGAAGCGACCAACCCACTTCGTGAACTGAGTTTGAAACCTACGCTCATCAATATTTCCTGAGGATGAATAAAGAGATGTTCGAGCAACTGTTGAGAAGTTTGCCCTCTGATTGAGAAACTTGATACACGAGCAGGGCCTCCGAGAGGGACTACGGGCCTCTGCCCAAATAACTTCAATGGCCCCTAAACCTCCCCCCATCTATTAACCCTTTGTTGCATCGTGATGCCTGCAGGCATCATATTATATTTTACATTCAGAGTCGAGTTTTTTCGAATTGTTTTTCGTTCCCTGTAAGCATCAACAAGTGTCAAAGGGTCTGGAAGGTTTATCTGGGATCTGTGGAAGAAGGAATAAACAAGTTAATGTTGACAAAACCAGGAGTCTCGTTTCTCACCCCGAGGGGACCCGTTTCGCAAGGCCACAATACTATTAAAAACGTCCATTCTGACCTAAAAAAAATCGTACTCCTTAGTACTAGTGGTGTATTTTACGAAGTGAAAGTTTGTTTTATTGAAGTTTTATTTTTTGTGTAAATTTTTGTGGTTGTTCATTTGTTTCCTGTAGTCACCATCATGCATCTGGTACTGAGGTTCGAGCGATGGATCCCATTATCTGATCGATAATGGCGAGAGGAGAAACAGATTTTTCATATAATCACAGCACCAAATGATAGTGAGGATGATGAAGATGTCGACGACAATGTTCTTTCTGAACCTTCGCGTATTTTCAGCCAATGTTTTAGAGGTAAATGGCGACGATTTTAATGGTCCCTTCTCAGATTTGAATGATTTGTTTGAGGATGTACTGTCTGATGTATCTCAGAAGATGAGATGCAGGATGGAAAACTGCAAGAACCAAACATATGGTTACTCTGATAAATGTGAACTTTATTTGTGTTTATCTAAAGCCAAATCATGTTTTAAGGATTACCATTTGTGATTTTGATGAAAGGAGAAGAGAGTTCTTTTTAACTTTAACTCATAAATTCTTTATATGTTCCAATAAATGTAAATACTTACATGTTCATTCACAAAAACATTCCTCCCCTTACCAATTGTCCTCCTTGTCCCTCCTAGCGGAGGCCCTGTACATGAATGAGGACATGCTACAAAATATGGAAAGGTCCGCAAACATTTTCTAAACTTTCAGAAAACTTTAAACGCCCCACAAAATTTTGAATATCCCTTTTATATATATATATATATATATATATATATATATATATATATATATATATATATATATAAATCAATCCTATAATATTTCTCCTCATACTCACAATATTTTTGCACAAAGCCGACATCTTTAAATTTGTGTGCAAACTTTTTGTCAGTTTGGGGGCCCCTTTCCACTTGTAGGGCCAAATCTAGACTGGTCATGGTCTGAAACAATTCGATATAGTGGAAAATAGTTAGCTTATTGATAATCGATATGTCATAAATATAAAATTAATCTCCAGACAAAATGTAGTCTCAAAAATTCAAATTCACCCCTGCCCTAAAGTTTTTTTTTATTTTGTTCTCATATTTCCAAGCCATCTTTACATATATGTTTTAATTTGTTTGAAATTATTGGATTAAAATTGAGCAAAAATAAGGGCATGGTTCTGGATTCTCATCCTTTAAAAAACTTCTTTTTTTTCTTTACCTAAATGCTTGTAAATTAGATCTACCCTGGTTAGAAAAGGATTGATCCATTCTAGCCCTGTAGAAGCCCCATTCCGAAGATTCCGTGTCCTGTATAAGTGGGCGTTAAAATATAAATAATAATAATTATTTACTCTCTTGATTATAGATTGATGTAAATTGTATAGAGAGAAGCATTTTAAAATCTTCCAACTCCCGACTCAAAGAAATCCTCTTTCCATTTCTAAGTGTAACTCTGTAACATTGATGTTACTTAAGAAAGCCTAGTGACGAGGAAAAGTCCTTCACAATATCTATAATTGTAAATGAGAATTTGTTCCACAATGACACAATTAATCATTTAAATGATAAGAAAACATGAGAGGGAAATGTCACCATAGTTACACTATCATCCTCCTTATCTGCATATAAATAAACTTCGTAATATAAACTCATTATAAGTACTAATTTGGCCGACCAGCAGGAACTCCGTCATAATGGCGCATTTCAGAATAGAGGAATAATATTTCTTTAATTAGAAACCGTAAACATAATGATTGACATTGAAGTAAATTGTTTTATTTTTTTTTCAGGTAAAATGATGAATTAGAATAGAAACGGAAGTAAACAAAGGCACATTTTAGCGCGTTTTCTCCTTCTTTTCATAGGGAGAACCCCCGCTTATGATGTTAACACCGTGACGCAATCCGGAAGTGGTGACTAGAAAATTTCGTTTCAGAACCCACCCATAAATCACGAAAAAAATGGTGCTTGAAATTTATACATATATATTTATTAAAAGTCCGTCACGCAGGAGCTGCATAACTAAGCACTTTCCTCAGAATTTGGGTAGTGTAGACTGCTTTCCAGAACAATTTGCTTAAAATATCCTACATAAATAAAATAAAAACATGAATAGTTCTCTTTTAAATTTGTAATGAGTAACTGATCAATTATTAATATGCTTCCAGAGTTATGTTTACACATGGTACCTACTACACTACTTAATAAATACAAAAAACCTCATATTATCGTGTTTTGATCTAACGCAGGAACAGGATACAGTCACTCTAGTGGTAGAAAGCGCTCCTTGCGGCGGCTTTGTGAACCTACATCTGGCGGGCTTATTTATTGAAATATATTGCAAATTAAACCCCCGCTTTCCGATTGACCGATTCAGCTCATTTTTACAACACTTCTTTCTCGTGAGTTACCCACGACGTATACCGCGTTTCGTTACAATACAGCAGAAATTACGACCGGTATGAGTATATTAGGAATGTGGGTCCGGAGTAACCCCCCCCCTTCTAATGAACCGATTTAGTTTATTTTTACAACACATATTTACCTGTAGATTACCACTACGAATACCGAGTTTCGTCGAAATATACCAAAAATCACGGCTGGTAGTGGCGAATTGGTATTGTTGGTCCAGAGTAAACCCCCCCCCCTCCTAATGAACCGATTTAGTTTATTTTTACAACACATATTTACCTGTGGATTACCACTACGAATACCGAGTTTCGTCGAAATATACCAAAAATCACGGCTGGTAGTGGCGAATTGGTATTGTGGGTCCGGAGTAAACCCCCCCCCCCTTCTAATGAACCGATTTAGTTCATTTTTATATCTCACTTTTCTCTCTATATTACCACTACGAATACCAAGTTTCGTTGAAATATAACAAATATTACGGCTGACATAGTCAAATTAGTGTTTTGGGTTCGGGGTAAACCCCCCCCCCCCTTCCGGTTAACGAACTCGTTCAATCGTTTGCTAATTGAATGCTATATACCAAGTTTCGTGACGAAAAAACAAAAACTCTGGCCGCTATCGTGTTAACAGACATATATATATATATATATATATATATATATATATATATATATATATATATATATATATATAGATATATATATATATATATATATAAATTTTAACGGGGGTCATTTTCGGTGTCTACTAGGTAGGATCGATAAAGATTTGAAGAAATTTTTCAAAAATTCCGTCATGAGTCCAACCTCAATAGATACTTTCCTTCGGAGGAAAGTGCTAAAATTATTGACGCGCCTTTCTCCAAAGGTCGGTTTATTTATATAATATTCCGCAGAGTGGGAACCGCCTGTGGAATATGGAACCGTATGTTATGTCTGTCTGTGATGAAGTGATCTTTATCTTTCTTCCTAACGCCATTTTTGTGTGTATGGATTCATTTTCTTGTTTCTTAGTCTTAAAATGGTACTACGGATTGGGTTGGTGGCCGGGGGCACTTCAGGCTTCGCCGGTTACAGACGTAGTGGCGTGTGTTGGAAACTCTAAGCCAGTTTGCCCTGGTCTCTGGTGACCAACTGTCTGGGTGGAAGCTAGAGGAAGAATATGGTATAACATATGTTAATCATATGTTTCATGATTCAATTGTTTATTGTGCCATGTGGTTTATTGTTTTAGTTAGTAGGCTGTCGTTTTTCTTGTTATGCTGTAATTTAGCTCAATAAAGCCTTTGTTACAAGGTTATGTTTACTCTAAAATCATTCTACAATGATGTATGATTTTAGAGTAAACATAACCTTGTAACAAAGGCTTTATTGAGCTAAATTACAGCATATCAAGAAAAACAACAGCCTACTAACTAAAACAATAAAACACATGGCACAATAAACAATTGAATCTTGAAACATATGATTAACATATGTTATACCACATTCACCCCCTCCTAATAATGAACATAGTCTTGTAAGTAAGAAGGTGGTTTCCTTATTTGGGCGCTTCTTCTTACTAGAAACTGATTTCTGGGCTCGTCCGGCGATTCACTTAATAGTGGTGGCTCTCCTGGTTCATCTTCTTCATTTGACTTGGGCAAGACTTCAGCTTCAAGATCTTTACTCGGTGTATCAGTATCGTGGGCTTCTCCAAGCGGCGCTAGATGTCGAATTGAGACGATGGCTTCATTGCCGTCAGGAAGGCGGACAAAGGCATAATCTGGGTTACTTTCAAGCAATGTAACCTCATCGACTTTTGCATCGTATTTTGATTGCCTATTCTGCCTCCGGAGTAGAACAGGTCCAGGGGTCATTAGCCAGGTAGGTGTCGAAGTTCCATTTCCTGATCTTCGGGGATGATTGAAGAGTCTTTCATGCGGTGTAGTATTGGTTGCAGTGCAGAGTAAGGATCTTATAGAATGAAGTGCATCAGGCAATACTGATTCCCAACGAGTTATGTCTAACCCTCGAGACTTCAGGGCTAATTCTACTGTATTCCAGATTATACCGTTATATCTCTCGACTTGACCATTCCCCTGTGGATTGTAAGGCGTAGTTCTACTGGAGGCAATGCCGCGCAATAGAAGGTAGGACTTCAACTTTCGTGACATGAATGACGTGCCTCGATCGGAATGTATGTATGAGGGTGTTCCAAATAGAGAAAATAACTCATCAAGTTTATCTATAATTGTAGATGCCGACATGCCAGGACAAGGGTAAGCAAAAGGGAACGAGAGTATTCATCAATCAAAACTAGCAAATATTTGTTTCGAGAGCTTGAAGGAAGAGGACCTTTGAAATCTATATTCAATAGTTCAAAGGGGGAAGTAGCCTTTATGAGAGTTTCATGATGCTTGCGAAAATGTGGCTTCATCTCCATGCAAATTTTACAACCAGCATTCATTCTTCTGATGTCTTCCAAGGAATATGGTAAATTCTTCCCACAAACCCAATGGTATAGCCTTGTAATACCTGGGTGGCAAAGGATGTTATGTAAGTTTCGCAGTTCATATTCTTTTCCTTTTGTCAATGTACAACAGATCCTTGATAGAGCATCTGCAGTCACATTTTCCTTTCCTGGTCGATAAACAATTTCATACTTAAAACATGACAATTCTAGCCTCCACCTTAATATCTTTTCATTTTTAATTTTACCATAGTGACTGGAGTCGAACATGAATGAAACCGACCGCTGATCTGTGATTAGGCGAAAATGCCTGCCAATTAAATAATGTCTCCATTTTCTAAGAGCTTCTACAATCGCATTTGCTTCCTTTTCGATGGACGAGTATTTTCTTTCGGACGACGATAGAGTTATAGAGAAGAATTCAACAGGTCTTTTATTCTGTGAGAGTGTTGCAGCTATTGCAACATCCGAAGCATCAGTTTCTACTGTAAACGGGGCAGAAAAATCTATCGAAGATACTACATCTTTTTCTATCTCTCTTTTTAAATTTTCAAAAGCTTCTAATGCATTTGGAGACAGAGGGAACGTACATTCAGCAAGGGGTCTTATTTTCTTGGAAAACTGGAATATAAATGAAGCATAATGAGAGAACATTCCCAGAGTTCTCGTAATGAAGAAATGTCTTTTGGTGGTGGTAATTTCTGTAAAGGTTCCAGTCGCTCAGGATCCGGTCGTATAGTCTTGTTGGTTATCTGGTAGCCTAGGAGATTTATGGTTTTTAACGAGAAATGACTTTTCTTTATCAATCGTGAGGTTATATTTTTCTGCTACTTTAAGAAAACGATTTAAATTTTGATCATGATGTTCCTGGTCCTTACCTCCGATTGCCAAATCATCAAGATATGCATAAGTATCTGATAAATTTTCCAAGCGTATGATATCATCAATAACCCTTTGGAAGGCAGCGACTCCATTTGTTACGCCAAAAGGAATTCTCTTAAACTGATAAAGCTGACCACAGGCCTCAAAAGCAGTGTAAGCTTGTTCAGCCTGTGAAATAGGAATTTGATGATAGGCGGACTTCAAATCGATTATACTGAATATGGAGTATTTTGCAACTTCCCTGACTACATCATCTATTCTAGGGAGAGGATAAGCATCTGCAAGAGTGAATCTATTGATTGTTCTAGAATAGTCTACCACCATACGTCGCTTATGATTTCCATTATCCACAACCAGAACCTGAGCTCGCCAGGGAGACTTACTTTTGCAGATTATGTCGTCCCTTAATAGGCGAGTAAGTTCCGAAGAAATAAATTTTATATCTAACACTGAAAATTTTCGAGACTTAATTGCTACAGGTTTGTATTCAGGAGTGAGATTAGAAAACAGAGTTACAGGTTTTATGTTAGCTACTGCAAAAGCACTGATATTCAGGGGTGCATCTTCCCCACCGAAGACCAACTGTACTGTAGAGTGTCTCTTTAGAATATCATGCCCAATTATAATATCAGAGCATAAATCTGGAAGAATAGACAAACAAACACTACTATATAGATGGCCGTGTACGTATAAATCAACTATACATTGTCCATGCATAGCAGTACGGTGGGAGGTTGAAGCCATCATAACCTCACATTGGGAAGGAAGTACTGAGAGCTTTAGACGGTCCACCAGTTTCTCGCTGATGAATCTACTAGTGCTGCCTGTATCAATAAGAGCAGAAACAGGAGCTCCATTTAAAGTTATTGTAATAATCGCTTTGTTTTTAAGCGAGAATTGTTCGGGAAAGTACTTCCAATAATATTAGTAGTAAGGCTAGAGGAAATGTTTGACCTTTTAGATCTGGAGCGAGAAGATAGACATACCTTACTGAAATGGCCAGATTTTCCACATTTCCTGCAGGTGGCATCCCTAGCAGGACACGAAGTGCGAGGATGTTGTAGCCACAGAAGAAACACTTCGGAGAGACAGCAGCTGCAACTTGAGACGTTTCCGTTGGATCCTCTTCGCTAAGTTGTAGGGGATTGTTCATTTGATTTACTGCATTCACAGATATCGGAGAATTATAATTCAGCCTGCTGATGTGCCAACTCCAATGACCTCGCTTGTTCGTAAGCAAGAGTCAGAGACAATGATGGAGACTCAAGGAGTCTCTGCCGAATATGAGATGAACTTAACCCGCTGATAAAAGAGTCTCTTATACAATCATCTCGGTTAATTTCAGCTGTAACTGCCTTGAACTGACAGTCTATGCTAAGCAGTTTTAAAGATTCAAAATACTTGAAAATGGATTCGCCTGGTTGTTGGCTCCTGGATGCCAGCATATATCGAGCGAAAACTACATTCACTGGTTTTATGAAAAGTTCTTTTAAAACCTCAATAGCTTCTACATAGGAAGTAGTGATACTTACATGCTCGTATATCACAGGTGAGAGAAAGTTTATAAGTAACTGGAGCTTCTGTTCATCTGTAGCCTTAGTCACAGCTACGAAGTTCTCAAAAGTTCTTAGCCAATGTCTCCAATGTTGAGCAGCCGTGCTTGATTTGGATCAACTTCCAATCTATCAGGTTTTAACAGGCGATCCATTGTAAAAATTTAGCTCAATAAATTGTAGAATGATTTTAGAGTAAACATAACCTTGTAACAAAGGCTTTATTGAGCTAAATTACAGCATAACAAGAAAAACAACAGCCTACTAACTAAAACAATAAACCACATGGCACAATAAACAATTGAATCAAGAAACATATGTTATACCACAAAGAGATACTCCTTCCCGGGGATGTGTCCGCAAGCTTGTGCCATACGAGAAGAGGCGTATGTGCTGGGGCTTGCGGGGACATGCGCATCTTTGTGACGGCGGGAGGATGGATAGATGGAGATTGTTGGAGGCTTAAAAAGCTGGGTACGTCTCTCATAGTTTTCTACCTCATTCGACGTACACAATGTCCAATGTAGGTACTATAAAAATGTAGTATTATTAAGATACCACGCCTGAACCCTGACAATTTCTACCTTCTTATAAGCATTTTTGGGATCATCGTATGTTTTCTTAAATATCTTGAAAACTGGTTGGGAAATTGTGGTATGGGGACTGTAATCATTCGAAGACTTTTTAAATTTTCTGAAAAAAAACGCTTTAAAGATATTTTCGATTGGACCCCCCCCCCCAGGGTGACAACTAAGTGCCTGAAACCTCGAAAGGGTTGGTTTCTTTTCTTAGAATGGTTGTTTACGTTTGTTTTCCTCAGTGTTTTCTATCTTGTTGTTAGCGCGGTTCTTCCCTCCCTTCATAGGAAGGAACATAAGTTTGATCTCATGAAACAATCCGGAAGTGCCGATTAGAAAATTTCGCCCACTGGAAGATGGCGTTTGGGGCGAAATTCGCGCAAAAAAAATCGTAACGCTTACGATTTTGAGTTCATATGCTTGTAAGTACTCGTTGTATAGGCTTCTTGGGCTAGTAAAAGGAATGAAACCATTTTTAAGGCTATAGCTTTAACCGTTTCTGAGAAAATCGGGAAAAAAGTTGTTAAATCAAGTTTTTGGTTTGGTTACTTAGAATCATGGGATTCAGTTGAAACATTTTTTGCATGTTTGAATTTCATCAAAACTAACATGTTAAACTTTTGGTTACGTTTGGAGTTAAGGAAGGGTTAGAATAAAATATTTTATGAACAGACATGAAAGGTTTTGGGAACTTCGTATAATTTCATTAATATCTCGAACACGGTTGAGAAATTTTCATAAGTGGATAGAAACTATTTGAAAGCTTTCTAAATTCTCTACAAAAAAGATTCTGAAACAATTTTTGATTAGGTGATGTCAATCGATGAAATAAGTGCTTAAAACTTCAAATACGTCTGTTTAATTCTTATGAACAGGTTTTTTCGTTCTTTTTGCAATTTTTGTCTCTTTCGCTTAGTTTTTTATTGCTTTTTATTTTTGTAATTTCTTATGTTGTATTTGTAAGGAAAATTTATTTGTGTGTAAAACAGGATAGGTAAAATGAGACCAATTTTCTGTTGCTAGAAATAATGAAAAGTTTTGGTAACTTCGTATATTTTCATTAATATCTTGAAAACGGTTGAAAATCTTGGGAAGCGAAAGGTTACCATTCGAATGCTTACTAAATGGTCTACAAAAAAGGTTCTGAAGAAAGTTTTGAATAAGCGATTTCAATCGGAGAAATAAGTGCTTAAACTTTGAAGTAATTGATTTCGTTTATTCGAATGGTTCTTTTTGTCTGTTTTTATTCCTTGTTATTTTTTAATTGCTTAAAGTTGGATAATGTATTTGACAATAAAACAGATTAATTAAAATAAGAAAAACAATTCATTGTTAGAAATATATCAGGCTGTAACGAATGAAATGTCAGTTTTGGATTTGCCGATTTCCTTCAAATGTCTTGAAACTGCCGAGGCTCCTACTCCGAGTTCTTTGGCATAGTGTTTGCAATTGCTTATAGTAGTCAAATGTGTTTGCCATTAAAACAGGATACCTATAATTAGAAACAATATTTTATTTTTGCGGAATCTTGGGATTCTCAAATGCTATATGAATATCTATTAGGCCCCCTTCGTATATTTTCCTTAATATCTCGAAAAGGGTTAGGAAATCGTGGCAAGTGAAATGTAACTGTTCGAAAGCTTATTAAATTCTCTAAAAAAAATGTTTTGAAGAAATGTTTGATGGGGTCGTCACATTAGGAGAAATAAGTGCTTAAAACTTAGTTAGTTAGTTTCGTTTATTTAAACGGATCTATTTGTGTTTCCCGCAGTTTTTTTTTTCACTGCTCGTTATTTTTGTACTTGCTTATAGCAGTCAAACGTATTTGTCAGTAAACAGGATACGTATAACTAGAAGCAATATTTTGTTTGTTAGAATTCGAAGATGCCGTATGAATATGTAGATTACAGTACTGGTGTTGATTTCGTTCTTTAGAATTGTTCTTGGTATTCCCTATTTTCATCTGTTGCCCATAGTTTTTTATTGATAGTAGTTTTTTCTTATTGATTATAGAATATAAATCTATTTGGCTATAAAACAGGATACGTAAAATTAGTAAGAATATTTCGGAGATTTCTGAGCGAAATGCCTTGTAAGATTTTCTACCACCACGAACGGCGTTTTTCCTCTATTTTTATCCAATAGATAGGTTTTATTTGGCATATTATTCTATATATGTTTTATTAAGCAGGGGATTCTGATGAAATGTGTTCTTGCTGTGGATTTTAATTACGATGTGTCTAAGATTGGGTACATTAGCGAGTCTACATAGTTAAGAACCGACGACGGAGGGAGACTTCTTGCTATGATTTAGTCTACATATTTATATTAAGTCGTAAATCCAAAAAATAAACTTCACAACGGTTAGATACTATGAGCGAATAGAGAGTCGGTACAGTGCCCATAGAAACAGAAGGTCCGCAGGAAATTTACCTGCTCGGAGTTAATTCTCAAGAGTTGTAAATATACCCCAGGTATCTGCCGACACAAATACAAAGCCTAGCCAGGGTACAGAGAGCAACTTAATGATATCAATCACCAAAAGTTCTTAAACTATACTAGATTCTGAAATAACACAGTTCCAAACATTGGTTATATACTAAATATTCATAAAGTCTACTTAGTTGTAACCCGATTCATCAATTAGCAATCAATAGTTTTCAACACAGGTTATATACTAAATATTGATAAAAAGTATTTAATTAGAAAAAAAAAAAAAAAAAAACAAGATTCCTCAAGACTTTTTTTTGGTCCATTTGTATCTACTCCATAGACTTAATTAGGTATATTATTCTATATATTGACTTGTTATTCGTCAAGACTTGTTATTTGTCCTTCCGTATCTACTAGATAGGCTTTATTCGGCATATTATTCTATATAGGCTATATTAGGCAGGGTATTCTACTCAATCTTGAGTACTTCTTCTTGATCCTTCTGTATCCACTAGAAAAGGCTTTATTAGGCATATTTTGTATTGATTTATAGAGCTTTGCTTTAGAATGAAAGCCGGATTGTGTAATTTCCGCTTTTGTGTATAAGTTAGCTACTGTCGGAGTCCCTGAAGCCTTATTGTCTTTGATTTGGCTACTTAGAATTATGGGATTCAGTTAAACCTTTTCTGCATGTTCGAATTTCATCAACACTAATATGTTGAAATTTTGGTTACGTTTGGAGTAAAGGAAGAGTTAGAATAAAATATTTTATTAACAGACAAGAAAAGTTTTGGTAACTTTGTATACTTTGGTTAGTATCTCGAAAACCGTTGACAATCTTGGGAAGCGGAAGGTTACAATTCGAAAGCTTACTAAATGCTCTAAAAAAAATGTTCTGAAGATAGTTTTAATTAGGCGATGTCAATCGGAGAAATAAGTGCTTAAAACTTTAAAGTAATTGATTTCGTTTATTCGAACGGTTCTTTTTGTTTTATTCCTTGTTATTTTTTAATTGCTTATAGTCGATTGATGTCTTGTTTTTATAATTGATTTTAGTATTAAAATGAACTTGATACTAGAACGAATTTTAGGTTGCTTGTAATAGAGCTTTCAGAGCAGAAATAGAAGAGGCCCAGTGAGTAATTTCCGCTACTGTAGGTTTTCAGTTTATGGCAGGGCCGCCACATGGGGGGGAGTGCCGGGTACAGTTGTCCCCGGGTACCGAAAGTGACCTTTGCTGCACCGATTGTCGGCTTTTATTCTCACTTTGCTCAAAATTCAAGATGAAAATAATTTTAAAATGTCTTATAGCAAAGTACTAGAATTTTCAGTCTGGCTCTGAGAAGTAGGGGCTCGTGATCTGGTCCTGTGACCGGCTCTGAGATGTGGCGGCCCTGGTTCATGGTGACACCTAAATCTAACTTTTCTTCTGGATTGCATGTGCGCAGGTGTTTGACGTTTTTACGAAATATTAAGTACCCTTATGTTCCTTTTTTGTACTGATTAGTTTGTTATACTGCTTACTTACTACTTTCTACATGCTGTTTACTTTCCAACTACCGTATTTTCATTGTTTAAAAATAAGATTGGTTAAAATTTATTGTCCTGATGTATATACTACGCTCATTTCTGCCTATTAACATAAAGTCTCTCTTCTCCCCCACTCACTTCTCTCTCTCCTCTCTCATTCTCTGTACTATTACTGATTAGTAGATTTTTGCCTGTTTTTTATGCCTCTTGTAGATTATTTAAGTTTACATTGAGTTTTGAATGTTTTACTGACCAGGCAGACGTGACTAGTGAGCTACTGGATACTGTCGGTGCTGTGGCTGTAGACATGGACGGAAGAGTTGCTGCTTCTTGCTCCAGTGGTGGAATAGCTCTGAAACATCCTGGCAGAGTGGGACAAGTATGTTTTTAGTTTATGCCTTATTCTCTGAATGATTACCCACTTACCCTGAAAGACAGAAAGCCAGAGAAAGTTTTGTGAAAAGAATTATATATGAGCTATATTACTGTGTTGCATTGATATAATTATATTTCGAAGGTCACTACTAATTTTCAAGAAGTTTCTTTATCATCAATAAATATTTTTTTGATCCAAAATATAATCGTATTTTATTTAAAGGATTAAGGGAGACAAATGAAAATAAATCAACAAAATAAAATAAGTGAATAAATAAACATGAAATTATAGAATTAAAAATAATGAGAGAAATGATTGCAAGTAAACGATGTCTTGGTAACATCTTGGCTTTTAGTGTGTTGCATTCCCCTACCCAAGCTGGAAGCATTCGAAGGATTTTGTTGAAAACCTCATCGTTTAACATTATTTTGTTCGACCGCAAGGAAAACTACACTTAGGCCCCTTTAACTGGAACTACCAGTTTTGCTAACCAAGTAAGCTTCTAAGACTGTACATTATTAAATGAAATCAATAAATTGAAATATAATTATTCTATCTCGGATTAAGTAACTCTAATTGTTGTTCTGGTCCAGATTTTTCTGATAATCAATATTGAGTATGAAGTATTTTCTGATTAACAGCCAGTCCTTGATAGTTGTTCTAAGAATATGTATTTATTTATATACTCCATGTTTAGGCTGCTATTTATGGATGTGGCTGCTGGGCACAGAACTACCCCTGTGGGAGAGGTATTGCGGTGTCTGTAACCGGATGTGGGGAAGATTTGATGAGGACCTGCTTGGCGAGGGAGACCGTCAACTCTCTGTATTCTTCGGCAAACGCCACTCTTGCCATCAATAATTCTCTCAAAACATTTCTAGGTAACTTTAATGAACATACTTTACTAATCATAGAGTTGAGATAAATGTCAGGTCAATCCAAAAGTTTTACACATTTTTGGGGAATTTCTAAATAGTTTAACAGTAAAACACAATTTGACATTTTAATCTATGATTTATTTTCCTTCACTGTCTGCAATTTCTCGTCATCTTACAGGTAGCTTTTAAATGAGATGAAGATAGGGGATGGATGGGATTTGGCTAAGTGAGAAAAAAAACGTCAGATCTTCAAGTAAAATCTATATTGCGGACGTTTCTTCCACTTCCATAAGCTTTTTTTTTTTTTTTTTTTTTTTTTTCCTCTGTTTAACGGCGTATCAACTATTGGGCCATTAACGCCCATTGGGCATTAAGGTTGCCACCCTTTTATAATACCAACAGCACGTGGTCGGTCACCCATTCAGGTACTGACCACGCCCAACGTTGCTTAACTTCAGTGATCTACAGGAACCGGTGCATTCAACGTGGCTATGGCCGACATATGCTTTCTTGTTCCCCAATCAAGGGTTTTTTCTCCAGGCTCCCAATAATTTCTATCTGGGTGTTCCAAAACATTAACACCTTTTGCAGCCTCCTTTTAACACCTAGTATTTTTCCTTTTTTCATTCTTGCTGACCTACCCCCCCCCCCCCCCTCCTTAGGTCTAGCTATAAACTTTCGTATAGAATCTTCCTCTCCAACACTTAACCATGGTCACCTAAATGTTATCTTGGTCTTCCTCCCCCACCTAGACATTTTTAGTGGTGTGTATTACTGTATTTAATATTATAAATTAGTTTTTGAAATATAAAAGTCCGACTCGCAGGAACTGCATTATCTTAGCGCGGTTCCGTTCATATCCCTATTGTCATTTGAAAAGCTTAGAATAGAAACAGATAATATTTTGCTCGGCCTTTGTTCAAAGGTGTTTACGACTTTACCTGGTTGGGTCCGCCAGACCCTAGAATCCTCTTCTACAGATACTTCATTTCATACGTTTCAATGCATTGGAAAATATCAAAAATTTTCACATTTTCTTGTGTTCTTTTACTATAGTAGTAATTCTAAAAATAAAATAAAAAAACCAGCAGCATAAAGGGAATTAAAAGTATTTAAAAGACGTCATCGAATCTCTTTCTCTTGGCAAGGTATATTTCTAACAATGAATTTGCTTTTCTTATTTTACGTAATCTATTTTATTGTCAAATACATTATCCAACTATAAGCAATTAAAAAATAACAAGGAATAAAAACAGACAAAAAGAACCGTTTAACCAAAAACGAAATCAATTACTTCAAAGTTTGTTAACAGAAAATACTGTTATTTGGGTGCTTTTGTTAATATGTTTCTCTGCATTTTGTTTTACTTTAGGCCTCTGTTAATTTTGTTATTCTCTCATCTACCTTTTGTATAAAACTACTGATAAAAAAAACAAAACTTTGTTTACCTAATGTACATTTTAAAAAAGAATGATTGTTAATATATTGTCACGGTTTTAAAAGGTTTTTTACTGCCTTGATTATTCTTGTTTGTAATTATGAATATTTATTCTTTTATCCCAAGAAGGCTACCAAAGTGAAACGTCCGAAATGTAGATTTTCTTGAAGAGCTTACTTTTTTTTCTTCTCTTAGCTGAATCCCAACTATCCCTTGATTTCTTGGTAGCTTTTAAATTTCATTACTGTAGAAAGACTCTGGTTTTTATGCAAACAACCAAAAATATATTTTGATTAATAAATCAGGCCATAGCCACGTTGATTGCACCGGTTCCCATAGATCACCGAAGTTAAGCAGCGTCGGGCGTGGTCAGTACCTGAATGGGTGACCGACCACGTGCTGTTGGCATTAGAAAAGGGTGGCAACCTGTATATAGTCCGGCGCTAATGGCCAAGATGTAGATGCGCCGTTAAAAAAATAAAAAATAAAATAAAAATAAATAATAAAAAATAAAAAATAAATAAATCAGGCATCTTCCCACTTCATAATTGAGAAAATTAAATCAACTGCATTATAAATTTTAAAAAATTGTCTATGCACTAGTATTTGTAAAGTGACGACTCAAAAATCAGTGTTTTTCAGTTATGACAATGAAAGACATTGGTAAATACCTCTTTATCTACCATGAAAACTGTATTTACCTAGCTTCAGAGCTTGTATGCCAGAGGGCACTCACTCTTCCTGTCTTAAGACTCGGACACACAGGACGTGATCTGTCGCGGCAGGCAGCGATATCTGACCGAGGGTGGCAGGCAATAATACAATAATCTACTTGTATTAAACAGTATTGCATTAGCCCCATCAAACAGAAGACGATCCTTTGCAACAAACTTGTCTTTATGGCTTTGCCGGGCGATACAGTTGTACAAAATTACCGATTTGTGCCACGATCTGTTTATTAAAACGAGTGAAGAAACTGAATTATTCATTGAAATAGTGTGGAAATATGAGTATTTGTTTGATACTTCCCATGAATATTCTAAAAATGTGGTAATGAAAGCAGAAGCATGGAATGAAATAGCTGCAGAGCTGAATATTTCAAGCAAGTGTCTCTTTAATTTCTGTAAAATAATATTTATATTTATTTATATAAAAGTAAATGCTTTTAAAATATAATTATTTTAGTATTATAATTGTAACAATAGTATAATTTAACTACTTAATTTTATATAAAACTGGAAGTAACCTAAATAAATTTAATTTTACATTGTCTAGTCATATCCTGTCTGAATAATCAGCAAAATGTTCAGGAACTTTAATTGTGGCATTGGCCGATCTTTGGTTAGTTAACACAGTTTCCATGAATGCACGAATATGCCCAGTTTACTGTATTGCTTTTTTTTTTTTAGTTGTGCCACTTGTGTAATTTCTTTGTTGTTATATATACATTATTGTTTCAGATTCACCATTTTTGGGTGAGCACTCTCAAAAACTGTGTGGAGTAATTGGATTAGATTTTGACCGATGTGGTAGGGGAGAGTTCATTTGGGGTCATACCACCTCATCTATGGCTGTAGGCTACATGTCGAGTAGGGATCGCCATCCTCAGGTATGCTTCTCTCTTTATCATCTCTTAAGAAATTTCAACATTTTCTAATATTTTTATATGTGGCAGAAGGTCAAATTTCAATCAAAACATATCTTTCTGCACTATTCCTTTATATTGCTCTACATGTTTCTTGCTCTTGTTGATGCCTCTTCAGGAGCACTTTAAATAATATATCTTTAAAGACTTTACCTTCAAGCCCAGTCTAGATGTGGCACTGCCTACAGAATGTTCTCGAAGGTAAAGGCTGCAATGATTTATTATTTTAAGTGCTTCCGAAGTTGTGTCAAGAAGTAGAGGAATATAAAGGAATAGTGAAGAAAGTTGTGTGTTGATTGAAATTTGACCTACTGCCGCATATAAATATATTGTGAAAAATTGGGTCACCATCTTATAACATTTTGTATTATATACCAAGTGTTTCAAAATGGATATCGGGGTTTTAACGCTTTATATTTATTACATTAAACTTACCTTTACAAGAAAATGAAAGAGCAACACAATCTGTATTTTTTGTTGGCTTGTGCTCAAAATCATTCCACTGCCTTCCATGAGAGTATTTTTGAATTAGTTTAACAGAGCTCATTTTTTTATCCAAAAACCATTTTTTTTTTAAATAGAAAATTAACCAAATTATTATTAACAAAACTTTGCTTTACTAAGAATTTATTATTAATAAATTAAGAATATATTATTTATTGCTTATTTTACAATTTAAAATTGAATATGAGTTATTTGCAAATGGAATCTGAATGGCTTATTAGAACATAAATTTGATTTAGCAAACCCACCTTTGCGCTAAAAATAAATCCTATTTACATTGGCCAGTCTGGCTCATCTAACTATGTTGCTCAAAATTTTTTGGAAAACGTACAGTCAATTATCACCTATTTTAATTAATTAATAAAAGCTTCACTCTAATTCACCTTATAATAATAATAAGCAGTTGCTTGAGGCTTTACGACCCTCCCATCCTGAGTAAACAGTCCACCACACTCACAACACACACTGTACACTAAACACTTACACTGACACAAGATCACCTTCCCTGGGTGCTATACCTGGCAGAAGGTATAAATTGCACAACCCATTAAAATTGGTGAAAAGAAAAAAAAAAAAAAAAAAAAATAGCCTTGGACGAATCTGGAGTGAGGGCTGCTCCAGAGGGAATTGATTGTCAGCCCTCGACTTCAGCAGGCAGTGCGAGCGGTGCCCCGATGCTGTATCGGCCCGTAAGACCTACGCCAACAAAAGCGATTTTGTTGTGCAACGAATCAGGTTCTGACTTGAGCTTGGAGGAGAGTGATTCTTCTCCCGCTCTTGTCAAACAAAGGCCAAGATGTACGCAGAGATGCATAAAATGGACAAAGGAAAATTGAATATGAGTATGCATATTGCAGTTATGTGAGCGTACTATCTTGCCACAAAATGCAAACATGAAAAGATGTGTTACACAAGGCGAAACAGTACAAAGGAATTAAATCTTGAAATAAAATTGACTTCTCAAATCCTTGCAGATCGAGTAAGACGTTTTTCACGCACAGGTAAGATTCTGGCAAGATTCGAGAATGCTCAGATGCAGGCGTTAGCAAAATATTAAATAGCAATGAGAACCATGTGAATGAAGTCGAACAAAGTAACGATAACGAGGCTGAGATCTTAATGAGTAATGTAAATGGAAAGGAAGATAATAATGATAATTTTTCTTAATTGTCAGGATTTAAATAAAGTTTACTGAGATTGTATTCCTTTCCATAAAATCATTTTGTAACTCAATATTTAATCTCGGATAATGAGGAAAAATATCTACTTCAGAGCCTTGTAATACCAGAAATTTATTTTCACATTCACTCTGTCATTGTTGAGTTTTCTCTAAAATATTTTAACATTTCTATTTTTAGAGTCGTATCAGCAGATTACCCCGAGGAGTAAATCCTGGCACAACGGTTGTAATAGAAGGAATCCCATGTTGAAAGGTATTACTTCAATTTTGTTTACTTTGTCACATAATATTTATCAGAGAAGGTGTAGATAATTGGGGTTCGGTCATGTGTTGAATAAAACTACATTTTATAACTAAAATGAGTTATATTTCTGCCATGTTTCGGTTTGACATACAAGCCTTCTTCAGGGCTATGGAGGAGAGGGAGAACTGTTCCGTTTCATGGAGTAATATTTATCAGGGATACTTAAAACGAACCAAAGATCAAATATCAATATGAATATGAAAGATCAAATGAATATGTTCATGCTGCTCCATATATATCCTAGAAGACACCTAGTGGATAACACAGGTCTACAAAAATAATCTTTCTGAAATTTGATTTGATGATTTTGGTCAATCTCTATGCTCCTTGGCGTGCTGAAGCCGAACATGAGGTCAGTACCTCTCTATCGCGTAAGGAAATTGTTCAATCTCAAGTAAGGGCAGAGGTACTACCATTAAAAGAAAACAGAATTGGAGAATAAGAGTTTTCATTTATTTCCATGATCTTTTAGTTATTTCAATGTTGTTTACTGTACAAAATACATAAATGTGTAGAAATAACAGCTTCAGAATTAACAGTGGCATATTTAGTTATTATTTTTATGAAAACGTATTTTTTTCTCTTGAAAATTTCTCCGTGTTCGTTTCCGGCTGTAGGACTCTTCAGATGATTCACGCTGCAGCATCCAACAATAGTCAGCCATCATGTTTACGTTCCATTTGCCCTGATACCTACGTTCCATTTCCTGGATGTCGTGATGGAACCTTTCCCCTTGTTCTTCACTTACTTCCCCTAAGTTTTCCGGAAAATAGTCCACATGCGAATGTAAGAAGTGAACCTTCAAACTCATGTTGCAACCTTGTAATTGAAATGCCTTCAACATGCGTTCCACGATACTTCTGTAGTTGGGATCCTTCACGTTACCAAGGAACTTCTCAACAACATCTTTAAAAGAATTCCAAGCTTCCTTCTCCTTCTCATTCATGGTCTGAGTGAAATGTGGATCTGTGAAAAGTTTCCGAATATCTGGGCCTACAAAGATCCCCTCTTTTAGCTTTGCATCACTTAATCGTGGGAACTTGGAGCATAAGTACTTAAAACATTCACCTTCTTTATTGAGAGACTTTACGAATTGTTTTATCAGCCCTAGCTTTATGTGTAGAGGAGGTAGCAGGGTTTTGTCAGAAGGAACCAAACTTCTCCTAATTACATTTTTTTGGCCTGGCGACAGAGCTCCTCGTGATGGCCAGTCTTTGTTGTTCCAATGGGAATTTCTGTCTCGGCTATCCCATAAACATAAAAAACAAGGGAACTTGGTGTACCCTGATTGCTGACCTAAGAGCATAGTAAGTACTTTCAAGTCTCCACATATCAACCAGTTATGCTCATTATAATGAATTCGTTCGAGAACTAATGACAAATTTTCGTATGTTTCTTTTAAATGTACCGAATGGCCAACTGGAACTGAAGCATAAGTATTGCCATTGTGCAACAAAACAGCCTTTAGACTTCGCTTTGATGAGTCTATGAATAGACGCCAATGAATCGGGTCATATTGTATACCAAATTGACCCATCAGACCAAGAATGTCTTTGCAATAAATAAGATTCTCATCCAGAGCAAAGTAAGGAACAAAAACTGCTTCACGGTGTCGATACCATGAAAAAGAAGTGCCTGGCTGTAATAAATTTTTGTTTTTAAGACGGGAGCCAAGTAACTGAGCTGCATCTTTTGGAAGTCCAAGATCTCTCACTAAGTCGTTCAACTCCTGTTGAGAAATAAGCTGAGGTTCATCTTCTGAACTGCTTGCTTTGAACTCACTGTGTACTTCATCGCTCTCCGACATACAGTCTTCTCTATTAGCTTCCCTATCTATACTGCCCAAGTCACGAGGGGGCTGAGGAACTGTCAATCCAGGACCGTGTGGTACCGGACGACTAGCAGATTCCACATTAGGGTAGTTAATGAGCTTATGATTTTTGGAATTATAGCCTTGAACATGACAATTACAAAAGTAACAGTCATTAACGTGTTTTTTTTTGCTCCCTCCACATCATTGGGATAGCAAATCCAAAAGATTTTAACTCTCCTTTGTACCATAAGCGAAGTTTTTCTACGCAGCTATGGCATACTTAGTGAGGAGCCCACACTTTATCTTGATCTCCCATTCTCAAGCCAAAATATGCATAATATACATTTTTGACAAAACCTGTTATATTTCGTTGGTATTTCTTAACTGTGTACTCACCACAGATAAAACAGAAGTAGTCTGGACTGGTAACACAACGACGATGAGACATTTTGTCTAAATGCACTTTCAAACCTTAAAATACGTTCTTAATCACTTTGACACAACTAAGAGACCTCAGTGAATATGTGTTCACTTCAGTTGATACTACTGAACTGAGAGAATGAACAGAAATTTAGCTCCAAGTTCCTGATACAACAGTTTCAATCTCGTTTAGCTTCAGACGGTGACATCTGAGACCAAACAAGTACGTTCCTGTCTGAACAGGTCGTGCCTAGACACCCTCAGGCCTACAACATCTACTGAGGGAGTCATTGCCTACACCACCTAGTGAAAGATGTCTGTTTATAAAAAGAGAAATCGTTTGGAAAAAAAAAAAAAAACCTACTTCTTACCAAATTTATGTGTATAGCAGGTATATTATGTTCTACGGATTTGAAAAAAATCTGTACGTGATAGAGAAAAACGGACTTCATTCTCGGCCTCAGCACACCGAGAAACACAGAGATTAGCCAAAATCATCAAATCAAATTTTTGGTTGTAGACCTGTGTAATTTTAGGAACAGGGAGTGCTTCAGAATAGAGACGTGTTCTTCCTAATTCCTGGGGTATCTACTGACACTTATAGTTTTTATTGTGGTCTTAAGATTTTGATTGTTCTTGATTTTCCCCCTGAAATGTTACTTTATTAATTTATTCATAAGTTTACCTGAGAGGTTTTGAGTTCAGACATATCATTGAATAAAGAATAAAGTTAAAGGACAAATTGTTTACAGTAGTTTGTAATGCAAGCGGTGAGTCTGGCTCAGAGGAAGAGCACTCGGCTCATGTTCTGTAGGGTCCGAGTTTAAAATTTGGATGCGCACTAAAGCTCTTATCTTCTAGTGTCAGAGTCGGAGCAGGGGGTAGTGTCAGACCGTCCCTAGGCTTACTTAGCCTTCAGTGGGTACATACAAACAGGAAAATCGGGTGGCCCGAGCATAGTATTGACCACGCTATCTTCCTAGTGTGCCATATGGTGAAGAATCAGATAACACTGCAGTATGTGCCTGTTTGGCCCCTTGTCGCCTGTTACAGGACTGATTTTGATTTGAATTACAAACGTTCATCAGAGCAATTAGAAAAGAAATCAAACAGAGGAGTCATATTTTTTTTGTATTAAAACTTTCATCAGAGTGATTAAAAATAAAAACTAGTGGTCTATTTTATTTTTAGTAGTATTACATACCTTCATCAGAGTGATTACAAAAAAAATATTAGTGCAGTCAATTCTTTTTTTTTTTATTACAAAACTTCCTCGGAGCAATTAGAAAAAAACAACAAAAAAAACAAAAACAATTTTTATCAGTTTAACAATAGAAAAAATAAAACAATTGAGGAGTGCGGTGCTTTTTAAAACCGATCTCCATCAACATCCATTTTCAAAGTTGATCAAAAACCATTTATTTTAGAGAACATTAATTTATAAGCCAAAAGTGCATTATAATTTTGATTGATTGCTATCAAATTGCTTCATTAAAAAATGATCTAAACTGGTTTTGTGATCTTAAAATTATTTTTAATCCTGTTAATTATAATTAGTTGTTGTATGTAACGGATTAATAAAAATATATATAAAGTTGCTACTTCTTGGTTAAAACGTGTTTTCAAAAACATGCCACTTTTTCAAAATAAAGATTAGTAGTGTATATAGTTTTAAATGCCATCAATGAATAAATAAAATATGTTTATTTTGTGAAGATTACATTTTTATGGGGGTCTCCCGTGGCCTAGTGGCTAGCGCGCTAGATTCATAAGCGGGAGATGGCGGGTTCGATCCCCACCTGCGCCAGAAATTTTCTCATTCAGGGCTCGCTGAGAAAATTCCTGGCTGCACCCTGGATTTCGGCGCTAATAGCCATGATTTGTTGATGCGCCATAAAAAAAAAATTACATTTTTATGTAAACATTTAAATCATCATTTTTTTTTTAATAGGAAGTTTTGATTATTCGTGACATGTGAGCAAATTGAATGAGAATGGATTTGAGCTGGCTTCAGGAGAAGATTTCATTTCACTTAACTAAAGGAAGCTATTTTAGTGAATTTTTGTTGAGAATACATTCTTAGGATATTTGCTTTCTAATATTTTATTACTGTTATAGGCCAAAAGTATATAATAAAAACAATTTTTTTTTTTGCTTTTTTTTATACATTTTATTATTCTGAAAACCTAATTTTCTCTTCTGGTACTTAAAATGTGTGTCTGTGTTTTCCCCCAATTTTTTAAATAAAAATAGGAGGGCTGTGGGTGCTTGGGGTTGTTGGTTTTATTCCCACTATGAGAGTTGGCTTTTCTTTAGAATAAGTTTTACTCAAAAAAAAAGAAGGTCAAATTCAGACAAGGAGCTGATGAGTGATCTAACACAACTGAGCCAATATTTGGCAGAAAGGAGGGCAAATAAAAAAAAAAAAAAATCAAACTAATTCAACCAACCATCACATTTTTATTAAAAATGTTAATAAATGTATAAAATTTATAAGTAAAAAAATCACAATAGGACAACTGAGTCCTCTATTTTAGTCCTTTTACCTTTTAATTTACTATTGTAACTCAGAGGAATGAATCCTTAGGTCATTATGTCTTAATAACTAACGAATTGTTAACTAAGTGGGATAAAAATGTTAGAATTACAATTAATACGGTGCTTCAATGTGCTTAGAAACTAAAGGTATCTTTCTTGGTTTCAGTGCATTAATTAAAACTATCACAAGAACAATGCTTAATATAAAAACAGCATTTTAAGTACAATTCTTGAAAATAAACAAGATTTAAAGAAAATTAAAAACAATATATTACAGAGCACCAATAAAGGAAGAAATAAACATAAAATCCTGGTAATACATAAAGGACCCAATATATTTATAGGTAAAAATTGGAGATTACTGACTATCAGTCTATAATTGGAATATGTAGTTCATAAATTAGAATGTAATAAGTTATAATGAATTTTGAAATACTGAATTTAATAAAAAAAAAAAAAAAAAAAAAGTCAAGGAATGGTTAGGATTTGGCTAAGAGAAAACGTCATTTTTTTCCAGAAAAATCTATATTTTGAACTTTTTGGCAGCCTTCTTTATCAACAAATGCCTAGGTGATGGAGGAAAGCCCTGATAACTTTTTGGTTCCATAGATAAGTTCCCCATAACGTAGGCATTTGTTGCCTAGGTCCTGCCTGTGCCATTTGGAAGAAGGCTGCCAAAGGGCACAGTTGGGCATAATCATAATTACGATTATGATTATAATCACATGCTTTCAAGATATGATTACGATTGCAATCACAGACCCTGGAGATATGATTAAAATTATAATCGTAATTACAAGAGTGATTACGTTTACACCTGTAATCACATCTTTGGTTATAATCACAATCGTAATCACAACATTTTTCAGTAATTACGACTGTAATCACAACATTTTTCGGTAATAAATACTGCAATCAAAACACGTTTCTGTAATTACAGCTGTTTCTGTGATTATGCCTGTATTTACAACTATTTTTCTTCAACTATAACTTTAATCACATCTTTTTCTGTAATTACGACTGAAAAGTCTCAAAACACAACACACTCCTGAGTAGGAGAATTGGAAAAAAAAATTCAGGTCAAGATAATAAGAGTCATATGAAGAGTTGAGACCTACTGATAGGAATCTGGTAATAGTATCCTATTTTTTAAAAAAGGATCCCAAGACGGGATTATAGTGGTAATTGCAGAAAAAGTTGGGATTACGTTCATAAATAAAGATTGGTTATGATTACGTTCGTAATCACAGATTAGTTATGATTACAGTCGAAATAGCAGAAAAATAGTTGTAAATACAGACATAATCCCAGAAACAGCTGTGATTACAGTCGTGACTGCAGAAAAATGTGGTGATTACGAGTGTAATTACAGAAAAATGTTGTGATTTTTAGTGTAACTATAACCAAGGATTTGAAGCATAATTACTCTTGGAAAAACGATTATAATCGTAATCATAATCTTATCTCCAGGGTCTGAGATTATAATCGTAATCATGATTATGCCCAACTCTGCTAAAGAGCATGCTGAATCATTAGAAATATAGATTTTTCTGAAAATCTTACATTGTCTCCAGCCTAATATCAACCATTTCTTGGATTCTTATTACCTCAGCCAACTATCCACATATCATTATTAATTAATAAAGTAAAGCTTATATGATTCCCTATTATAATGAGAAAACGCAAGCATATTGTCCAACTTGATTCAATTAGTAAATTGATGATTACAAAGTGTTCAAATTAGTACAAAATTATTGTTAGTAACAGCTCAAAATGGCTTATTCTTTACTGTAATACAAAACTTGGGCTAATTATTGGACGGATGGCATAGTCTTAGTACCAGCTTGGAAAAATAGTTCTGTATTCTATTTTGAAATGTATTAATTTTTAACTTGATATATAATGATTGGTGATTCAACTATGCCCATAATAATAAAACTATTGGAAAGAATAAGTCATGATTACCTTCTACGTAATTATTATCACTCTTTAAATATACAATTTATTGTGCATTTTTATTTAGTGATTATATAAAATCTTGGCCTGCAAGTAAATAACAGAGAGTTCCTAGATTAGGATTTTTCTTAACAATAAAAAAAAAATATTAAAACTGTAAAATAATTTACTGAAGCAACATTTGATTATTTTTTTTTAAGACATCCATAACGCCAATATCATTGTTTATGCCCCTTCTGCTATCAGTGGTGGTCCTGTTACTTCGGTGAATTTCTTTCTGCATTAAAAGATTTTTTTCAGACTGCTCATCTCCTCCCACTTCTTGGATATCTGAGAGATCTAAAGATATTTGTTGAAATGTGGAAGAGACTATGTAACTCTACCACCGCTGGCGACAGACTAAGCACAAACAAGAATGTTGACCAAAACCAGCAAGAAAATTTAATAAATACATTACGCCTTATCGAAACCAATGTATATGAAATATATACCCACAAATTGTTGCATTTCTAATTTATAACAAAACAACAATGAATGATCAATTTTTAGTCCATATCATTTTATATAAAAAATGTTTATAAAAATATCTATAGCTTAGACAGCCTTTAGGAACGAACACTACACCGGCAAAGCAATTGACGTGCATACTAGCAGGCTGTTATCAACAGATACGCTATTGGAAGGAGTTTGAAAATAATAACACAAACGACAAAGACTTGTTCACTATTATATCATGTTTTATACATAATTTTTACGAAAATACTACATAACGAAATCCACATTCAGAAATGTCTGAAATCTCCCTTTTTTCTCTGTTAAAGTATTCAGAAATGCTACTTTACCTCAAGAAATTTAATGCTTAGCCAAATTTTAATTAGGATTTCCAATTTCATTATTTTTCCAAAAATCCTTCATTCAATCCTGAGCTATAACTACCTACTAACAGAAAAAATTTGTTCAGAAGTTATCTTGTGTAACATAAGGGTACTTTCTTTCGGCAGATTAGCTCAGAATGCCATTTTTAAAAAGTATGAGTTATTAATATTTGAAATAACACAGATTAGAGTAATTAATTAATTTAGTTTGATGAAAAAATGATCTAGAAAACCTGTTTGTTTTTTTCCCGCTCAAAACCCATGTAACCCCTTAAGTCGGCTGTTCAATCTCAGAGGTAACACTTTTAAACTGTGTTATTTATATGGGAAGTGCCTTTTGTTTGGCACAGAAAAAATAATATCCTTTTTTATTAATATTAAAAAGTTAGCAATTTTAGCTATCACGAATTGAAGGCAAGAAACGTGTGAAATTACTAATCATTATAGAATACAACCTTTCTTTAACTAAATTAGCAGGAACAACCATTTAAGGTAGAATAATTGGGCAACCAGTTTTCACAGTCATATATTTATAATTTGTTTAAAAAAAGGCATTACATTGACTATTTATATATTTTACTGCCCGATTTTTTTAAAAATTACTTTAGAGGCCAAGCATTTGCCATTAGATGCTCTATTAGTTAAATTTTGCTTTTTAATGAATTAAATAATAATAATCCCAAAAAGGATTATGTATTTGAAACCACCTACTTCTAGCCTTGTTTTAAATGATGTCGCAAGGCAGCAAAAGTGTGCAAGTTCTTACCATAAAACAATGATTTATGACAAAAAAAAAGTAGTACAAAGGGATAAGAACCAAGTCCCTTTCCCACACGAGTTTTTATTCCGCTGAGTGCTTTCAGCACTTTCCTATCACTCCTCCTCAGCTGCAAAATACATTTTTGACATTTAATAAAAAAATACAAAGAACTATGATATAGCATAAATACCAATTTAAAAAAATACAAGATTTTTTTTTTTTTTAATAAACTACAAATTTATTGCTTATCTATCTCTTTTGGACTTTTAGTTATTTTACTGTAGTATTCACTTTGCATTTTAAAATATTTTGATTTCTAGGATATTTAATGAACGTTATATATTATTCTTATTTTACAATTAAGCTTTTTTTAAATATTTCACCATATGTACAAGCTTATATTTTTTCTTTTTAACTTTTACTGTTCCTGGCTGGATCAGGTTTATAGTTTATTTTAGTAAAATTTTGTTTTATTTTAAATTAATATATATGCTGTATCATACTTTTGTATCACTTTTTATTGAATACATTTCACAGTTTGCATTCTGAAGCCATAGTGCTCTGAGGATGGTATGTAAGTGGAGAATGTACTCAGTCGAAAAAAAACAAAAAACTCTTGAGCAAAGAAGACTTCGTTATTATGCTTTTAATCTTCTTCAGTTTCAGCGTTTATAACATTGTATTTTTGTCTACAAAATACTGATGCTTGAAGAAAGGTTACGTCTTCATGGTAAGGCTTTAATATTTAGTAAAAAATCATTAGAACAATTTTATCAATTAAATGTAAAACGTTTTTGTTTTTTTTTCAAAGAATAACAGTGCTAAGAAGCACACAAGTTTCATGCTATCTACAAGAAAGGAGTAATGCCCTATGAATTAAAACATTTACAAATTAAAACATTAAATGTTAAACATTTTATACAACCTTAATAAAATAAGTAACATTAACATAAAATTTTAATTAGCTAAGTTGGATAAAATTAGGATTTATTTACAAGAACAAAAATTCGTTGCAACATTGTTTTTCTTATTTTTATAAGCAATTAGTCCACAAACATTTAAAAAAAAACTTTAATAATAAATGATTTTTATTTGTTAATAAGTACGCATTATCGGTGAAATAAATGATGCCTTAGTAAAGAATTTGCCTGGTATAGTTTACAGACAAATAAACATTAAAAACAAGCATATTAGTCATAAAATATCAAGAAACATTGTTATAACATATGCATAACAAATAAAGTCAAAAAATTAATAACAACAAATAAAAGCTCTGACATTTTCTAGGCATAACAGGACATAGAAAACTGAAAATTGCATTTTTTTTTTTTTTTTTTTTTAATGACGGAATATATAAATTTTAAATTCAAGGGAAGAAACTATTAAAGGAAGACATACAAGTTCTATTTTCATAAAAAGGTGGGCTGCAATAAATCATTATGATAATTAAAAATAAATAAAAAATATGCTCAAATTTAAAAATTGATACATGATGCCATATTTAAGTACAAATTGCTTAGATTAAGCCCTACATCATAAAGGAACTCTTTGGTAACTCTTAAGGCATAAAAATAAAATTATAATTTTTAGTTAAAATAACTGAATTAAAGAAGACTGGAAGAAAAATAAAAGCAATTGTTAATAACTTAGTGATATATTATTATAATTAAAATCAGTGCTAAAACCAAGGAAACAAAAATTGAAAAGAATTTCATTCCATCTTCAATAAATACTCTTTTTTTTTCTTATGTCTTCCATTAACAATTTCCGATTACAGTTGTAATTATTATTTATAGATTTTTTAATCTCTTTTGACAACAGAAACATTTTTTTAGCATAACAACAAAACTCTACAGCTTATTTGAGGATACTGAGAGAAGAAAAAGACAGGAAAGACATGAACTATCGGAGGAAATGGAGTGAGATTCGACCAAGAGGAAGATGGAAATCGGAGTATCAGACACAACCGTATTCGAACCACGTGTCTGCTTTCTCTCTTGCTGGCATCCTCCGACTCTGGGTTGATGGAGCAGGACTTGCAGGGGCAGCTCCGACCGACACTCTGTTGTACACTAACATTGTCCTAAACAACAGAATTTATTAATTGGTTGAATCTTTTTGCAAGATAAATTTAGAGATATATATTTAATGTACATTGTTATTAAATTCCATAACAAATAGTTTCGGTTTCGAACATAGCGTTAAATTAAATTCTGGGAATTAAAAGTAATGGGGGGGGGGAGATTTTTTTTTTTTTTTTTTTTTTTTTTACAGCACATCAACAAATCTTGGCCATTAGCGCCGGGCCTCCAGGGTGCAACCAGGAATTTTTTCAGCGAGCCCTGAGATGAGAAAATTCCTGTCGCCAGTGGGGATCGAACCCACCATCTCCCGCTTATGAATCTAGCCACTAGACCACGGGAGACCCCTGGGGGGGGGGAGATATATCAATATTTAAATCACTAATTATTTGAAAGACATAGAGGTTTTCTACCAAATATAAGAAAAAACAATAAAGAATGCAAAGAAATATGTGTGTGTGTGAATGTATGTATATGTCCGCGTTTGCGTAGAAGTAATTTGTTTGAAAAGAGAGAATGTAATTTATGGATTGAGTGTGTGAGTATAGCCTGGTTTCTGTGACTGTATGTGTGAATATTTATAGTGTGAATGAGTATTATAAATATTTAAATATATTGTTTTTAGGCTTAGACTGATTTAATTTTTTTTTTTCTGTAAATATGTACATAAAGTAGTTTTTTGAGTAAAAATATATATTTAAGAGATCGATCATCTAATATTACATTGTAGAAAAGAAGAGACTAATATACAAAATGAAACAAAAGAATGGTGCTAATGATCCCAGCAATCGACGCACCTTAAAAGATCAATAAATAAAAATAAAAAAATATAACAATTTAAACTAAATCAATTTAATATTAAACACATACAATTCAAAACACATATTATTTATAGACAATTCAAAAACACAATATGCAGGGTGTCCTGCATTGAGATATCATAACTGTAGGGGTTTATTATGCACCTCATTTGTATTTCAGGGATCTCAACAAGTAGCAGAGCTATTCAAACTCTGATATCTCAATGAGGGACACCCTGTATAACTGATCCATACAAAAATATATTTCTTGTTTAGTCTAGAATAATAAATATGGATAATACACAAAAATGTTACGATTTCTTTTTGCATGGATTTTGCCCAGAAAACCATGTTATTGAATGCATGTTTATATGGATTCAGCTGGTTAACGAACTTGACCTTTCTAATTTCACTGAGTATTTTTGAACCAAATTTCAAATCGTCTCATACACACACACACATTCACACACGTGCACACGCACATGCACACTCACACACACACACAAATTTGAACTATTATTTCCGTGATCTATGAGTTCTGAAAGTGAATTTTTTTAGGCAGCACTTCCGGATTGTATTATGAGGTCAACCTATATTTAAAAAAAAATAGTAATAACTATTTTTAAACTTAATGATACAAATTAATTTTTATTCTTTTTTTATTGTAATCAGACCTGATTGGGACCATTTTTGTTTATAGACCTGAAGGAGGATTGAAATTCTAGCTGAAATGTTAGCAATTGTACACTCATGTTTTTCTTCTACGTTTTGTTAATATAATTATGTAAATATACAACTTTTTTAATGAAATTGGCTATCATTAAGAAATTTTATTGTTTTAAGTTGGTTGTACATATTCAATTACAAACAAATTTAAATGCTTAATGGCTTAATTTAAATTTAAATACCACAACGACCTCAAAGTTCACGCACTTGACAAGTCACAAGAAAACAAATTTAATATACATCAAACTCTTATTATTTCATATATTTTATTATTTAACTCATAGACTTCCACCGTCCAAGTCATCACAATATTAAGACAGTTTATACCACTCACCATAAGATTGTTGTAAATTGTTTACTTTACAACAAAAAAATCACAAACTAAACAAATAATTCTCAAAACTATCCAAGTAATACCTCAAATTTATTATACAATTGTAGCTCTACCAAAATTTAATACCACACATAGCAAACATAGGTAACTACGACAAAACATCACTCACTAGATACGTACATAGAAGAAAAAAACAAATACTACTTGACAGACAAGGTGAAATGTAATTAAACCTTGTACTATAAATGTTTTGGGTTTTTTAAATGTTCCAAAAATTGCAAAATATTTAAAATAAAATAAATTACTATAAATAAGAAGGAACATATTTAAGTTAACTTTATATGTTATAAAACTTGTGTGTGGTATGCAAATATTGTAAATAAAGCTTTATTGATTGATTGAAAGTTTAAAAATTCCTTAATTACTTACCAAACATCAAGATGAGTAACTGCCAAAATAAATGAAGGAAAATTAAAAATAAAATAATAATAATAAAATGCGTAAAAAAATGAAACCATAAAATAGTTAAACCAAAGGACGATCAGGCTCGTTTATTTTTGGAACCATCTTAATGGATTTAAACACTCAATATTTTGGTAGAACTAAGAAAAAAGTAATACTATTCCTAGATTACGATTTTATATTTATATTTTATTATATATATATTGTAATGATATTTTACATTACATATTTAAAAGTTTTAAAATTAACACAGAAAATTCTGAAAATTCAAAAAGCTCATTGATATGTTGAATTCAATTGGGATAAACGAATATTATTGGTTATATTTGTCTAGCAGTGGATACAGGTAGCATTGGATACCGGTAGGACGCTCCCGCCATGCAAGTTGAGTTCAGTCTGTGAAAAGGTGGCTCCAGTATCATATGGCAGTCTGTTGAGTTGTAATGGAAGAAACAGTCACATACATGTCTGTCTGTTAAAAGCAGTTCAGTTTACAGGAAGATACAATCTCATAAGTGCGGTTTAGTTAAAAAGAAGATACAGTCACATATAGTGCAGTTTAAAAGAAACAACGCCATTCCTATTGCAGCTCTAGTTCAGTGCACAGCTAGTCTCAGATAGTCATCAGTTTTCATGAAGCCTAGGCTCAACCTGTTAATGAAGATACAGTTGTAACGAAGATCCTGTCCTATGCAGTTAATACCGAGCTGGCTTTATATCAGGTAATGCTTGTTTATTCCTATGCCTGGATGTAACTTATCTATGAGTTTTTTTTTCTTTTGTTTTGGTTTTTTATTATTTAAAATTATCTTTGTTTTACTTTACTGGACTCGAACCCGACCCCTGAGATAAAGAGTTTTTTAAAATTAAATATTATAAAATTTTTATTATATTGGCTCCTAATGTAGAGGCATAACGTAAATAAACTTATTAAAAATAAAACTTTTTATTAATATTATGGCACATCAACGTGTGGCTATATTAATTTAATTATTTTTATTTTTTATATTATAACTATATATATATTATATATATATATACATATATATATATATATATACATATATATATTGTAATGATATATTACATTCATGAGAACCTTTTTTAAATTCAAAATAGCCATTGAGAGCTTGAAAAGCCCGCGCAAACTATAATCCCCAATTTCTGAAAATATCGCATTATATACGATCTAAATTTGTAGTATTTCTGGACCGTACTGACATATGATGGTTACAAAATAAATGTACATTCTAGCAGACAATAAATTAATAAACTGTATTACAGGATAATAACAATTACCTAAATAAAAATATAAACCGACAAGATACAGAATGTAGTGGGAGAAAGCATTGACTTCTTCCCGCTAAAAACCCTCATTCTACAGACTTCTCTCTGTGGTGCCGCGTCTTCCCGAGCTCTCTCACATGGTAGCTTAGTGCATGAATATTTCTTGTGTTTAAAGGTTTTGATTATATGAGTTTGTAGTCCGGTGTAAATAAGAGTATTGAGATCGAAGACGTATCCATTTCATGTCCTGCTGAGGGAGAAACTGTTACTTGATGCGAATACTGAATTGAAGAACTTATTTGGAAGACTCAACACAATAAAAGGTAAGAGTTAATTCTGGAGGATATGTATTGATTTATTGTATTGTTTGATGAGACATTTAAATGGATGGTTGTATGTCAGAACAGGTTAAGGTACTTATTGATAGTTGTGATCACATAAATTAATTAATTTTAAAATAAATACAAATAATTATAAAATTAATTAATTAATTAGAAAATTAATTTCTCTCTATATAATTAATCATTACATTTAAATCGGTGACCCAACGTGGCGCGTTCTATAATAAAAATATTTTAATTATTTCTCTCTATATAATTTATCATAATAATATATATATATATATATATATATATATATATATATATATATATATATATATATACATACATACAAATTTGAACCACCGTTATTTTCGTTCTCTAGGGGTGCTGAAAGGTAAATTATTCTTGTCGGCATTTCCGGATTGCGTAATGAGGTCAACCTTATAAGTGGGGTTCCTCCCTATGGAGAGAGAGAGAGGAACCATGTTAAAAAAAAATAAAAACATATGCGAGGGAGGTCAATTGGGACACCAGGCAATTGAACCAGTCGACTACAAGGTACACCACTGAACAAAGCTAAAAAGGGTCATATAGGTGACAAAAATGCCATTTATACATACACCTGAAAAATTATAAATATAACAAAAAAGCCAAAAAATTAGAACTAAACATAGAAACGGATAATACAGAGTAAACGCCAACTTATGATGAGCCGATTTAGTTCATTATTAAAGCACATCTTTCTCTTAATAGTGTATACTGAGTTTTGTTAAAATATAACAGAAGTTACAATCGGTATGAGCTAATTAGTAATTTGGCTTTGGGGTAAACCCTTCTTTCTGAGGCAAGAAAAACAAGAGCTGTAGCCGCTATCGTATTAACACACACACATGTATATGTTGTTATGATATCTCATAACATATATTTTCATGATGATTCGGTTTATATATCGTATTGTTGTTCCGAAAATAATTACCGATGTAGAATACATACTACAAACCGTTCCTTGTAAAGAGGAAGACCAAACCCGCTCTAAAGTAGTTAACAGCATCACCAATTTTTTGCAAATTCCCTCTCCCAGCCACTCCCACCTTTCCACTGATTTTTACAAAGACCTAAAACACACCAAAAATTTCTTACGGACACATGAACAACATATAATTTGTACTAAATCCGACAAGGGAAACACGACCGTCATCATGGACAGAACAGAATACAACGAAAAAATGACCAACTTATTCAACGACACCAATACATATTTACCCATTCCTAAGGACATTACGAAAATACAAGAACGAAAATTCAACGAACACATTCACAAACTTTTTAACTCTAACGAAATCGACAAATCCACTAAGTCCTTCTTAATTTCCCACAATTCCCTCCCACCGCGAGCCTATGACCTCCCCAAAATCCACAAACCTGGAAATCCCCTTCGTCCCATCATTGCCAATATAGATTCTCCCTCTTCCAGCCTTAGTAAATTCCTTCTCCCCTCATTACAAATACTTAGCCATAATAATCCCTATGATATAACTAATTCCTTTGACCTTATTTCTAAATTATCCAACCTAACCATTCTCCACGGCCACATTTTAGTTTCTATTGATGCCACATCCTTATTCACTAACGTCCCATTAGCCAAAACGCTAGAAATAATCGAAAACCATTGGCCCACCCTACAACTCCATAGCCCTCTATCCTTTGATTTGTTTATAGAAAGTCTAAAACTGTGTGTTAACAGCGTTTTTTTAAATATGATGGGAAATTCTATAAACAAATTGAAGGTCTAGCCATGGGCAATTGTCTTGCACCCGATTTATCCTCAATCCTTCTCAACGATCTTCTCAACTCCCTCGTCCCACAGTTTCCCCATGACATCTCATTCATCTGCAAATACGTAGATGATCTTTTGCTGATGATAAACCCTAACACACTAACAGACATACTTACCTGTTTCAATTCCTTTTACCCTAGGCTTCAATTCACCGTCGAAATAGAACAGGACAAACAGCTCCCATACTTGGACATCTTACTAATTAGACAGACTGATGGTACTATTATTACTGACTGGTACACAAAACCCACATACTCGGGACGGTTACTTAATTTTCATTCATCCCATCCTTACCACCTCAAGATTAATGTAGCCAGAAATCTCCTTCGCCGAGTCCTCTCCCTATCCCATGCTTCCTTCCACAATAAAAATATTAATATCGCCTCAGATATATTGGCACACAACCAATTTCCCCCCAACCTCATAAAATCCCTTGTTAAAAAAGTAAAATCCCAACTTTCCAACACTATCTCTCCCAATTCTTCCCTAACTCCCAGTTCCCAAATGTTCCGATCTCTACCATTTACACCTGGACTGACTGATAAACTTACAAAGACAATTAAAAAATCCTACCCTTCCCTAAATTTTGGATTGAAAACTACCAACAAACTCAAAACCCTCTACACCAAACTCAAAGATCCCATCCCTTTTGAACATACCACCTGATGTGTTTACCAAGTCCCTTGCCAAACCCCTTCCTGTAATGGTGTATACATAGGAGAAACCATAAATGACATTCACTCACGTCTTACACAACATAAACGAACCATCACTAATAAAGAAATAGATAAATCTGCACTTGCAAAACACGCCATTACACAAAAACACACTTTTAACTTCGACGACACGAAAATTCTTTCTACACAACGAAACAAAAAAAGACTACAGATCTCGGAATGTGTACACATAAACTTAAACAAAAACAATATAAATTACAAAACTGACCAACAAGGCATTTCTCCTATGTACGCTAATATTTTCCAAATACTCTCCCGACCACCTACCTAGATTTTTACCTTGCCCCTTGGGTATCCTTCCATTAACACCTTTTTCTCCTTTCCTGTCATAAAATGTCATAAACATCTGTTTGATCCTTACCGCCCGTTTCCCCCACCTCTTGCTGTTTCCAGTTACATATACCCCTTGCAGATTCCTTTTTTTCCTTAGACACTTTCACAATGGTTACTTAATTGCCAACCTTGGTCTTCCTCTGCCGCTCGGCATTTCCATTGGTATGTAGTATCTTATTTCTTTGTAAAATTAATTAATGTTACTATTAGCTACTATATTTGTCATTGGTATATAGTTTTCTTATTTCTTTGTAAAATCAATTAATGTTACTAATTACTATTAAAATCAATTACTGTACCTATTTTCTTTTTCATTCTACTCATTCTAAGAATTTAAGACGATATGTTCTGTTATAAGTTAAATTGTATCTATAGTTCTGTTACCTATCACAATTATAAATTTTTCTTGTTTGTTTCTGTATTAATTTCTTTTTTGTCATTTTAGCTGACGAAGGCTACCAATGAGTAGCCGAAACGTCCGAAATATAGATTTTTTTAAAACAAAAATCATATTGAGGTTTATTTAGCCGAATCCCAACCATTCCATCTTTACTTAACATATATTTTTGAATTCAGGCACTATGTTAAATTAGAAGGCGGAAACAAATAAATCAAAATTAATATTTGAAACTATACCTTTAGGTAATTTATTTAAAATTAAACGTTTATTAAAATAAACAATTGAAAAATTGTTTATATTAAACTGTTTTGTAGAAAGATATAATTTTGTAAAGAGGAAACAGTTTAGTCTAGAAGGCTGATTAGGTCTTTGCTTGATTGTGAAAAACGAAGCATCTCACTACTTCGTCATCGCTTAACATCACAGTACGATGTTTGGCTCCCTTTGGGAAACATTTTTTTTTATATGTCTGGATACTTTTGTGGAAGCGTACATATTATTTTTGGTTGGTGAGAAGAAAGCATCTGCATTGGTTTTTGCCTATCGTCAAGAAGAAAGAATATCTGCTGATCTTTACCGAGTTCAATCAATTAAGATTTGAAAACATTTTTCAAGAATTTGTTCGTGATTGTACCCCAACAGCTACATTCCGTCAGAATGTGCTAAAAGAGGCTGATTTAAAGCAACAAGCTAATTTATTTGTACGCTACTGTCGAGCTTTTGTGTATCTGCACACTTGGGGACTTTAATAAAGAATGCAAATGCCTAGGAAATCAAAGAGACACTTACGGTTCTTGTGGTGTCGATGACCTCGGCACTTCTGAGGTGTGGCTTTTGTTTTCATCTTGGTCCTGTAAGCAAACACATTCTTCATTAAAAGTACTTCCCTTTTCTCTCAGGAATAATAACTAATTGCAGACATAGACAGAAATACAGAAGTTATGTAATGAATGCTTAAAAAATTATTCAAAAGTTTGATTCATTTCATTATTGAATGGGCAAATGGTTAAAGGGGATCTTAAAACAAATGTGTGTTTTATAATGTATAACAGGGTCATATAACCTACTGCAATTCAGATAACCACTTAACAGTTTTGCTCTGACCTTGGCTCTGGCACAGGTTTTTTTCGTAGTACTAGTTTGTTTCATTCATGCAACATTCACCTCTCTCTGTTCATAATTATATTGCATAATTACATAATTGCTATTGCAAGTATTTACATAAAATGGAAAACTAATGTTACAATAGTTTGCCACCCTCTTTTACCAAAATCTGGCTGTTAAGTGGTTAAGAGATAAAATTAGGTATAACAATAGCCATATCATTTGAATAATAATAAGATTTAGCCAGATATAATGTACAGACAAAGTAAATGTTAAAAAAGCTCATAAAATATCAAGCAGTATTATTATAAAATACAATGCAGAACAAAAAATTATTCACAACAAAAAAAGCTCTGACATTTGTTGAAAAGAAGGCACATTAACTTCTATGGCCAGTGTATGAAAAATAAATTTCAAAGTGCGAACAACAGAGCCTTAGGAAAACGCTAAGGCATAAAATTAAAAACCTGTAGTTTCTGAAGAGATCAAGACATATTGTTGATAATTGCAACACAGTTAATGAGAGGCATAACAAGCACTAAGAAGTTGAAAAAGAGAACTGAAAAAGATTTATTCATCAAAAACTAAGTTATTTCGAGCATATATTAGAAAGCATCAGGAAGTCAAAGAAATGTAATCAGTAATTTATGGTTGAGAATGCTCCTTGCTTAGAAGTGTTCAATTTGGGCATGATTTACATTAACTCCTATAGCCTGTTCAGTTAGATAAAAAAGTTCAAATCCAGCATGCTTGAAATTTTAAGGGAAATACTCTCAAAAGTTCCGCCATTTTCATTACAATTTCAATGAACCACATGTTACATGTAATGCAATAAAAGGCTTTGAGAGATCAGGCAAGGGAGATAGTGTTTCATGGTTATCAATACTTAGCAAAAGCTAAGGCTGAAAAAAGTTTAAAGAATAATTTTGCAGCTTGTTCAAATAGATGGTTTAGTTGGAGGGAAAAGAGCCTTGGCCTATATTCCCGATCCAAAAAATTGGCGGTAAAAAAAAAATCTCTCTGTTATAACCTTATCACTAGGAGATTTAGAACGTTTTAGTCTTAGCTTTGGCTAAATATTGATAAAAATTAGACATTATTTCCCTTGCCTGACCTCTCAAAGCCTTCCTTAGTATTAAAAAAGACAAACTGAGTTTTTATAGAGTTTCACGAATTGTGTTGTTTCTTCAAATGGGAACACCAAATGGCAGATCCATCTGGAATATTTCCCTCAAAATTTTGCACACGAGAAATTGAACTTTTCCGCCTACATGAACAGCCTATAACAGAAATTGTGTCCACAACATGATCCTGGCTTTCTTTTTCAAAAGAAGAAAAGACAAACACACATCCTGCGTAGAAAAGGGAGATTGCCTAGACATAAACCATCTGAAAAAAATCGATGTTACAAGGTTCTTTCATATATTTTATCATTATTAAAAAAAAAAAAAAAAAAAAAAATCAGTCCCATAACAGGCCACAAGGGCCCTGAGGGGCAACTACTATAGAAGTATCTGATTCATGACCATACGACACACTAGAGAGATAGCGTGGTCAGTACTATGCTCTGACCGCCTGATTTTCCCCTTGGCTGCTTTGACTGCTAGAGTCATTAGCACCCAAGGTACCCATTGATAAATTTATTAAAGGCTGGGTTGGCCTAGGGATGGTCAGGGAGGCCGAATTCAACCCATTACGAAGACACTAGAAGAAAAAATCTTTAGTGCTTGCTTGGGATTTGAACACAGGTCCTCCAACTTATTAGTCCAGTGCTCTACCACTGAGCTAACCCATTTTATCATTATTATGAAACATATACATATAATAGAAAATAATTTCAAAGCCAATACAAAACTTTCTTAATTTATTTCAGGATAAAGAAAATTTCAAAAAATTTAATTAAAAATAAAAAGAAGAAAATGTCAAAACATTTTGTAAATGTGACTTTTTGAATAAATGTCATCTTTAAAAGTGATTAGGAAATAACGACTTAAAAAGACACAAAAAACACATAAGTATGTGCACACCATATACAGATTCAATTATTGTCTTTTCATCAGATCTAAAACAGAGTGAAAGCTGGTAAAACTTATGTTGTTATATGAATTAGTTGGAATACCAAATAACAATAAAAAGATTAATATTTTTAAAAGCAAGATTTCCTAAACAAATATATATAAAAAAAAATAGTCATCAAAAAGTTTCATCAGGTTGTCAAGGATATATATATAAAAACGAATTAAGAAAAATGCAATAGTTCCTTTTCTGTCTTATATGCAACAAAGCAAAGATTAAAGAAATGTTTGATGAGAATTAAAAGATAGAAAAGCAGAAGTTTCCAAAATTCAAGCAAAAGCATTAACCAAAATCTAAGCTCCATGATCTAATAAGGCAATAATATAAAAACAATGAAAACATTGAAACTCAAGTAGGATCCAGTTTAATCATAAAATTTAAATATCTTCTCACAAATTTTATTTATTGCTTAATTAAACTGCAATCTTCAGAGGTCATAATACAAAACTAAGGCATTTTGTTTAATATGAAAGCAGAACTACATAAGCATGAATCAGGAGCTGAAGGATTTATTTGGTGAACTGGACTCTGTTCATATTATCAGTTTGAGACGATTGAAATGGTTGGGACACGTGGAAAGAATGGATCCAGAGAGGCTTCCAAGAAAGCTCATGTACGGTAGCCTGGGGGCGAAAGGATGAGAGGCAGGCCTTCTCTCAGATGGCTGGATGACATGGAGGGAGACTGGGTGTCCGTTGTTGGAGGAGGCTCACAGCAACGAGTGATGATTGGAACAGGCTGTTGGCTGAGGCCTTGGTTCTTCATGGACTGTAACGCCCATCCATGTAAAAATAAAATGAAAGCAGGACAATGATTTTGTGTCGCTGAATTCTCTCTACATTATCACTACCTCTTATGATAAAAGTAATTTCAATTTTGTGTTTAACCCTTTCGTTGCTCTGAATGAGTTAACTCGTGTTCGATTTGGAAGGCCCCAGATGCTCTACACGAGATAACTTGTGTTCCAATGTCAGTACCCCTGACGCTCCACACGAGTTAGCTCGTGGCCTGTATTAGCACAGAATGTTGCTCCCCTGTCCTAGTGCTATTAGCTCGTATAAATTCAATGTCTTATCCCTGAGGCATCAAAAGAAGTCATAATGAAATAATATATTTCATTTTCTGGGCTGAGTCTGTAATTTTTAAAGTAATAGAGCTTTATATCTCAATTATCTTTTAATTGCTAGTAGTGTTGATTTTATTATTTACAAATAGAGCTCAACCCGGCTTTTCAAATATATAATTGAAATTATGCATTGTGCAAGTATATTAATATCTATAAAAAAAAAAATCTTTTAGAGCCTTCTGCTCAAATTCAGGAACATAAATATGCTGTAGGTCCATCCGACAAGCCTATGTAATGTGATGTATAACATAAAGACTTCTTTTTCATACATGGCCACCGTGTATGCGGGAACGCCAGCGGGCAATTTTTTGTGACACTTTTGTAACGTTTTTTTTTTTTCAGTTTAGTCATCGCTAAAGCATATTTATGCTAAAATGTAAAGTCTTTCGATTGTCATTGTTATGGGTAATTGTTGATGTTGAAGCTGGTGTGCCTATATGACTGCCACAAGGTATAAATTATACATATTTTGAAAAATGAATTTTCAAACTGTCCTTGTCTTTTGTAAACGAAACAAAAAAATGGAAGACTTTGAATAAAGTATAATTATGCCACAGCGAAGAAAGTAAAAAGCTTTATCATATTGGAGTGAGGAACTTTCCAAATGGTCTTTAAGGTGACTGAGGTAGACATTAATGGCAGCGCAGGGAAAATAAAGTACATTATTGCTAAGTAACTCAAAATCAAAATTTTATTTTTATACCTCAGTACATTAACACCTGCAGGACCGATGGCTTAAAAAAAAAATTGCCATCAAGGCCCAAGTGAAGAAACTTTTGAAATGATGTACTTTTAGTGGATTAATTACAATTTAGTTATGTGTCAAATACGCCACAACAGCGGGCCCGCTGAAGGAATTTGTCTGGCGGATCCAGCATCATACGATACCAGACCCGCCAACCAACCGGGAATAACGTAATGAGGTCCCAAACTGAATACGAAGGGTATAGGGCAAGGCCCGAAGTAGTGGGGATAGAAAGAAAGGCAAGCTATCTGCTGACACACCCCACTGGACACTGGGCCCACAGAACATATCTCTTGGACCCATATGCCATGACGCTGGGCCCAAAAGTGTTTCAGCAATGAGGCTTAAACTAGATAGGATATAGCCAAGTGATTTGTACATCCTGTTTCAGGCTTTCTGTACCATTTTGTTAAACATACAATATATAAATATATTTTTTTTAAAAAAGTTAAATTAATAAAAAGATGTTCATGTAAGGCTAATATTAAGCTGATATAGACCAGTTTCTATTGGCAGTGTCATTAAGCTATTGGAAACACAAGTGCACATGTTTACAAAAGTAGTAACGTAAGTAGTCATCATTTCCCATGTATTAAATTAATTAAGTGGAGCTTTTGTTCCACTATTAAAAAAAAATTATAAAAAACAAAATAGAAAGAAAAAGAATCAGTTGGGATTAAAAAACAATTTCTCATGAGAACCAAAATATCAGCTGATGTTTAAGAGAGACATGCAAAAGTCCATGCGGAGTAGACTGCTGAATTACTTAATTCCAGTTACCATCAAACGATGTCAATGTTCTAAAATGTCTCCTTCCTCGCCTCCCATAATTTGCATTATAAATTTCCTCATCTTCTTCGTTTATCTACATTTTATTAACATTATGAAAATATGAATCCTATATTGTAGTATTAAGACAGCCAACAAATGTTTAAACTACATTAACTTAATCTTATAAGCCACAATTGGTGTAAAGAATTATTTGTGTCCCATGATTCAAAAGAAAACAATATAGATATAAATAAATGTCAACTTGGTATCTAGTAGGTCGGAATGACAGATTTGAAGACATTTTTTAAAAATTCTGTCATGAGCACAACCTCAAAAAAAGAAATTAAAAAAAAACAATTGAAAGTAGGAACGTTTTGAATAGAATTTACAATAGAAAAAAAAAAAAGAAAAAAAAAAAAGAAAGTTATGAATGAGGCCCACTATCCCTCAACATTAGCAAATTCCTTCAAATTGTCATCAATCCTGCCAAATAGTAAATAACTGGGATAAATATTTAAATGTATATAAGAGTGTGTATATTAAGAACAGTGTAGATGTATGTATTTATGGAGAAATTCGGCTTTTTTCTCCAGCAGTTATTGTGGTTGTAGTACAAATTTTTGCCAGGATCGTACCTCAGGCCTGGCTTCAACCTTTCTATGCCCAGATGTGTGGGATAGAGGAGGAAAAACCACTACATGTGATATGCTATTGAAAGAAGGCAATTCTTATATTTAGGCGGTGTGGAGATAATGGACTCAAGTAATCCTGAGATCACACCACAGATCAAAGGATTCGTCAAGGATGCTGGGCTACTATAGGTGACCCAGGAGCACAATAGACCTTTCTTGTCATGTTGTTCCAGGAGGGGGGGGGGGTCTGATTCAATGTAAATCCACCTCGGTTTTCAGATACAGGTGGAATCTCGGCAACAATTTCCCTTACAACAAGAACTGCTTGAGGTAGACACAGAATTTGAGATCTAATATAGAAATCCAGTGAAACAGCTTAAGGTATAAAATAAAATGAACATAAATTTGATCAGGAGTAATATCAAATAATACAACAGTATTTCAGTGATTCTGAAAAAAATACTTCCAGTCAAAAGGTTATCACATCTAGAAAACTGTAAAATTTTAATCAGCTAAGAACAACAAAAAATAATATATAAACAAAGAACACATTATACATTTTAAGTAAGTAACAACTAGTAGATAATAACAGCCCACTTAGTCTTAATAATAATAAGAGACTGCTCCTGGAGTTGGGGAAGGGCCAGGCCCTGAGGCTATGACTGCTATAGCAGTTAGCCCTTCCTTACATTTCTTTCATTCTTCTTGTCCCCTTTCTGACTTCAGGGCTTTGTAACTTCTCTGACTTTTAGGGGCGAAGCATATTTCCTGTTTTCTTCACTGGAGGGTATTTAGTCGGCTTCAAACCGAGCGGGAAATTTACTTTTGTAAGCCTTTCAACCCTATTCAACACATGACCCTTGTGAAATCAAGTCAAGAGCCATGGCTTGGAGCAGCATAAGGAAATTTTGAGTATAAGTGGGCTCCCATTGTTTTAGTTTAGTGTTTTATAATCACTCTGCTTCAAAAATGGATAAATATTAAAGCCCTTTGATATTACTCCCTAAAAAATATGATTAAGTAAAGCTAAATTTTACAGATAAAATTCAGTAAAACTTTAGTATATTTGTATGTGGCAGAAGGTCAAATTAAAAAAAAACGCTCTCTGCTCTACATGTTTCATGTCGCTATGACGCCTCTTCAGGAGCACTTAAACTAATATAAAATATAATTACAGCCTACACCTCCGAGAACCTACTGAAGGTAGGGCCACGTCTAGACATACCTACAAACCTTCGGAAGGTTCTCGGAGGTGTAGGCTGTAATGATATTTTATATTAATTTAAGTGCTCCTGAAGAGACATCATAGAGACTTGAAACATGTAGAGCTGAATAAAGGAGCAGCAAAGAAAGTGAGCATTTTTTTATTTTTATTTTTTTTAATTTGACTTTCTGCCACACACACACATATATATATATATAAATATGTTAAAAGAGACATCATAGAGACTTGAATGTCTGAAGAGACATCATAGAGACTTGAAACATGTAGAGCTGAATAAAGGAGCAGCAAAGAAAGTGAGCATTTTTTTATTTTTATTTTTTTTAATTTGACTTTCTGCCACACACACATATATATATATATATATATATATATATATATATATATATATATATATAAATATGTTAAAATAGGTTCACCATTGTATAATATGTAAAATTTTCGATTTAACTTTCTGCAAAGAACATTACGAATTAGGCTACGGATTAGGCTATGTTAATCTCGTAGAGGTTGGTTAGATGATTTTTCACCTTATAAACCTGCCCTTTTTCAATAATGGGTTTATATAGAACTCTGAGCAAGCACTCCTTGATAATAAGTGTTCTGTTTCTAAACCCATAATTACAATTACTAGATATTGTTTTATATGCAATTGTTATCAAAAGTTATTTCACTACTTTCAGTAAAAATCAAGTATTAAACCAGGTTAGTCAAGCAAGAGGAGATTTCAATCATGGTAAACATCTCTCATTCAGTACTAAATAAAGTATTAATAATTGTTACGTACGTTAGTAGAAGCTGAATTTTCGTCGGCAGACAGATAAACTGTTCTCCTACTCCCTGGGTTTCCCAAACCCAAATCTACTTCTGAAAAAAGATGCCAAGAAACCATATTAAGTCACAATGAATACCTACAGGTTAAATAATACTCCTATATCACTAAAGATATTTAATTTGAATTCTTTAATTATGCATTTACAATGTTAGGTTATAATAATTTTAAAATAAAGAATCGAATACGTATATATGTAATGTAAAATATAATATACATATATATGTGTAATAATATAATTCTCCTATATTCTTTATGTATGAACCATTATGGCTTTGGGATCTGATGGTGGAGCAAGACTATTTTTTTCCCCGATGAAAAAGAAATTGTGGAAGGGCAGGCTTTTATTATATGTATTTCACCAAGAATCATCTTAATATAACAAGCCAGAACTACATCAACACTACAATGGGAACACAGCTAATGAAGGATAATATTGCATTGCCATTCTTATTTAAAAGTTGTTTTGTTTTTTTAAAAAGGGTGGAGTATATAATAAAATTATAGGGTTAGTAACAAGTATATGTGGATTTTAATAGTAGGTGACTTTAGTAACAATGTGCTCATTGTTAGACTGAAAATTTGACCCCTTATTTTTGGTTGATCTCTAATACCTCCTTTATAATTCCACGTAAATATGTTCATGAACAGACGTTTACTTTAGTATTCGTGTTCTGTTTGAAATGGAAACACAAAGTGTACATATTTTTCTTTTTTTTTTCTTAAAGGAAAAAATGTATGAAAAATGACCATTGAGATTGAGAAAGTGTAGACGATCGGGGGTTCAGTCATTGGTTTAATAAAACTACATTTACTAACTAAAATGAGATATTTTTATGCCAACGTTTCAGTTTGAATTACAAGTCATCTTGTGTAGTCTCCACGATACAGAGCTGTTCTCTCTCTCTCTCCTCCATAGCCCTGAAGATTGCTTGTATTTCAAGCCGAAACGTTGGCATAAAAATATAACTCATTTTAGTTAATAAATGTAGTTTTATTTAACACATGACCGAACCCCGGTCATGAAGGAAGGCAAAAAACATTCTCGTTGACCAAATCAAGGAAATTGTCAACAAAGATTCTCATAGCTCTTCACGTGATACCACAGAGAAGCTTGTTTAGAGTAGCAATATTACAGATGGAATATATTTTGTTATCAATTAAATTGAGGTTTTCATTCCCCCCAAAAATTGAAATTACATAGCTGCTAACTTATTATTTCGAACAGTAATATTCAGACGTTTGCAGTCCTAAAATATATGCAAAGATTTCTACATGAAAGGCTACAGAGCTTCTGATTGCATTGCACTGTATAATCAGTTTTAAGGTTAAATACCAGGTTATTTAAACCCTTTTTGAGTTAATGGATTAGTTTATTTCATTCCTATATAAAAGATTTTCATTTAAATAAGAAACCCAAATTAAAAACACAAACATGTTAGAAAATAAAACAACATACCAGTACATTACATCATGCACACAAAATTAATCTTGATTATCAATGAAAAATTCTTTGAAGATGTTGAGTTAATCAAATTTTCTGCTTATTTTGATTAGAGTTTACCTATGAATTTGTCTCGGAGCAAACAATGAGGGAACAAAAGGGCAGTTACTTAATGCAAGTACAGAGTGTAATAAATCATACAGTTTTGAAACTCTATTAAAAAAGAATGTTGCAACTAACAGAAATAAGATTTATTTTATTTTATTCAGCACATCATACTGTTTTATCCATTAAGTTTAAAAATTATGTCAGAAGATGATGGGTACAAGCAGCACTTCATTGATGTAAATGTTTCTGAAGATTTTGGCCATAATTTGACACATTTTGATTGTTACAGTGGTGATTTTGTCCTAAATTTTCTCTTCTACGTTCTCCCAAGGTGTGAGGCCGATTTGAAAAAAACTTTTGCTTCAGGTAGCCCTACAAGAAGAAGTCACTTATGCTCAAATCCAGTGAGTCCCTGGGCTACACCACATTACACCTCAGAGAGAAAAATCACATAGAGAACACTGTCCCAGTTTTATCATTGAAACTTGCGAAGTATGTCACCTTATCTGATTCCTCCAATAGCACTTTCAATTGAGGTTCAAAATATTTAAACAAAGTGTAGGCGATGTTTGAAAGCTTCTCTCACTCTCATCAAATTGCTGGATATTCTTAATGTACACACCCAACTTGCAATTTCATTACGGTGAGGGAATGGTATCCCTAAAGCCCCCTGAGTTGTGATGAAAAAACAGCCATTTTCAAAACGGACAGCAAAGCTCTTGATGCTGGACCAAACCATGGTAATCATGATTTAATGATGTGAATTGTTTTTCATCCGACTCCCCAAATGAAAATTCATATTATATGTGAGGATGAACATAGAGGTTTTCACTTAAGAAATACCTGGCATATCATATTGCCTAAGTAAAAGAAATGATTATAGCAAGTGATTTCACTATTGATAATCAAGAGTCTTTCAACGATGTCAAGAGTTATTCAACCTCTTCTAAATAACTTTAATTGCACATGCTTACCAGGTCGATGCCTTCCTTCTTCAATGCTTGTGTCAGAATCAGTTCCAGCACCCACTGTGCTCCCTCTACGTACGCCATCCTCATGCCAAGATCTTCGACTCTGAAACAAAAAGTATGCTTGAAAAGCTAATAAAAGTGTAGAAGCAAAAAGAAAATTAAAAACATTTTAATGACAATTGTTTTTAAAAAAATCATCTTCTCAATTACTAATGTTTGGACAAAATTAACTGATAATGTACTGCTAATTGAGACTGTCTTTGAACACTGACCTTACTTATGAGGTCTGACCCAGCTTTTCTCACTCTTCGGACGAGACTAGCACCAAAACTTTTTCTGAAAACATAAACCACTTTTAGTTCCTAATTATAAGTAACTTAGGAGAATAACATATTACTTTTTTTTTAGTACTATATCCTATGAATGTGTGTGCGTATATATGCATACACATAAGATTTTCGCTTTTCTGAATTACTGTTTTTTTGTTATATCCTTCTTTACATAGCATTTTGTTTGCCTTATATTAATCGTTTGTAGTTTTATTTGTTTGTGTTTATTTGTTGTGCTTGCATTATGTTACCATTTTGATATTACTTCTTATGGCATGTATTGTATTTTATTATATAGTTTATTGTACCATTTAGACCTATTTATGGCTTACACTCTAGCAAGTACCTAAATTGTTAGCTTGCTGTTTGTTTTATTCTAATTTGTTAAAGTATATTTATTTTGGCATGTAGCTTTTACTTCAATTTATGGTTAGAAATTTTGTAAGCAAAAAACAAAAAAAATGCGCTCACACTCCTTTGTAAAGGGCACTGGCCTAAGAAAAAGAACCAATAAATAAATAATAATACTACTATATCCTAAGCATGCGATAACTGGATATAGTTTCAGAATAAATGATATACGTACATTTATCCCTTAATGGATTAACTAACCTTATTTGATTACGATAATAAAAATGTTAAAAACTTTCCCTTTCTCTCCCCCAGAATTGCAAGGTAGAAATATAATTACTTTATATATTACTTCAATTAATAATAATATTAATATAATAATATTATATGCATTGAATACATTTTTTTGAAGTAATATATGTATATGCCTACTGACTCACTTTTTTGATGGGCAACTTTCCATTTTCCTATATTGCTCCATTATTTTTTCCTCTAACTTTTCTTTCTGTCGACATAGATTGTTTAATTTGTCTCTGAAAAAGAAAATGGAAATGTTAAAATTAAGATTGATTAGCTGGTGAAGGTTCATCGTCCTGCCAGGATGAAAAACTGGACAAAAACCTCTACTATATAAATTTATTGCCAGAACGATTTTGAGGTCATAAACAGCTCAAATTCTTCCGACAACCCAGAGAGTTACTCTTCTGAGTGTACTCAGGAGAAGGTGGTGACCTCAAAAACGTCTGCCAATAAATATATACAGTGGAATTCTTTTACCAGTTTTTCATCTAGTCAGTAAAATGTAAATGATAATGAATTTTGAATGCCAAACAAATCAATAAAGAATATAGGTGTGACGGTTGATAGGATTTATGGAAGGGATCAGTCAGCACAGAAGTGTAAATGATTATGATGCCCATGTGACGATCGGGCCGCCATGAACATCAGTTTAAACCATTTTATCTAACCAAATTTCTATTAGAAACAATTTAATTTTAAATTATTCTGAATGCATTGCCCATAAATTGAATTGTAACTAATTTGTTTTAACTTGAGGCTACACACTTGTAGAACTATACATGGTCGGTCACGTCATTTTGTGGTCTTTGTTACATTATGAAAAAAGTTAATCCTTCTAGATGATAAAAAAAAACGAACAACTAACGTAAATATTTTTTCCTCTGTGTGGTAGTGTTCTTTATCTTCAAGGGAATGTGTGAGAAGCTCGTGGTATTGACCAAGCAGGAGTGTAACGTGCTCCATCAGTGATCTACGATCCTCTTCCAAATTGGCCTTCACCTGTTTCAACATCTGCAACAGAAGAATGGGAATACACAGAATTATAAAAGTCTCAATATTTCAATCTAAATGTTTTTAAACATTTAACTTAGCTTTAGTTAAATTACAGATGGGATCGGCTTCTGATCACTACCATAATGATGTAATCATGGTGGCCAGAAGTGAGCATCGACATTTATTTTGACATGTATTATTTTGACTTGGAAGCCAAATATGAGATTAATGTAATTAATAATGTTATTTTCGGGAGGATGGTTCATGATTTAGTTGTTGAACCCAATTTCAATGAAAACAATATCATATAAAGTTAATGAATGTCAAGCATGGAAACTTGGATGGGTGACCTCTGGGGAAAACCACTTGCCATTGCCATTATTAAAGCATGTAGGTAGCCTGGTGCTAATATACCAAGAAGTTGAGCACCATAAAAAAGTAAAACGTCATGCTTCCTTTAACATTTTCAGGACCGATGGCTTCGAACAAAATTTCCATCAGGGCCCAAGTTTTCCTTTTGTATTGTTATTTAGGCAAAGATATAAAACAAATCAATAAGTGAAAAACTTTTGAAATTATGTACTTTCAGTGGATTAATTACAATTTAGTAAAATGTCAAATACGCCACAACAGCGAGCCTGCTGAAGAAGTTTTTCGGGCGGATTCTTGATGAACAATCGAGAGCTGCCGGGCTCTGAGCACGAAGGATTTGTACAGCAATCCGACTCTCCTCTCTCGTTTACAGGCTCCCTACGTCTTGACTTTTCCAGGAGTGCGATCATGGGGCTATTAAGCAAGGACTGAGGAAAGCTTTAGCTATTTCTTTCATTACTAGTTGTCGGGGGAATTAACTCTTTGTGACGAGGGAGCTAGGGATTAGGGATACCTGGATCGGGCTTGAAAAAATTAACGCCACCTGTGTTAGATCCAACTCGATCCAAATCAAAAAGGAGGTTAGTTTTTTCTTTGTTTTAATAAAAAAGAGGCTATTTATTTATTTAACTTCATTGATTAGTACAGTGAAACCTCCCTTAACGGACACCTCCCTACAGCGGACACCTCTATTAACGGACATTTTTTCGCAGTCCCGAATTTTTCTATAGGTAAAATAAACCTCTATATTGCGGACACCTCTGTACAAAGGTCAGGGACAGAGAAACCTGATTTTTTACCTCCTTACTAGTAGAGCTAATGTTATTTATAGAAGCGTTCCTATCGGTGTAGGTTTCCAGTAAAATGCATTAACAATAACAAACTCTTTGTGAGAATAAGATATATATATATAGAATAGTGACTAGTAATATCTTCCTAGGAATTTCACAACAGGAACCTCTTCCTTTTCAGCAGAAGTATATGATTTTCCCGCTGGCAGATTACTATTGTTTTGCCGTGATACCTCGTATATCACGGTTCCGGGAATATTCCAAAACTCTCATTCCGTTCACATTCCCTCTCTTCAATTTTCAGTTGGTTTTTAGCTCTTGTTGAGTAAATATTGTGCTTTCTCTTCAATATGTCTAATCGGAAATCTCTGACACTTAAAGAACAAATTGACGTGATAACATTTTCTAATCGCGAAAAATGTGGTGTGCGTAAAGTTGCCGAGTTTTTTAAGATAGGGAAAACACAAGCAGCAGAAATATTGAAAAAGAAAGATGAAATTTTGCAGAAATGGACGGAAAATTGTGACAAACATGTTGTCCAAGAACTAAGAACTGGACACGGATTTACAATCGATCTCGCTACACTGGAATGGTTTAAAAGAGTGCGTGTTCAAAACATTCCTATGATCCAGGCAAAAGCACTAGAGTTAGCTGGACAGTTGGGCTATTCTGAATTTAAGGCTTCCAATGGGTGGTTGGAAAAATTTCGTGGCAGGTACTAAATTTCATTTAGAGCCATTTGTGGAGAATCAGCATCGGTGAATGCGGAAAGAGTTACTCAGTGGTAATCCAAGCTTCCATCATTACTCTTTGGATATACGCCTGAAAATATTTTTAATTTTTTTTTTTTTTAAGTTTATACTCATTGAACTTCTTTCTATATACTTAAAAAAAACTTGTGATGGGTAATTATTAAATGGTTAATTAAAAAATGAATTAAATGTACAAATTCGGTACGATCCATCTCGACCAACCCCTCTGTATAGCGGACACCTCTCTATAGTGGACAACTTTGGTTCTCCCAGAGGTGTCCGCTATAGAGAGGTTTCACTGTACCTATATCATAAAAAAATAATATTTTTCGTACCAATAACATAAAACACATTTATTGGAGCATCTAATTACATAATTCTAAAGGTAGGCTAAGGGTTAATAAATAAAAAAATAAAATGGGGAAAACATGGTAGTTAAAAGGCAGTACCTCGCACTGACTGTGCAGCTTGGAGAGCTGAAGTTCAAGAGTGTGATTTCTTTCAGATAGCGTGTGGAACTCTTCCCGAAGCTCAGCTGCTCTAGCAACTTCGGCTTTCATGCTTTTATATTCTTCCTGAGCAGACCTATATTCTGTTTTTAACTTCTCACTAGCTGTAAATAGATTTCTGAAGTCCTCCTTAAAAATAATAAGAATGATGAGAGCTAAAAAGAAAAAGTAAATGAATAATAAAATAAAGCTTTCCTCCAATTTGAAATTTTAACGGAGGAAATTATATGAAAGGGTTTACGCAGATTGAGAGGAGGGCAAGAATAGTGTCGTAACAAGTGCTCGGATAGATAAAGAGATAGTCGTACTACAGGTTCAGCACCCCGCCATAGGTGTTAAAGAGGAAATAGATTAAAAAAAAAAAAAAATAATAAAAAAATAAAATAAAAAAATTCCAGAGGTGGTAGTTTATATTTGATTAATTACCAACTGCATTTGAGCAGATTTCTTTAGATCTGTCATCCTACTTTATTCTGGAAATGGTCATTTTGGTATTATTAGAATGACTACGTCCAGGTAGAAGAAGGACCTGAAGACATCTGCCTAAGCGAGAATGGATTTTAGTCAAAATCCAACTATAACCTCTGGCAAAGATAGCTACACTGAAACAGATAGTGAAAAAAAAAACAAAAAAAAAAAAACTAGCAAAGAAACCTGAAAAATAATATTATACCAAATAAAATAAATTACCTTCAACTTTGAATGTTCCCCTTTGATGCTCTCCGTTTTCTCCCGAGCAGCTCGGACTTCAGCTCTGGCCTCTTTAGCAGTAGCCTTGAGAGAGTCTCTTTCATGAGCAAGGGCTTCGTATTCAGTAGTCAATGTCTCATGGAGTCCTTGAAGAGTCAGCTGGTCGACTAGCATTTGATGCTGATCACTTCTCACTCTCTCAATTTCCTTTTGCAACTGAAATTCGAACCATATTAGAGTAATGAATTATTTAATTTAATTCATAAATAAGAAGGTGTATCAGTGTGAAAAAATCAGTCCCATAACAAGCCATGAGAACCAATAGAGGAATCTGATTGTTGACCAAACCACACATTAAATTAATTAATAAATCCAGCCCTTGAACAACGACACTAGGAGATAATATTAGTTTTAACTCAGGTCCTCAATCCCTTAAAGGTAAAATAGAGAAAAAAACGTAGACAAAATTAATTTTCTGGGAGGAAGTGCAATTCAAACAAACTACGGGTTCGGATTCAAGGGCCTCAAAAACATAAACATGATTTTTTTCAGATTTTTCCTAGTTTTTTTCTCTATTTTATCTTGAAATAACCTCTAGGAGAAGGCGTAAAATTCCAATAAACTACGGATTCGGACTCAGGGACCTCAAAAACATATGCATGATTTTTTTTTCAGATTTTTCTATGGTTTTTTTCTTTATTTGTCCTTCAAATGACCATGGAACTGATGTGATGAAGGTTAACCAACCCGCTCATCGTAATCAGCGGTCCCAAAAATCCCTTAATACTTTCGGTGCGGGTGTCCTTCCAGAAGGACACTAGCGACCTTACCCGCGTAAGGGTGTCCTTTCGGAAGGACAGTCCTCCATTACTTTTACCTTTAGATTCAAAAGGCTCGTGAATCCCCTCCATATATAACCACCTAGAGAGAGGCAAAGCAATTTATGCTTTTTGTAGACAAGGAGAGTCTCTTCCTAGTCTTTGGTGATGATTCAGCTATATTAACCTATTGTTGGATGTTTTTAGGCTTTTAACAAGCACTAAGGACAAGCTAAGAAGAAGAAATGTGTAGTAATCAACCCATTAAAAGATAACTATTAAATAAAATTATAAATGGTTCAATCTCAAAAATAGATAGTAATAAATAACCTCTTCTTTTTCAGTAGCAAGTTGAGTATTTGCCAGCTGTAATGCAGAGTGCTGAGACTGAAGAGAAGCAATTTGTGACTGGAGTGTAGCCACTTCAACCTCAAGCTGTACATTCTGTTCTTGAGCAACTTCTTCCCTCGAACCTAGCTTCTCTTTAACTGCCTTCAATATCTCAGGGCTAGAAAGTATCCTAAAGAAGAAATAATAAAATTAAACTTAGCCATTAATCTAGAAAGTCACTGTATTATTGACTACATATTAAACCAAATAAACATTTTAATTTACAATTTTGTCTTGTTTAGCCAGAAGGTCAGAGTATATAAGTACAAACCAAAACAATTATCAATTTATTAAAATGGCTCTGCATTGTTTTACATGTTGATGCCTCTTCTCTTCAGGAACCTAAAAACTATGTGCAGTCTGTTAGAACAAAGGCGAACTTTCCACAGCAAGGGCGACGTCTAGGAACAATCAGCTATGTGTAGTCAGCTGTTTAAAATATCAATAGAGTCCAAACAAAAATTTCGATTATTCAGGGGAAGTTTTGTCACTGAATTTAAAACTTTTTCATTAAAAGTTTTATTCTTGGTCCAATAAATAAAAAAATATATTATTTAAATAGTTTATTTCATTTTTCTTATTCAAAATTTTAGTGTGGTTCCTCCTTCCCTCCAAAAAGGGGAAATTTGCTTATGAGGTTGACTTCATGATGCAATCCGAAAGTACCAACTAGAAAATTTCACGTTTCAGAACTCATCGATCACAAAAATACAGGGTGATTCAGGCCTAAGTAGGCAAACTCTAGGAGGTGATTGTAGACATAATTTCCAACAAAATAGTTCATTTGAAGTATGGTCTGATTCAGAAGAGAAAAGGAGTTATGTAAAATTTCATGTTTTTTTTTAACGTAGACATATTTTTTATTGAATAAGAAAAGATTGTTCAAGATAATTAAATTCTAATTATTCCATCATAAAGTATACAACATTTTCTTTTAGAAAACAGTGATTTAATTAACTAAACCCATTGATAGAAGATACTTTCTGGACGGCCAAGAAAGCACTTCTGTTTCTTGATGAATCAGAGGTTTCTCGCAATTTCTTTCCTCAGCCACCAAATGGACTACAGATTCAATACTTACAGGAAAACTTCTACATTTAGTACGCATTGAATCTTTGTAAATGAAGTGGAAGTTTATTGAGGGATAGGTTGAATGATAGACTCTCTTTTGTAAAAAAATGTGGAATAGAATTTTGTTACTTTCAAATACCTCATGACATTTGGGGGGAGGTATTAAAAAAAAAAAATAAATAAAAAAATAAAAAAATAAGATAGTTGAATAATTTGAATAATAATAATCTAAACTTTACACATAATTTGAAATGTGTGATACCATGACCGAACCCTGACAAATTCTAACTACACATTTTATTTTATTTTCAAACAGCTGATTTCTCACAGCGAATTTATGATTTATGATTAACTTCAGTTATCATGTTGAAGCTGAAGAAGAATCCTCCTTCATAGGTAGGATGAAACATGAGACTAGTTTTAGCACCATAGGGCGTAAAACTAGAGCAATAAAAACTTGTAGATTTGTTTTTATTCATTGACCTTCTGCCTCCTTAATTGTTTGTGAAAATATTTTTAGGACTTTTCAGGTTTGACTTTTGTCCACCTCTAATTTGAAATCTAGACAAGTGTGCCCTTTGCCAGTCAGAGAGTTCGAGAAGAGAGATCTTTTCATTTATGAAGCTAGTTCTCAACAGCCTCTAATCAATTCACTCAAAATTCTTTAAAGAGCATTTTGGTGCTTTTTCAATCGTGGATTAAATTGATAAAAAAATATGGATAAAATTCTTGCAGAAGATAATTACCTCTCAATGGCTGCTTGAGGATCAGAGAGCTGATCAAGGGCAAGACCGAACTGCTCAAGGTTAGCTTTCAATCCCTGAGTGCTGAGTTTTTCTGAAACGAGTTCTTTCTGAAGTGCTGCTAAAGTCGCTCGATCAACCTCATATCGGCTTTCAAGGTCACGGAATTCCCTTTCGACATCATGCAACCTAGAAGAGAAATAGAAGTATATTTTTCTATTCAGTAATTTTAGAGCAACTCCTAATGCTATAATAAATATCTTATTCCATTTATTTTATTTTTCATGAAATTTTTAAAAGAAGCGATTCAGCATGCTTTTTAAATAGTTTATTTTTGTTTTATTATTTTCCTTTTTTATTTGTTTAATATGCTTTTTTTTAAATAAGGAGGCCCAATAGCCATGAGTGTTAAGGAGTGAACACTCTTGTGCCCAAGGTCGTGGGTTTGATCCCCACTAGGAATGAGAGCTTTTCTTTCAGAAAAATGAAAGGAATCACCTCGATCCTAGTAAGAAAAGGTTTTTGGACTGAAGTGGTTTCTGCTCGCATCCATTCAATTGTAACACATGTGGGTCATTCCATGTCAAATCAACACACTTTTTTACCTCACCTTTTCAGATATTAATGAAAATTGGTACACCAAAAGTAGGCATTTTGAGAAATAAAAATACCAAATTTCAAACTTTAGTCTAAAACAGTTTCCAAAATACGGCCATATTTAAATGGTCATAACTCCTCTTCTGTTTAAGTAAGTATAATGGAAGTTAAAATTTAAATTTAAATAAATAAAAACATTTTTTTATTTTAAAAAGGTAGTTTTATTAACATCACACCCTAACCATAACAATATCCTCCATCACTATATATATTAAGATTATTAAAATTAGTACTAAATTTGAACTTGAATTAATGAATGGAGAAAGCATATTTCGCTAAGTACCTGGATATTTGGTTGTTGGCTTCTTCTATTTGTTTCAGCATTTGCTGATTTTCTTTCTTCACCATTTCAATTTCATTCTGAACTTTATATAATTCATCATCTTTGACCTAAAACATTCAAAAGAGAATTATTTTGACATATTTTCTTGTGAACTAGGACAGTAAAAATGTCATTAGATATTCAACGGAGATTGCGAGAGAAAAAAACAAAAAAACTTTCATTAAACTAATCTAATAATTAAGTAAGTACAGCAAGTCTTATATTAAATTACTGCAGACTCTCCCTAATGCAGCGTCATCAGGACCGGGGTAAAATCGGATTAGAGAATTCAGTTAGAACCAGTCACTTATGTATTTGAAAAAACTGTATTATATGGGGATATAATAATATTTACAATTTTTAATATTACACGATGAACGTTCGAACTAGACTGGCTAAAATCAGGCGTTCCAGCCACAGTTGCCTTATTAGAAATATTTATTTTTCTAGTAGAAACAGACGTTCCTTCCTCTAATATGAAACACCTATGCCTCCTTTGACTTTCATCCAATTAAATACCATGAAACAGATGTTAGGATGAAAAGGTTTTCTTGGAGCCCTCTAAGCGGTCTAGCTCAGGCGAGGTCCAAGATCCGCCACTCATTCATCTCGAACGCCGCCGGATTAGAGAGAGCGACCGATAAGGAGAGTCTACTTTATTTATATTCAATTTGGTTTTAATTTTTATATATAAAAAAGTTAGGCCTCAAAAATTCGATGCCACATCATTAGTTAGACTAGAGACAGGTGGAAATTGCCTGGAATATTCTAAAGCAGACTCTGAATCGATGGTAAATGTTCTTGAAATATCTATGAAGAGACACTCGTGAGATGTTCTTCACGAATAAGGTTTTAACTTTTTTTATTTTTTTTACGTTGTTTGTTTTTACTACACTATTAACTCATTTTCCATTGTTTTAATACGAAGTGTCATTTATATTTAATTATGTGCCTTGAGCATATTCCTTCTTCTTAGTTTACAAATAAAAGGAATATGAAGTTATGATGAATGAGGTATGTTAGAGTATTTTTTATAGTTCATTCAGCTTTGCAAATGGCCGAACAGAAGGGAGAGGGAAGACAAAATTTCTCTCAGAAGTTTGTGTCTGCGCAAAAGAACTTCTCCATCTACGTGAACAGGCTTTATTATAACAATTATGTAATGTAAGTACTTTATATATTATATACTGTCCTTAATAATAAAACAGAAAAGGAAAGATAAATAAATAGATATACATACAGCTACTGATTGTCTAAGCCTAGCAACATCCCGTTCGAGTACTGATGACTTAGCACGAGCTTCAGTCAGCCGTTCTTCAGATTCTTCTTTAGATTTTGCTAATGCTTCTTCCAATTCTTGAAGTCTCCTTTCATAACGAACTTTCTCTCTTTCGTGCCTTTCCACATCTTCTGTACGAGACTGTAATAAATTTAAAAAATTTTGAGTCTGTGCTCTACTGAGATTTATTTAAAATAGTGGGTGATGCTATTCAAAAGAGAAAACAATCGACAATTTTGAGGAATGAAATGTAAAAAATTAACTTAATTAATAACTTCTAGGGGAAAAATACAAATTATTAGCACAAAAAAATATATATTGTCTTATCTCTTGTATTAGTATTCCAACAAAGTATATTCAGTTTTCTCAATGTTCTTGAAGATTGAAGTCCATTATATGAATTGAGGCCACGTAACATACAGGGCAAAAGTTATAAAAAGTAGAGCTATAGAAAACACTTATCTAAAAAATTGATTCCAAATACTTAAAGATAATATCGCGCTAGTATTTCTAAAGTGACACAACTCAAAAATCGATGTTTCTCAGTTATGACTGTGAAAGACATGGCAAATATCTCTTTATCAACCATCAAAACTGTATGTACCTAACTTTAGAGCTTGTACACCAGAGGGCATTTGTGTCACTCTTCCTGTCTTAATGCTATAAGCCCCCTACATAGGCAAGAGTGACACATTTTCAGTAGAGTTTTATTTTGAGTTGTGTCTCTTTAGAAATACTAGTGCGATATGTGAATTTTAAAATTATGTAAGCAGAGAACTTATTATACAGAGAATTCACTGTAAAAGGTCTATAGTTTGGCTCCTGAGGCACCATTCCCAAGGAGACGCTGCATCCTTTCAGAAAACAGGAATCAGTGAGGAAAAAATAGGAAAAGTAGCAGAATCAATTCTTGTTGACTCGCTCGCGATCATTCACAGCCACGAATATGGCTGAAAATGCTCTTTATTTTATCTTATTAATTTAATTAGTATTTAACTTTTTATATATTTCGTAGTAGTGTTTATATTATATCATTGTTGTTTTTTTTTTTTTGTTTTATCCTTTAGTATAAATGATTTCATCATTATATTTCATTTATTTAATTAATTAATTTTTTTTATTTATTTTGTTTTCCTTTTCTTTGAAGTACCTAAAGTAAAGATTGAAGAGTCTCGAGCATCCAAATTTAGTTGGTCAACCGAACTTTTTTGTAAAATAAAGTTCTCCCTCCTCCACTCATTCATTCAATATCCCAGGAGGGAGAATTCTAGGCTTCAAAAGTTCCAAGCAGTATATTTATAGGTGAGTTACTCGATGAATAATTTATTATATTAAAAAAAAAGAAATAATATTTTTTGTATGCTAGTTTTTGATCGGCAGGTTTGTGTAATTCTATTAATTGCTTATATCTGATGTGATATGGAAAGTTAAGTATGAAAAATCTTAATATTTTGCATTTAAACTTGAATGGAGAAAATTTGCTAAAAGTGTAATATCTCTTTTAACCAAGGCAGCTTCAAAATAATATAACAACACCTTATGTATAGTTTGTAATGTTGAATAACATTTTTATTTAAGTAGTTATATTTTACAAAAATATTATACTACCTGTAATTGGTTCTGAAGTGAATCCCGAATGTCCTGCATTTTCTTAGTATCACGTTGAGCATTCTTAACAGTAGCTTCAAGGTCCGAGATGTGAGACGCCAATTTTCTTTTGTTGTCCTCCAACTCTTCGACCTAGTAAATTCAGAAAAGTTAAATCGAAGTCTCTGACTCAAATAAATGAAAGCTAAGAGTACTCGTGAGAAAAGAACGAACAAAGAAAATGGTTTTGCTGAGATGCAAAGATAAATGAGCAACACACCCTGTGACTGAAGGTTATGAATCAGCATGGTTTTTTACATTTCTCTCCATAAAAAAAGTAGTTTGATTGCAATTTTTTCATGATTTATTTAATACAAAGGCAATATTCCCATATTACTAGTCTGTTACGACTATAAGTTGAAACAGTTTGTATATAACAGTACACCAAACTAAAATTAATTTCAGTGAACTCGAAAACAAAGAATTATGAAATCATTGATTCTTCATTTCAAGAGAAATGTTAGTGGCAAAATTGTGAAATAGACGAAGTACTTAAATAAGTTTTGAGGGATTTAAATTAGATAGATAGCCTTACTGGTATTAAATCCTATCTGATAAATTGTAAATATATGTTAGTGCCATCATTTTACAATAAAAATTAGTCTGTTTCATTTCGATAAAGTGGAAACAACAAAATTTCTTTGTAGTAAAACAATGTCAACCTTTGTGCCAAAAAAACGAAATTTGCAGGAAGCGCTTCTTTTTTGTTTTAATTTGAAGAAAAGTGCAGGTGATGGACAATGATTGCTGTGTGAAGTATATGAGGAACGTGCCCCATCGATAAAAAAAATCTGGTGTTTTAAAAGTGGCAATTTAGAATGTGAAGGAAGGCCAGCAACAAAGAAAATGCAAAACCATTTGTGAGGAATGCTACAAACAACAGCTAAAGCTATTGTGCCGAGCATTGAAGCTCAAACACCCCCCCCCCCTCCAAAAGACATGAAAAATTAATCTTTCAACAGGACAACACACGCCCACACGCTGCAAGTCGCCAAGGAAACTTTAGGGGGCTTCAATGGGATGTACTACCCATGTGTCTGGTTGTATTCACCAGACACTTCGCCTTCTGACTTTCACTTGTACTAGATGGTGACTCATGGGCAGCACTTCATTTAATAAAAAGAATAGAAAATTCGGGTCGTCTCAAAGGTGAGGAATTTTTAAAAACGTGGAGTTTGCATGTTAACTGAAAGATGGCGGACAGTCATAGAACTAACCGATGGCTAACTGTTCGGTTTTACATAAAAAAAAGAAGTTAAATTGGCGCGCCTACCCCCATCCTTCCATTTACTCAGTCGAAGTCGGTGCTGGCCGTTGAAGGGACACTCTCCCTTCAACCTCCATCCTGTTCAGTTGTAGTCTCCCCAGCATCTAACTTTTCTTATCTCAATCCTGCTCTTATCCTTACCATTTTTTACTCTCCATCCACCTCTTTTTATAACTACAGGTATGAAATTTGCAGATTAAAGGTAAGTTGAAAAAATATTATTTAAGATTATTAATGCATAACCTAACTTCCCCTGCTTGCATGAACCAGCAACTGTACAACTATTTAGCCCAATCTAGTCTTTTTAAATGACAGCCCACTTAATTCCCAGGACAAATGATGGACAATATTTTGAATAAAATACATTCTTCCAGTTGCTCTGCATGAAGCTTCAAAGTTACAAAAAAGAAAAAAAAAGAAAGAAAACAACAACAAACAAACAAAAACCTCTGAAAATATTTGTACATCCAATAATAAGACATTGTTATTGCCTGAGTCATTAATAAACTATAGCCTGTTCAGATAGACGGAGAAGTTCAATTCCACAAGCCCAAAATTCTGAGGGAAATATTCCCGACGGTTCCGCCAATTGCCAATTCCCATTTCTCTTGCCAAATTTCGATCTCCTTTTTGTCACCTCTCAAAAAGTCTTCCCGTTGGGAATATTTCCCTCAGAATTTTGATCTTTTCCATCAATTTGAACTGGCTATAATTAACTTCAGAAGAAAGAGGATGGGAGTAACAATGTAGATGGCTAATATATGATGCAGCCATTGTGAATTAAAAGTAAACAAAAATTGAAGAATTTAAGCGCAGGTAGGTGCATATTAATAATTTGTCTCAGGAGTAAAAATCCCTCCAGATTTGACCCATTCTGCTGTTTCATGAACTCATCCAGTTTTGGGCATGCTACCAGGGTGTCTACTACTTTTTTGTGCCATTTTCATGACTTGACGTGCAAATTTCATGGCCATTAAAAAGAAAATAATTTCACCTAATAAGAAAAATCCTTAACTTTTAGCTTAATATTATTTGTACCTTACACAGATTACCGGGATATCTATAAACTTAGGAATTAACATACATTGAACAGCTTGCTATCCTATTAACAGATTATATATATAATTTTTTTTTTTTTTTTTTTACGGCGCATCGACAAATCTTGGCCATTAGCGCCGAACAGATTATATATTAAAAAAAAATCAGTCCCATAACAGGCCACAAGGGCCCAGAGGGGCAGATACTGTAGAGGTATCTGATTCTTGACCATACGGCACACTAGGGAGATAGTGTGGTCAATACTATGCTCAGGCCGCCTGATTTTCCCCTTGGCTGCTTCGACTGCTAGAGTCATTAGCACCCAAGGTACCCATTATTAATTAAATTAATTAAAGGCTGGGTGAGCCTAGGGGCGATCTGGGACCCCAAATCCAAACCTCGAACGGCAGCACTAGAAGAAAAATTCTTTAGTGCACGCTCGGGTTTTGAACCTGGTCCTCGAGTTCATTAGTCGAGTGCTCTACCACTGAGCTAACCTCGCCCCCAAACAGATTATATATATATATATATATATATATATATATATATATGAACTTGTAAACCCCACTCCTGTGAACTTTAAAGGGGGTTATTTTTTTATATCTAGTAGGTAGGATCGATGAATATTTGAAGACCTTTTTCAAAATTTCTTTCATGAGTGCAGTATCAATAGCTACTTTTCTTCCAAAAGTGCTAAGACTCGTTAGAAGGTTACTTTATGTAAGTATAAAATAACAGATTCATTTACTTGCAACGATAGTTTCTTTTTTTCCTTTTCCAATTGTAGGATTCGTTGATTGGTCTGAGTAAGAGCTGCCTCTTGTAGTGACTCGACAGTCGATGCAAGCCTCCTGTTTTCCAGCTCCAGTCGGAGTGCTCTTGCCTGTGCATTACTACTCAGCTGTTCAGACAAGCTGTTATCTCCTTCTGAAACTAAACATTTTTTAAGATAAGCACAGATGGCAGTGATAAAATTAAATCAATCCTTTTAAAATACACAAGCCCAAAATTGGGGGTAAAAAATATCTATGGGGTGCTAATGACCTTAAATAATATATAAAAAAAATCAAAAGCCACAAAGAAAAAAAGTTAGTCACGCAGGACGGCATAACTAAGCACTTGCCTCAGAAGGTGGGTAGTATACATTGCATTACTAAGTAATTTGCTTAAAATAATCTATGTAAATATAAAAAAACAATGTTTTTGCTCTTTTATATTTGTAATGAACAGCTGCTTCAATTAGTAATTTTTTAATTAATTTTCTTCGAGAGTATTGTTTATGTCAGGAACGATACTACTTAATAAATACACAAAAACGTTTTATTTAATGATCTTGAATAATAATAAAAGTGTCCACATGTAAAAAGAAGACATCCCAGCATTGTAACAAGTAGGTACCAGGTAGAGTACCCCTGTTCAGTGCACCTAGTGATAGAAGTAACACCCAATGCCCAAACTGGTTTGCGGTTCAATTAAATTTGAACATAATACAAAGTAAACTCCAACTTCTAATGAACCGATTTAGTTAATTTTAAAAACAAATCTGTCTCTTTAGACATTGACGGTGTATACCAAGTTTTGTTAAATATAACAAAAATTTCATGAATTTCAGAAGCATATAAGATGTGGTTAACTATAAAAATCTTACAAATACGGAACAATATAATTGTATATTATGCAACAAAAATTACCTTATATCTATAGGCACAGCTTTCAGCCGTAATATACCTTAATAATAAAATTGATTCTGTATTCAAATTTCTCTCAACTTGCACTTTTTGAAGATTCAAACACACATCAACATAAACTTCCTCAAGGGAAAAACTGTTTTTTGGGGAAGCGACAGTGACTAACTAGCCTACATGGATAACTAGCCGATGGCTAGCAAGAGACGGACAAGAAATAGTGGGAGAATCGCTTCTCATTGGATGGACAAGCCTTCTTGAAAGAATGAAGGAAATTTTGTTCTATGAACATTTTATATTACTACGAAATAGTAAGATATATTTTTATATATGTAATATTATTATCTATTCCAAATTATATGCGTTGATCAAAATATTTTTTTGAAATTTTTGCTCCTTTTAGTTCGTTATCTTTAGATAGGATTTATATTTGTTGGAGATATTACTATATATATATTTTAACGGAGGTCATTTTCGGTATCTAGTAGGTAGGATCAATGAAGATTTCAAGACATTTTTCAAAAATTCTTTCAAGGGTGTAACCTCAATAATTACATTCCTTCAGAAAATGCTAGAACCACAGATAGTCAAATATCCCACAAATATATGAAATGATTTACCAGAGGTTTCGAGTTGTTCAATATCAATTGCTGAATTATCCTGGCTGAATGATTTACTGACTAGAGCCAGCCTTGCATTTTCTTCAAGCAAACTTTGTATTTTCTCTTGAAGTGCCTCTCGTTCCTAGAAAGTATAAATGAAAAAAATAGTGTTATGAAAGAAATAGCTCCTAATATAATTTAAATAATAATAATAAATGATTTTATGTTCAGATATTTAATAGTTTTTTCCACAAAGGTATTTGTACATTCTTAACAAAGGAAGCCGAATCCTTAACTGGGGTCATTTTCGGTGTCTATTAGGTAGGATTGATAAAGATTCGAAGAAATTTTCCAAAAATTCCGTCATGAGTACAACCTCAATAGCTACTTTCATTCGGAGGAATGTGCTAATTAACACAATACTTTTCAACTTGTATTTTTATGATTGTTTACCAACTTATATTTTCAATTACTTTTAAAGAATCACGATTTTCAATCATTTGGCTACTAGAAAGTAGAAGAAGAAGAAAAAAAAAAAACATGGGCATCCATGTATGTGCTTTATTTACTATTTTTCAAGCATTATAGAGACAATGCACCGTTGACCTCCAGTCTCTAAATAGCAGATAAGAGCTAATGCATACCAGAGAAAGATCGTTAATTGACTGCTTATGCCGAAGGATTTCCTGTTCAAGTTCAGTAGATGCTTCTCCTCGAGCTCGTGCTCTACCAAGTTGTTCCTCAAGCATCTCTCGAGTTTCCTCAAGGACGACATTATCTTCTCGGAGTTCTTCAACACGAGACCTGAAAAAGATATAATTTTATAACATAAATGATTATTTTTATTTCAATGATTGAATTTCTTGAATTGTAAAAAAGAAGGGAAAGATTGCCTAACATGCTTATTTTTCTCATCATAATAATTGATTTCGTTCTGTTTACAATTGAAGAATTATTTGTTTTTCCAATCTTACTAGAACGTGAATGGCTTCAATTATTTGAAAGTTAAACATTGAATTGTTCTATAAATGCTTGAAACCGTGGAAGAATGCAAGTGTATGTTCCCTTTCAAAGAGTCAAGGAAAAAATACAAAAGCATCGAATTTTATATTGGATATTATGTGATTTATGTAAATAAGTAGATAAGCAGCAAATGTTCAGAGCCACGACAATGTTTTTTAAAACTATGACATACTATGATGTAGAAAGTTAATTATACGTTCAAGCCCATCCCACTACCTTGCACTGTACTAGCGGATTGTAGGACTAGAACTAAAGTACCTGTAATAGTCGAGATCTGCGAGCCTCTCTTTATACCGAGCAACTTCTCCTTCAAGTCTATCTGCTCGCTCTGCTCTTTCTCGCAGAGCATCAGCCTCATCTCGATAAGCTTTGCAAATTCGAGCTTCACTTTTCAATTCTGTAATCTAAAATAAGAAAGTAAAATATTAACAAGATTTGCAGGAGAAAAAAACTAGAATAAAAATGCATTCTATTTGGAGGATAAATCATAGAAAAAAAAGAAGAATTATGGACTTTTTTAAAATAAAGTCAGAATTTTTACTCTGCTGGTAATGGGATGGAATGGTATATATGCAGTCACTTTAAAAATGGTTTCATTCATTTTCCTACATAAGATATCAATAAAAATAATACCTGCAAGCATATTATTACAAGAACTTAAAAGTTGCAACTTTTATCTCCACAAGAACCATGTTCTGGTAGATGGATTCTGCTGGTTAACAAACTTGACCTTTCAAATTAGACAAAGGATTTTTGTACCCAATTTTTGGGTCAGCTACAGAGCAAACAGACAGAAATATATTGTAATGATATTTTACATTTTTATCTAAATTATGAACCAACAAAATGTGGAAGTTGGTGGGAGAAGACACCAATTTTCCCGCTAACAGCACTCAGTCTAAGCCTTGCCACCACGGAGTACGGAGTCTCAAGTACACTCAGTCTCAGTCTATCTCCAGCCACAATTGTGTACTCAGTCAGTCTATCTACAGCCATCACGGAGTACAAAATCTCAAGGTGTCAGTCTAAGTATAGCCACCTCAGAGTACGGAGTCCGAGTCTATGTCTAAGGCCAGCCGAGTACAAAGTCTCAAGCTGCCTATATCCATCCTCTGCGTGAGAACTGACGATGAAGGTGTTTCATGCTGAAGAAGCAATTCTCTGGGTACTTATTGAAGTGCATCATATTTGGAATTTGAAGAATATTTGTTCAAAGGTAAAAATTATAATTTGTAATTATATTGAATTTTCTTTTTATTGTTTGATACTGCATTGGTATTGGTGTTTGTATTTCAGTATTGTTTAGAAATAAATATTTGTTTAATATTCATTCACTCAAAACTTTTTCTCCCTGAGATTAATTTCACATTATAATAAATTTTATTAAAATAATTAAATCTTTTTATATAAAAATTATCACAACATTAAATATATATATATATATATATATATATATATATATATATATATATATACAGTCTAATATATATGTGGAGTCTCATTTTATGTGAGGGGGAATGGAAAATGTTTCGTAAAAGTGAATACTTCTAATAACTGAACCGTAATAGGTTTTTTTACCGGTGCTAATGGCCAAGTTGTAGAACGCCGTAAAAAGAAAAAAAAAAAAAAGTACTAGGTTATGTGGCTATTTTAAAATAAAATAAATTCCTAATAACAAAAAGTCACAATTTTATTTTTTGTACATATTTTTTTGTTAGATAACGTTGAACATTTTTATATTTTCAAGATTCAAGTCACAAAATTCTCCTCGATTTCTTTCCTCTTACCGATAATAGTTGCAAGGGTTTACAAAGGTAATTTCAACCATTTAGCTATGTATATTTTTGTTTTGTTAGGGTTGTCATCAACTTCTTTCAGGATTTTTATTTTGTCTTAAAGTGAAAGTCATTTTCTTGTTCTTAATGTTTTTTTTTACTCATTTTAAAAGATTAAAGCACAGTAGGACACAGCTACTAGAACGACTACTGTATAGAGAAATGAAAAATGAGAGTGGAGGGGGGATGAATCACTGGCATGTGCCATGTTATTAGAATGGAAACAAAGTAAATCACACAAGGTAGAGTGCATAGAACACTAGAATGACATGGAAGAACTGAGCTGAGTGAGAGAGAGAGACTGGTGGGGGTAAGTCACTGGTACATCTGTAAACATTTCTTGGAAAAGCTGTTGTCTCTTCGTATAACTGAATAGTATTTACACCAGGGGAACAAATTAGCTTTTGTATAAGTGGGTATTGCGTATAACTGAATATTGCTCAATTGAATAATTCATTACAAAAAATTAAACAGAGTTTTGCCGGGGAACAAAAAATTCTTCATATAACTGAATGTTTTGTACAAGTGAGACTCCACTGCACACACACACACATATATATATATATTTTGTGATCTATAAGTTCTGAAAAGTAAGCTTTTCTATTTGGCACTCTTGGATTGCGTCATTTTATCAATATGTTTAGAAGAAATTTCAAAATTTGTTTAATTTCCTCGTTTCTTACATATGTGGAACAAAGAAAAATAATAAAACATCAAACACGTGCAGAGCATGCAAAAATAAATGTATACCGGCAACAGAGAGTGCTAAAAGGCATGCATGTATTAATCTTGCTCATATTTACCTCATTTTTTAATTTTGAGACTAGTGATTTGTTGTATTCTAATTCCTCCTTTGCTTCTGACAAGGCTTCAGATTTCTCCTCTCTGAAATACAATTCAGAATGATTAAATGTTTGTTAGTCTATATGTTGTTTTTTTTTTTTTTTTTTTTGCTTGATTGTTTAGCGCAATATATCGAAAACAAGAATGATTCAACAAGCTTAAATTACTCGAAGCTGCCTAAGAATGACAGGTTTTCCATTTGCTCTAAGATGACACTTAAGTAATGAAACTGAATAAATTAATGAGTGACAAGTATTAATAAGTAATACATTTATTTACTGTATTAGGAAACATCCTGATAAATAAGAAAATTATAAGTAAATCAAGAGCAACTGAGGAAGGCTCAATTTAATTTTTTTTGAAAAATATATTTTCCGAAAAAAAAAAAAAACCTATCACGCCTAACGGAACTGGAACCCTTGAGTCTAGGCATGAAGTGCTCACCCCTAACACTTTGTCTATAAAAAACAATTTGATATTTTGATAATTTTTAATTTATTTTATTAGACCATAGGTTCCCATCTTAGTCGGTACTGCCCCCTAGTGGGCCCTGAAGCTTTTCGTTGAGGTAGTAGCGGGTCCAAAGGTAAATGGGGCCATTAAGACAGTTAGGGGGGCATCCATGGGGTACATACCCAATTAGAAATTCAATATAATAAAATACTTTGAAAATAAATCTATTTCCATGAAAAAAAACAAAAAAAAAAACATTCTATCAGTCTAAGATCCCGATCTTATTATTATGGCGTAAATAAACATAAATATTTGTCTATAAAAGGTGGGAATGTATGAATTAGACGAATTGATAATCTACCAAAATATGAACATTGCACTGAGTAATGACAGTAAAATCTATTTATATAAAAATCACGTGTCTGTCTGTAATAATAATGAAGTCTTCTGCTCAATTATAAATCATTCGTTTCACATTTTTCAGAATAAGTTTTGACGAACAACTACAACAACCAAGAATGCTGATACGATATTAAATACTTACAATTCTTGTCTTTGCTTTCTTAATTTAGCTTTCCAGTCAGCAAGCTCAACTGCGAGGTGTTGAGACTCGGATCCTCTCAGAGAGTTGTTTCCACCAGTGCCTCCTTTCTTGTCATCTAGCGTCGGTTGCAACTGAAATTGTTTACCCTTTTAGATCTGGAGCCTTTTAAATATAAATGTAGAAACGTTTTTGATTCTTCCACAAAAGCATTAAACTATTAAATGAAATATTCAATTCCATTATTAATCCACTGTACAACACTTCAAATCTTTATTCTTTAAAAAAATTTACTTGCTTGATTTGAAGTCACTGACAGTGTATACCTAATCTAAGCCTTATATGACAATAACATTGTTTGCCTGCAGATAATATGATGCTGTGGCGTCTATCTGAAGGTTTGACTTCGTTACACAGGGCCACCGCATGGGGGGACTGCCGGGTACAGTTGTCCTGGGCCCAGGAACTGCCGGGGGGGGGGGGGGGGGCACCTGGCCTCGCTAATTGGGAAAAAATGTTATGAGCTAAGAAAGAAAAAGAATGGGGTTTAGAAATATAGGCGGGCGTAGACTATATTTATTTAAATCGGATCTATATTTTTTTAATGTACATAAACGTCAAAACAAGTGCAGTCCCAGAATAGTATATGTATTTCATTAGGAGTCGTAATAAAACTACAAGTACATAAAGTGACCTTTGCTGCACCGATTGTCGGCTTTTATTCTCATTTCGCTCAAAACTTAAGATGAAAATGATTTTAAAATCTTAAGGCTCTGAGAAGTGGGGGCCCGGCTCTGAGAAATGGGGGCCCGGCTCTGAGAAATGGGGGCCCGGCTCTGAGAAATGGGGCCCGGCTCTGAGAAATGGGGGCCCGGCTCTGAGATGTGACAGCCCTGACGTTACATGAATTAACTTGACATGATGTGATATGAAGTCACAGCATAAAATAAATGGATTTGGGTTAAAATTCCAGCTCTACAAGTTAATTTTCCTAAGGAATAAAGATTTCATTTTTCAGCTCTATAAATACATGTAAAGTTTTCCACTTTGTTTGGTCTTCTCTAGAGAAGATATTTGAGGGAGAGCCAAACCAAACACCTGCTTGGAAATTTGCTTCTCATTCCTTGCCACTATCAGGGAGTTAAGGATTATGGAAAGGTTGAAGTAATGAACAAAGCCTTCACCATAGACTCCACAATGAGATATGCAAAGAACAGGCCAAGGGTGTGGACGCAGAAAGGTTATACATAACGTTTGACTAGAATTCTTCAGAAGAAAGAATAAAGTGGACTTTGGAGGGAAGACAGTAATAATAAATTAGGGGGTCACAAATAATTTATTATTTTATTATATACAGGATTACATTGACATAAATTTAATTAGCTGTCCATGTATTAATTTATTTGTTAAATCTGTACATTGTTATATACTGTAGAGTCCTGCTAATCCAAAACTCCACGTAATCCAAACATTATTTCGGGAAAAAATAATTTTTATAAAATATCAGAACTGGGAAACGTAAGGAAAACAAGTTTTTTATTCAATTACAATGTACTTTTAAGGAATTTGTAATTTTTCAAGAATCCATGTTCTGAACAGCAGTTACGCAAAAGATAAAAGCAAACCATTATCTAAGAGATAAAGTCAGCGTTCATCTTCTGAAGCAATGAACTAAAAAGCCTTGAAAAAGTAATGCTTTGCGCTTCACATGTACCTCCTATCATATCGATATTATGTCTGATCACAGTCACACTATACTACCTTTAAATTGCAGTGTACTAAAATGAATAATTTCTTACCTTTAATTCTTGAACATCAGTAGCTCAATATGTTTAATAGTCAATTTATGGCATTATATGACAAAAATCTGCCTAATCCAAACAGAGTTCGGTCCCAATTACTTTGGATTAGCAGGACGCTACTATATAGACAAAAATTGTGTTTCTGCTGTGAGGATTATAATTGTGTCTCACAGTCCCAGTGAAGCTAGGTAGCTTCACTGATTTAAGTGAATAAAGTATTTCTCTCTTGGAAACGTATTTAAGAAAAAAAAAAAAAAAAAAAAAAAAATGATATCCTATACTTCTTTCTAGGCGCACGGTAGTGCGCCAGGCCAAGTTCCGGCCTAAGCATACTGTGTGTATATTACAGGAGGTCTTAGAGCCGATTTTTACCCTCTCATAACTTTCAACCAGGTAAAGATAAAGTTATGAAATTTTACACAGGTATTATACTACTATATGTGAGTAAATCTGGAAATTTTCATAATTCTACCTCGAATAGTTTCTGAGATATAAGCGATCGCAAATCAGGATTTATAAGACTCACTCACTCACTGAATCAAAATTATTAGGCACTTCCCATGATGCTAGAGACTTGAAATTTTGCATGATATAGATATTAAGGTGTTATTAAAGGAAAAAATTGAAAAATCCTGAAAAGTTGTGTTTGACTCCGCTTCCGGGGCGGGGGCGTGCCAGTTTTGTACTTCCTTCGGAAACTTGTCATTCGATCCCAAACCCATGATGTGGGGTATCAAATGAATCGTCTCGGTATGAAGAACCTATATTTGATTTTTTAAGAAACAATTACACACATAAGGGCTCGGTCAAAATCGTATACCAGCTGTCTGTCTGTATGTTTGTTCCTTACACAAATCCGTACCGTTTGACCGATTTTGACCAAACTTGAGACACAGATGGGTCTCGATACGGGGAGAATCATAGGCTAGGTTAAATGGTCTATCAGCTGTCTCTCTGTCTGTTTGTTCCTTATACAAATACACACAGTTTGACCGATTTTGACAAAACTTGACACACGTGTCGGTGTTGATCCGGGGAGTGTCATAGGATAGTTCAAAATAGTCTATCAGCTGTCTGCCTACCTGTTTATTCCTTACACAAATCCACACGATTTGATTGATTTTGACCAAACATGGTACATAGGTAGGTCTTTATCCGGGTAGTGTCATAGGCTAGGTCAAAATCGTCTTATCAGCTGTCTGTCTGCATGTTTGTTCCTTACACAAATTCACTCTGTTTAACCGATTTTGACCAAACTTGGCACACAGGTAGGCCTTGGTCCGGGGAATGCACCAGGCTAGGTCAAAAAGTTCTTTCAGCTGTCCGTCTGTATTTTTGTTCCTTATACAAATTCACACTGTTTGGCCTATTTTGACCAAACTTGGCACGCAGGTAGGTCTTGATACGGGAGTGTCATTTTACCTATGACGTTTTGTTCCATCGGAAAGCCATCATTCCATCTGAAACCCATCATGTGGGGTATCAAATGAATCTTCTTGGTAAGATGTTTTAAGAAACATTTCGACGCATCTTAACAACAACAGTTGTGACTTCTTTCTTAAATTTAGTAAATAAAGTCGTAGGGGTTAACTGCATAATATACTTGAAAGCAGATACTAAGGTTTTCATAGTCGAGCCATCTAAATTACGAAGTTTAGGATCACAAACCCAAAATGTATCGTCTTTGTTCTTATCTTTTTCTTGAAGGCCTTCTACACTTTCCCTATTGCGATCTTTATCTTCAGGATAAGGTTCCTGTGTTTTACAGTGTAATAGTTTAGTTAAGAGAGCAATCAATTTGTCCTCTAGAGTAATGTCATCTGGAAGAGCTTCTAACTTTTCTAGTCTAGTGATTAGATGTATGTAGGTTGATTATTGGTATCAAATATCAAGCAGTAAGGAGAACTTTATGCGGCAACTAAATTTTAATTAATACTTAGAAAAAAGTAATGAGATCCCAAAAATAACATAAATGTGAGGCCAAGTTCCTCCCCCCACAAAACACTCCCCTCCCCAAAAATATCCCCTCCTAAAACCCCCCAAAAATGCCTTACCATCCTTCACTCCAAAACAGTAGTTTGTTTAGTCTATTATGTGCACCATATTTTCAACCAAAAATATTTGCCAATACAAGAGATGAAACAAGAATGAAATGTCCAAGTTCATTACTTGGAAGACCTCATAGTTACTTACTAAGAACAGTAAAGACACTTCAACTGACCATTAAAAACAACAATAAAAATACTTATATCCAGTTACTAAAATATCACTTTCCTCAAACAGGTATATTCTTAAACTTGGCAATGTTTTATTTGTGCCGAAATTATCTTTAGAGAAAAAACTAAACATTGCGAAGTTTAAGAATATACCTTTTCTTAAACTTTAAAGAATATACCGTTTCTTTGTGGGGGGGGGGGGAACTTGGCCTCTATTTCACATTTATGTTTTTTTTTTTGATAAATCTATTAACATGTTATAGCCACATCCCCCACATCGGGGGCTTCCACGTCGACCCTGTCACTAAATATGGGTGACGCTACTCTTTTTTAAATTTTATCGACAGGTGGATTTTGGCCTCACAAGAGAGTCAACTGAATTTCACTGTGTGACAAACGTGTTAAATACCTTTAATTCTAGATTTTTTTTTTGTTTTTATAAATTTATTTTTTTCTTGAATATTTTCATAATGTACTACAGGAGACACAGAGGTTTAATATTTGGACTTGTTGCTTTAAGCATACATCGTCTTTAATGCCCTCAACCCCTGTAGTTCTGGTTGCACCAGTAGATGCTGAAATTGTTCTTTTTTTCTTCCGAATTTAAGCTTCTTTTTTTCTTGCCATATAACATTTTTTAAGGCGTCAAATTTGCAAAAGCTTAATAAAATAGATTTTCACAATAATTTTGGCCACTTACCTGAAGATAGAGATCTCTTTGCTTAACAAGGCGTTTAATATGATTAACTAATACATCTTGAGGAACATTTGGTAAACCCTCTTGCGTAAGTACGAGTTCCTGGCTTTCAGTTACCTAGAGAAGTCATATAACTATGTAAATAGAAATTTAATTACACAGAAAACAAATAAATTAAAGAATATTCTAAAAATTAAAAGACAAAAACAAATGTCAGATAGAGACAACATCAAACGTTTGTCTTTAGTCAATTCTCCAAAAAAAACACAAAAAACAATATAATATACAGGAGCAGGAATTCATTGTTTATTGTTAAGAAAATTTGTGAATGTCTTCACACATTTATCGCAGCAGCCAACTTTCCAAACTACTTTTGCACCCCAAAACTTAGTTGAAAATTTGTAATGAGTTACAATACAGAGAAATTTATAAAATTTGGGAGTTTTGGAAAATAAACAATTAGCTTAAGTTAAAAAAAAAAAGTCTGTCTCGCAGTTCCTGCTGTCATCTTTGCACGGTTCGGTTCATATCTCTAGTGCTATTAGTAAAGGAATAGTAGCAGTTATTGGTGGGGTTTGATTATTCGTGAAAAATATCAAATAAAATCTCGAAGAGAAATTAGATATTAGGCACCACAACAGGAAACTGACAGTATCATGGCGACTTCCCCCACTGTCTCAACTTTCACTCTTGGACACACTATAACAATGTATCACATTTTCTTACCTTGTTATAGTCAAATACTCATTTTACTGTTAAATGCAATTAAAATGGGAAACAACCAGTTAAAACTTTGGGTAAACAAATACAAAAACCTGTTCAAAAGAGTAAAACTAACAATTTCTCCGATTGGCATTGCTCCATCGAAAATTACATTATAACCTTTTTTTTAGGTATTTAATAAGCTTTCGAATGGACACCATCCACTTACCAAGATTTCTCAACCGTTTTCGAGATATTTCAGAAAATATACCAAAATCCCAAAACTTTTTATGCCTGTTAACGAAATATTTTATTTCTAGTACTTCATTAACTCCAAATGGACACAAGATTTACCTATCATAAATGACATGAATATCAAACGTCTGGAGCAAGTTCCAACTGAAATAATCGTTTCTGAATACTCAAACTTAAAATTAGTTTGGAAAAGTAGGTGTTTCAATCTTTCTTGAAAACGGTTACAGATATCGGTTTAAAAATGGTTTCATTCATTTTTCTACGTCAGGAAACCTATAAAACGAGTACCTGCAAGCATATGAACTCGAAAACGTAAGCGTTACGATTTTTGTTGCACAAATTTCACCCCAAAAAGCAACTTCCGGTGGACGGATTCTGCTGGTTAAGGAACTTGACCTTTCAAATTAGCCGAAAGATTTTTGTACCAAATTTCATCAAAATCGGACCATTTGTTTGGCACTTAGAGAGCGAACAGACAAAAAAAAAAAAAAAAAAAAAAAATATATATATATATATATACATACAAATTTGAACCACCATTATTTTTGTGATCTATGGGATCTGAAACATTGAAATTTTTTAGTCGGCACTTCCGGATTGCATCATGAGCCTTATAAGCACTTTTAACCTTATAAGCAGGTTCCCTTTCTATGGAGGGAGGGAGGAACCGCACTAAAAAAATAAGGATATTGTGACTTTCATTATTTTTAAAGAGAGATTTTAGACGTCAATTCTTGGAGAAATAATTTATATGTACATACATGGAGTATTTACATGTATGAATGTAGATGAAGTATGTATTATATATTTACTCTTGGAGTGTTAAGTAATGAATATATACAAGAAGTATTTATATGAACATATAAGGGCGATTCTACAGAAAAGTAGCACTTCTTGGTTCTTATCAATTGTTCACTCCGTATTGAAAATATTAATATTTTTCCTTTTTAGTAAGATGACACAAAACTATTTTGAATCATACCTAGCACTGGATGATCCGTAACAACCTTTGATCTGGAGCTGGAGCTTTGTAAAGCCCTAATTCTCACTTCCCTGCCACACTACTTGGGTTTGTTACTGTCGTTGATTTTTTTAGACCTACAGTAACTTGCAGGAAGATTTTTGTTAGAGTATTTTTTTTTTTAATTATGCCCTCATGAATGTAGCTGGAAGAGAAAAAACTAAAAAATATTATCATAATGGATGATAAAAGCTTCACTAATGACTGTCACTCACAATTTTATCACTCCCCTGTCACAATGAAAACACAACATTTGTGAAGCGTAAACGTGGCTTTTTTATTTTTCAGTCCGCTAATTTAGAATCTCAAAGTACACAAAAACAAATGATTTCAACTTGATTTTGATTTCTGGAAAGAGAGGATCAGCTTTGAAAGTTTTTTTCAAGTAAAATGACGAGTTGTAAAAATTGTTTATCACTCTCCTGTTCTTCATAAAAAGTCAGTTGATTTTTAATCTTGTGATTTGATAAAATTGTTTGATAAGTACCCCAAAACACTTTATTTAGATGTCATTAAAAACTTTTCATTATAAACAGGGTGTGCTACAGGTGATCCAAACCTCAAAATTATCACTCCATGTTTCTCACTCCCCTGTTAATTATAGTACAACACTGAGGCACACAACGAAATTGATATTCAAAAAGTCCGACTCGCAGGAACTGCATCATCTTAGCGCGGTTCCGTTCATATCCCTTTCGTCATTTGAAAAGCTTAGAATAGAAACAGATAATATGTGGTTCGGCCTTTGTTCAAAGGGCTTTATGACTTTACCTGGTCGGGTCCGCCAGACCCCAGAATCCTCTTCTAAAAATACCTATTTAGTACGTTTCAATGCATTGAAAAATATGAAAAATTTTCACCTTTTCTTGTGTTCGTCTACTATAGTAATAATTCTACAATTAATTAAAAAATAAAATAAAAAACAAACAGAATAATGTTAATTGAAAATATTCAAAAGACGTCATCGGGACTCTTTCTATTGGCAAGCTATATTTCTAACAATGAATTGTTTTTCTTATTTTACTTAATCTGTTTTATTGTCAAATACATTATCCAACTTTAAGCAATTAAAAAATAACAAGGAATAAAAACAGACAAAAAGAACCGTTCGAATAAACGGAATCGAATTACTTCAAAGTTTAAGAGCATTTATTTCTTCGATTGACATCGCTTATTCAAAACTTTCTTCAAAACCTTTTTTTTTAGCCCATTTAGTAAGCTTTCGAATGGTAACCTTTCGCTTCCCAAGATTTTCAACCGTTTTCGAGATATTAATGAAAGTGTACGAAGTTCCCAAAACTTTTCATTATTTCTAGCAACAGAAAATTGGTCTCATTTTACCTATCCAGTTTTACACACAAATACATTTTCCTAACATAAGAAATTAAAAAAATAAAAATCAATAAAAAACTAAGGGAAAGAGACAAAAATTACGAAAAGAACGACAAACAACCGTTTATCTAGGCGCACGGTAGTGCGCCAGGCCAAGTTCCGGCCTAAGCATACTGTGTGTATATTACAGGCGGTCTTAGAGCCGATTTTTACCCTCTCATAACTTTCAACCAGGTGAAGATAAATTTATGAAATTTTCCACAGGTATTAAACTACTGGATGTGAGTAAAACTGGAAATTTTCATAATTCTACATCGAATAGTTTCTGAGATATAAGCGATCGAAAATCGGGATTTATAGGACTCACTCACTCACTCACTCACTCACTCACTCACTGACTCATCAAAATTATTAGGCACTTCCCATGATGCTAGAGACTTGAAATTTTGCATGAAGATAGATATGAAGGTGTTATTAAAGGAAAAAATCGAAAAATCGCGAAAAGTTGTGTTTGACTCCGCTTCCGGGGCGGGGGCGTGCCAGTTTTGTACTTCCATCGGAAACCCGTCATTCCGTCCGAAACCCATGATGTGGAGTATCAAATGAATTGTCTCGGTATGAAGAACCTATATTTGATGTTTTAAGAAACAAATAGAGACGCATACAGGCTCGGTAAAAATCTTATACCAGCTTTCTGTCTGTATGTTTGTTCCTCTTACAAATCCGTACCGTTTGACCGATTTTGACCAAACTTGGGACACAGATGGGTCTTGATACGGGGAGAATCATAGGCTAGGAAAAATTGTCTATCAGCTGTCTGTTTGTTCCTTATACAAATACACACCGTTTGACCGGTTTTGACAAAATTTGACACACATGTCGGTCTTTATCCGGGTAGTGCCATAGGCTAGTCAAAATCGTCTATCAGCTGTCTGTCTGCATGTTTGTTCCGTACACAAATTCACACCATTTGACCGATTTTGACCAAACTTGGCACACAGGTAGGCCTTGGTCCGGGGAATGCACTAGGCTAGGTAAAAAAGGTCTTTCAGCTGTCTGTCTGTATGTTTGTTCCTTATACCAATTCACACCGTTTGGCCTATTTTAACCAAACTTGGCACGCAGGTAGGTCTTGATACGGGAGTGTCATATTACCTATGACGTTTTCTACTTCTTGCTCCATCGAAATTCCATCATTCCTTCTGAAACCCATCATGTGGGGTATCAAATGAATCGTCTTGGTAAGGAGAACCTATATTTGATGTTTTAAAAAACATTTCGACGCATCTTAAAAACAGTTCTGACTTCTTTCTTAAATGTAGTAAATAAAGTCGTAGGGGTTCACTGCATAATATACTTCAAAACAGATACTAAGTTTTTCAAAGTCGAGTCATTTTTGTTCTTATATTTTTCTTGAAGGCCTTCTACACTTTCCCTATTGTGATCTTTATCCTCGGGATAAGGTTCCTGTGTTTTACTGTGTAATAGTTTAGTTAAGAGAGCAATCAATTTGTCCTCTAAAGTAATGTCATTTGGAAGAGCTTCTAACTTTTCTAGTCTAGTGATTAGATGTATGTAGGTTGATTATTGGTATCAAATATCAAGCAGTAAGGAGAACCTTATGCAGAATCCAAAGACCCTGGTTTTATATGAAGTACAAAAGCCAGTAGGTATGCGGCAACTAAATTCTATTTAATACTTAGAAAAAAGCAATGAGATCCCCAAAAAAACATAAATGTGAAATAGAGGCCAAGTTCCTGCCACCACAAAGAAACACTCCCTTCCTCAAAAATATCCCCTCCTAAAACCCCCCAAAAACGCCTTACCATTCTACACTCCAAAAAAGTAGTATGGGTTGGTGTATTAATTCAACCAAAAATATTTGCCAATACAAGAGATGATACAAGAAAGAAATGGCCAAGTTCATTACTTGGAAGACCTCATAGTTACTTACTAAGAACAGTAAAGACACTTCAACTGACCTTTAAAAACAACAATAAAAATACTTATATCCAGTTACTAAAATATCACTTTCCTCAACCAGGTATATTCTTAAACTTGGCAATGTTTTTTTTGTGCCGAAATTATCTTTAGATAAAAACTAAACATTGCCAAGTTTAAGAATATACCTGGTTGAGGAAAGTGATATTTTAGTAACTGGATATAAGTATTTTTATTGTTGTTTTTAAAGGTCAGTTGAAGTGTCTTTACTGTTCTTAGTAAGTAACTATGAGGTCTTCCAAGTAATGAACTTGGCCATTTCTTTCTTGTATCATCTCTTGTATTGGCAAATATTTTTGGTTGAATTAATACACCAACCCATACTACTTTTTTGGAGTGTAGAATGGTAAGGCGTTTTTGGGGGGTTTTAGGAGGGGATATTTTTGAGGAAGGGAGTGTTTCTTTGTGGTGGCAGGAACTTGGCCTCTATTTCACATTTATGTTTTTTTGGGGATAAGAGCTAAACAGACGTATTTGAAGTTTTAAGCACTTATTTCTTCGATCGACATCACCTAATCAAAAATTGTTTCAGAATCTTTTTTGTAGAGAATTTAGAAAGCTTTCAAATAGTTTCTATCCACTTATCGAAATTTCCCAACAGCGTTCGAGATATTAATGAAAGTATACGAAGTTCCCAAAACTTTTCATGTTTATTCATAAAATATTTTATTCTAACCCTTCCTTAACTCCAAACGTAACCAAAAGTTTAACATGTTAGTTTTGATGAAATTCAAACATGCAAAAAATGTTTCAACCGAATCCCATGATTGTAAGTACCAAAACCAAACTAGACTTTGTATTTGTGTCGGCAGATACCTGTGGTATATTTACAACTCTTGAGGATTAACTCCTAGCAGGTACATGTTTTTGTGGACCTTTTGTTCCTACAGGCAGTGAAAGGACTCTGTATTCCCTCATAGTATCTAACCTGTGTGAAGTTGAATATCGTTTCTAATTATACGTATCCTGTTTTATTCACAAATACATTTGACTACTATAAGCAATTACAAACACTAGGGAACATGCCAAAGAACTCGGAGTTGGAGCCTTGACAGTTTCAAGTCATTTGAAGGAAATCGGCAAATCCAAAACTGACATTTCATAAGGTACAGCCTGATATATTTCCAGCAATGAATTGTTTTTCTTATTTTATTTAATCTGTTTTATTGTCAAATACATTATCCAACTATAAGCAATGAAAAAATAACAAGGAATAAAAAAAAAAGTCCGACTCGCAGGAACTGCATCATCTGAGCGCGGTTCCGTTCTTATCTCTAGACTCATTTAAAATGATTAAAATAGAAGCTGTTATTATTTTGGGTCCACATTTCTAGAAAGCATGAAGATTAGATAGTTAGCCGTCGAGGTGATAAGTAAAGATGGAATGGTTGGGATTCGGCTAAAGAAACCTAAATATAGATTTCTGTTAAAAAATCTATATTTAGGACGTTTTGGCTACTCATTGGTAGCCTTCGTCAGCAATGAAAGTGCCGGGAGGCAGAGGAGGATCAAAGTGGACAGTTCCATCTTTACTTTCAAGAAAGGTCTTATTTACGATCTTACCTGGATGCGTCCCCGCCCTAGGAAGGACCCCGCTAGGCATTTGAATAGCTATATCTTGGAAATCCATATCTCTAAGATTGAATTGTTTTTCGTATTTTTCTTTACCTGATTTATTATCAAATACATTATCCAACAATAAGAAGTTAAAAAATAACAAGGAATAAAAACAGACAAAAAGAACAGTTCGAATAAGCGAAATCAATTACTTTAAAGTTTTAAGCACTTATTTCTCCGATTGACATCGTCTAATCAAAACTTTCATCAGAACCTTTTTTGTAGAGCATTTAGTATGCTTTCTAATGGTATTCTTCTTTTTACCAAGATTCTCAACCTTTTTCGAGATATTAAGGAAAGTATACAAAGTTGCCAAAACTTTTTATGTCTGTAAATAAAATATTTTATTCTAACCCTTCCTTAACTCCAAACGTAACACAAATTTCAACATATTAGTTTTAATGAAAGTAGAACATGCAGAAAATGTTTCAACTGAATCCCATGATTGTAAGTACCCAAACCAAAAACGGTATTCAAAAATTATTTTTCCCATTTTCTCGAAAACGGTTAAAGCTATCGCCTTGAAAATGGTTTCATTCGTTTTCCTAGCCTAAGAAGCCTATAAACCGAGTGCTTACAAGCTTATGAACTCAAAAACGTAAGCGTTACGATTTTTTTGCGCGAATTTCGCCCCAAACGCCATCTTCCAGTGGACGGATTTTGCTGGTTAACGAACTTGACCTTTCAAATTGGACGACGGATTTTTGTACCAAATTTCATCAAAATCGGACCATTCGTCTCAGAGCTACAGAGCGAACAGACAAATATATATATATATATATATATATATATATATATATATATATATATATATATATAAATATATACATATATATATATATATATATATATATATATATATATATATATATATATATATATATATATACAAATTTATTTACAAATTATTTTCAGTCTCTAGGGGTTCTGAAACGCGAAATTTTCTAGTCGGCACTTCCGGATTGTTTCATTGTATCAACCTTATAAGCGGGGTTCCTCCCTATGGGGGAGGGAGGAACCGCGCTAAAACAAGACTTTGTTTGGCAATTTATACTATAACCTTTGGCCTAGTAGTATTACCTTCTGTTATGTTAATTTATTAAATAAAAATAATTTACACAAATGTGCTTTTTCTCAACAGGGAAGTGAGGATTAAATTTTTTTCACTACCCTGTCAGTACGAAAAATATTGTTTAATTATATTTTCCCAAGAAGTGTTTTTGTCAATGCTTTTGCCATTTCTCCAGTTTAATATAACATGCCATATCTTCAGGATGGCAGTTAAAAACATATACTGCTAAAAAATATTGTTTTTTTACTCTTATTCTCACTCCCCTACAACCCAAAAACAAAACGGCTGCTTTTTGGCCACTTAGGCCATGAAAACTAATCGACCAATGCTTTGATAATATTAAGTTAGACATGCTTTATTATCTCTGAGGTAAAAATCAAACAAATAAAATGAAAAAAAAAGAAAAAAGTTTTCACCAAAAGTGCTACTTTTCTGTAGAATCACCCATAAGCAGTATTTATTTGCACATACTTGGAGGAGTATATTATATGTATGTACTTAGAATATTAAATTATAACTACTTAACTAGAATTTTTACAAGTATCAGATTAAATGTAAATACACAGAATATTTATAAATACATACTTGGAGTATTAAATTGACCAATGAGTGCTGAGTTGCAAGAGGAAGCCCTTTGATTTTTTCTATGAACCCCTGCTTATTAGGGCATTGGACAGCACAGCCGAGAAGTAGGAGGAGTAGAAGGTTCAGTTCTTCGATACCTTGCTTTGCTGTGGGCTCCCTTCCGATCATCCCAGCATCAGGTATCACAAGAACCAACTGACAAAGTTCTTCCTAACAATCAAAGAATAAAAGTAAGTTGTTTTTAAGTGTGGAAGGAGCATTTGGATGTACGGACTACCTTCAATCAGTAAGTCATAAGTTATTTTCAAGTCGCTGAGTTGTTTACTGTCTGTCAGTATATGTTTAACAGTTAGAGTTCTGTTACACTGTCTGCAAGCTGGTCTTTCTTTTAACACTTTCCTCCAAAGGAAACTTTGCACTGTGTTTGAATAAATTCACCCGCCAAACGTAGGTTGGCAAAGCTACCAGTGGGAGCGCTTCTGTTTTGTTATGACTTTATGTGGGTTGTTTTCTTCTAACTTCTACTACTAGGAGCGCTTTTATTATTCAACAAGATCAATAGACGAAAATGTGGTTTTTGTATCTTTATTAAGTAGTGTAGATCCACCCATACACAAAACTCTGGAAGGAAATTACAAAATTAATAATTGAAATATTTGCTCATTACAAATGTAAAAGAGAAGAACTATTCATGTTTTTATTTTATTTATATGGGTTATTTAAAGCAAATTATTAAGGAATGCAGTCTACACTACCCAAATTCTGAGGAAAGTGCTTAGTGATTCAGCTCCTGTATGATGGACTTTCTATCTTGTAAGCACAAATGAGTAAGTAGATTGTGTCCTGTAGAAAGTATAGATAAAATTACTTTGTCTTGTACTTTCTTCCAGGCTTTTGTGGTGTTCTTAATTTATTTTAATTAGCATGTACTCTTTGACCAATATCTTTTTTCTTCATGCTGGGTGTAAGAGCATATGGTTTTGCGCAATGGATGACATAATGGTATTTAAGTCTGGTACGGGTCAGTTTGTAGCAAGTTTCCTGGGTAGTCGTGGGTTTGTTTATACTTTGTAGAATGTCAATTTGTGTAAATATTTCTTTGTAATGTGTACTGTAAATGTTTTGTAAGTTTTTAAAACTGAAAATGTTGAATTCTTTATTTATTTAATTTTATACCAATAATATTAAAACGAATCTTTCTTCTGTTGTTTCAATGAGCTTAGTGATTTAAGTAGCTGGCGTATATTGAACCACTGTACAATACATGGGACACATGTGAGTGACTACATTTTCAAATGTTGTTAAAAAAACAATTTATAAATAAATAAATAACAATAAATTACTGATAAGACAATTGAGGGATCACAAATTTTAAATATTAAGATGAAGTTGACATTGCTTGACCATATATTGGACAAATTAAAATAAAATAATATTTGACATTACTTTACAAACCTCATAAAGTGCTTTTATATTTTTAATAATACAATCCATGTTCTTCATCCGAAGGGTAGGGTTACCCATGCTTGGGCTAACCCCATGATGCACTGGCTCTGGGTCACTAAACATAAATATGCACATTAATGAATCATATAAAAGATGGCAATTAATTATACAAATGAATAAAAAAAAATACTAAAGCTACATTTCATTACATTAGCAAGAGGACTTCAAATATCAATACACCATCGACCAAGTCATCATAATCAGTAAGACTGTCAGGATCATGGAGACAGGAACGAAACTATGGGAAGAAAAATAAATATTACCTACTTGTATGAACAATGTACTGGTGACATCATACTTTAAAGCTTTTTCTATAATAATCACTTATAAAGTAGGTAATCTTACCCATGTAACAAGTGGCCCAGCCATAAACTCCTCGATGTCAGTTTTTGTGGTCATGTTTTAAGCCTTGACAAGTAATAATAATTAAAATGTTTGCAAGGCGTAATCACCATTTTCTGAAAAACAAAACACAGAACCACAGTGAGAGTTTTAAGCGATGCAAATTCATATTTAAAAGAATATTTTTTTCTTTTTACAAGTAGAAATGTGAAACTGATGTTCATTGTTCTAACCTCAAATCAGAGGGAAAAAAGGTTTCACTCAATGAAACCTTTCTTAAGTTTACATTTTGATTTCATTTTTTTCAATAGAGATGGAGGCCCATCGTAAAAATGGAAGCACGAATTGTCAACTAACATAACCCCCATACATTTGACAACCCTATTGTAAACATTTCCCATACCCATGAGAAAACATTTTGAATTCAGTGTAGCCAAGCAACGGAAAAACATTAACAGTAAAAATTAAAACAAAAATCAAGATAATGAATAAAGCTTAGAAGACTCTTAAAATTCATTCAATTACACGAAAATATTTAATTTAAAATACATCCCTTATTTTTCAAATAAAATTTAATAAGCTTATCAGCTTAAACAATAAGTATTTTTGAAGTCAAATCGCTTTAAAAATACGAATGCTATATATATAATCTAATTTATTATAGTATACTTTTCCCTGTTATTTATTTTACTTCTGTATATTTGTTTTTCTTTTATATGTGTAATGAGTGAGAGGGGGTGCGTGATTATAAGTTGAAAGGAGGTAAAAGTAACTCCTACAGAACACTTTGCGTACTTAGTATTTATTTCATAGCAGAAACAATTGCTTTAAAAAATAATTAAAACGCTATAATATTTTAATTTCAACTGTCAAGTTTTGACAAATGGAAATAATAAAAATTCCCAAACAGCTCTATCTTTTTATAATATTACTAGATATATTTGTGTCTTCGGGCTCTGCCATCTACAGAAATGATCCGATTTTGATGAAATTTGGCAACAAAATAACAATATTTTCGAAAAAATTTGCTAGAAGAAGTAATATCGCCTACCGTTTTGCGTCGGAGGTACATTTTTCTTGGTGTTCCTTAAAGTGATCGAAATAAATAAGAAATAACTGTCGTTGTGATAACTTTAAGCATTGTCGAGCATTTTTACATACAAATATTGATGACAGGTACTATCGTGACAGATGGGCCATGTAACGTCACTTCTTGTTGGAACGTCCAAATCGCCATCGGAGCGACCTTATATCCTGGGCTTCTCCTTGCATAGGGGAAAGAAACGCACTAGAAGCGGATCTGTCTATCTGGTGACGGAAAACCACTGGCGTGGAATGTCGTCCCCTTTATGGTTATTTATTAAATTTTTAACGTCCATTTATTATTAACTACGAATTTTGGTACTTGTTCATTAACGGGGGGCCACTATGTTTTCTAGTCTAATCATGATACACGCGTTAACGTTCTTTATCAGATAATCTACATTGTACTACATGCCTAGGTATTTTTTTTAATATTCAATAAGCCTTATAAGATTCCGATCTCTTTTTTCTAGTGAGCCCCCACCGATTATGATTAGTTGTTTATTTCTATTACCTTTGTAGGCTGTTGTAGTTTAAACTACATAGTTCACAAAGTTGCGAAGTATAATGAAATTGTGGGATTTACCGATGACAGAGGAAGCCGCATGTGGATAACGTGTTCGCCGCCATCTTATCTATGATAAAGGACTTCAGTCCTCATAAAATAAACTTATAATGTGAGCATGTTATTAATTGTGTGTGGCTATAAGTAAATGTATGTTATTTTTTTTTTTTTTGGTGCATCTATTTCCAGGATCATTAGCACCATGTATGTATGTTTGTTATTGTTTGAAAAATATTCGAAATGAAGTAGTTTGAAAATTATTCGAAATGAAAAATATTCGATTCCCACTAGGGGTGGTGGCTTTTCTTTAGAAAAAAGAAAAGGCATCAGCCCTATCCTGGCTAGAAAAGGGTGGTAACCTATAGATAACACGCACTAAAAAAGAAAATTCGGGTACTTGTTCATTAACGGGGGGGGGGGGGGGGGGGGTCACTTCATTTCGAATATTTTTCAAACAATAATGTATGTTATTGTTTGAAAAATATTCGAAATTAAGTGCCCCCCCTCCCCGTTAACGAACAAGTACACGAATTTTCTTTTTTAGTGCGTGTTATCTATAGGTTACCACCCTTTTCTAGCCAGGATAGGGCTGATGCCTTTTCTTTTTTCTAAAGAAAAGCCACCACCCCTAGTGGGAATCGAACCAACGACCCTTTGGCACAGAGTGTTATGTGCTCACGCCTTAACGCTCACGGCCACCGGGCCTCCTTTTTGTGTAATTTAGGTTCATAGGCGTATATAAGGGGGGCTGTAGGCCCCCGACATTTTTATTTGATGGTAAAAACTTAAAACGCTTAAAAATAAATTAAATAAGATCACTTAGTTCATAAAAAATATTTTATTTTACGTGTAATGGCGTTTTAGTTGCCTAAAACTATTCCAAGCTCTAAATTTTTAGTATTCCATACACCGGAAATGGGTCTCAGCCCCCCCCCCCTCCCCGAAATTTTCCCAACCCCTCCCGAAATTATTTTCTATATTCGCCCATGTTTAGGTTTAAATAATTGGAGGTCATACGTTATTGTTAGGCACTATATAAATACAGCACCTGGTAATAACATATGTAATAGGAGAAGAACGTTAATAAATTCAATAAGTTTCTTGAGTTAATAACTAATGTATAATTGAAGGACTTTTTGCTTTATATCCCACTTCACCATTGATTTTGGTAAGTTCAAATATTTATGGTTAGGTTTTTGACAATTAATTTTTTTTTGAGATTGACTGAAATACTGAGAAATACTATTTGCATTAATTACAACTCGAACTTGAAAAGGAAAGAAGACCCCACGACTCCAATAGATACTCCCACCGGACGGACCATGAGCTTCAGCAGAGCTTCATTGAAATCATCGAAGAAAGAAATGACAGAAACATCCTCTCGTCGACGTGATGATGGAAATGAAGCCAAGGAGAAAATAGCTCAAGGACGGCAGAATCAAGGGAAAACACCGACTGACAAACTACAGGACAGTAGTAAACGTAAAACATGACCTTTTTAGTTCTTTTAATGTTTTTAATCATATTAATTATTTTTAATTTGGTGTTTTTCAAATTAATTTTCACTGCAGATACGAATAAGGTTATATTTTTCAAATCAATATGTTTTGAATACTTCTATCTTCTGCTTTTATTGGTTATTTTAAATCGAACAACTCTTAATTTATGCAATAAAGGTAAATCTGCCCAAGACTTACATTACAATTGTTTTTGTTATAGCAAGAAATCAGCACATCCTTGAATGTTTTAATTTTCCGAAATTTAAATTGGACCAGCACTTCTTTAAAATGTCCACAATTTTTGATCAATTTTGTCTTTTCTGTTTAAAATTTATTTCAAGCCAAACACGGCTCAAGAGAAGTTCACCCCGAATGTTAAGTAACATTAAGAGGGTTAATACATGTGCCAGCAATATTGATATAAAAGTTTTTAATTTATTTGAATGTTTTAGCAATTTGGTATTTCATAATCTTCTGACAAATCTACATCATGTCTGTACTGCAGTGGAACATTAATGGACTTGGAAGCCACATCGAGGATCTGAAATTACTCCTGAGCCAGTCCAAACCACAAGTCATTGCACTCCAAGAAACACACCTTCAACAAGGTAAGGACATCAGCATACATGGCTATTCCCTCTATAGGAGAGACTAATCCTTGGGTGGTAGAGCTTGTGGCGGAGTTGCGATATTAGTAGAGGATAGCATCCAGAGCGAACCTGTTCAGCTGAGGACGACTATCCAAGCCGTAGCTGTCTCAGTACATCTTCCTTTTCGAATAACTGTGTGTTCTGTCTATCTGCCACCAAGTGAGCCCATAGACGTCCACGAACTCAATGACTTACTGACACAATTACCAACTCCTTTATTATTCATGGGGGACCTAAATGCAAACAGCCAAATGTGGTATTCCTTGACCAATAATAGTAAAGGAGTACAACTACAGCATCTCTTTGAACAGAACGATTTGTTATGCCTCAACACTAACTCACCGACTCACCTCTGCCCAAGAACTGGAACACTTACTAACATAGACGTAGCCCTGTGTACACCTTCAGTGTATACACATTTTTCATGGGAAGTTTGTCACGACTCACATGGGAGTGATCACTTTCCCATCTTCATTAAACAGAGTACATTCACGCCCACTTTCCATGGAATAGAACGATATAACACAAAAAAAGCAGACTGGGACACCTTCCGAACCCAAGTTACTAACGAACTCATGACTTCACAAACAAGGACGATAGAACAACTGAACTCGGTAATCATTAAAGCAGCAAACGCAAGCATACCGATGACGAAAAACACATACAGAAAAGCACCTGTTCCTTGGTGGAACGATGATTGCAGGATAGCAGTTAGAAATCGTAGAAGAGCTCTTAATTTATTTTGTAGGAACCCTTCTGACCTCAACCTTCAAAATTATAAGAAAGAAAAGGCGAAGGCCCAGTGGACTGTGAGAAACAGTAAAAAGAAATGTTGGGTAGATTTCGTATCAAACATGAACAGTAACACACCAAAACAAGAAATATGGACGAAGATAAGACAGATACAACATAGGAATTACAGACCCCCCATAACCGGAATCAAGAACTTGAATACCACCATAACTGACCAAACAGAAATTAGTAATATAATTGGTAAATATTTTGCCACGATATCTAGTAACGAGAACTACGTGGACATATTTTTACAACACAGAAATAACATAGAAAATACAATCCTCCCAATTACGAACCAACATGACCACCCTTTGAATGATCCGTTTACCTTCGACGAACTAAAACATGCACTGTCGACGACTCGCATTACAGCACCTGGACCTGACGGACTAACTTATGATATGTATAAAAATCTACCCAACATAGGCCTCGTCACTCTCCTAAACGTATTTAATGACATATTTCAGAGCGGTGCCTATCCTCACTTCTGGAATGAATCTATAGTTATTCCTATATTAAAGAAAGGGAAAGATAGCAATTTAGCTTCAAGTTTCAGGCCCATTAGCATGACTAATTGTTGTGGAAAAATACTGGAGAAAATGATAAACAAAAGAATCATTTGGTTCTTAGAAAACAATAACCTTCTCTCCGTATTTCAATGTGGTTTCAGGCCCATGCACTCTACAATGCACCACATTGCTAGGCTGGAAAATGACGTTTTAGATGCCTTCCTAAATAAAAAATCCATACTAGCCGTATCATTAGATTTAGAGAAAGCCTACGACAGAGTCTGGAGACGACTAATACTGGCTCAGCTACTAGAATGGGGTGTGCAAGGCCAAGTCATGCTTTACTTGAAGAGCTATCTTACCCGAAGATCATTCAGAGTGAGAAAAGGTACGGCTCTTTCAGAAGAGTTTTTACAGGAGAATGGAGTGCCTCAAGGAGGTGTGCTGAGTACGACTCTCTTTAATATCGCAATCAATTCCGTTACTGGATGTATTACTCAAGGAGTGTCATATTGCCTGTATGCCGATGACCTCCTTATCTACACCACATACACGGACATCAATAAAGGTAAACAGAATACACTACAGGAGTTAGACAAGTGGTGCTCCGTAACTGGTTTTCAATTTTCTAGAGACAAGACTAAATATATAATATTCTCTAGAAAAAGAGCAGACCAAATAGCCCACTTAACATTACATCAGACAATAATTGAGAAAACTGACTTACTGACATTTTTAGGTATGACACTTGACAAAAAACTAACATGGTTACCCCACCTGAAAGGACTTCTTACCAAATGCAAAAGGTCTTTGAATTTGTTAAGAATCCTTAGTAACACCAAATGGGGTGCTGACAAATGTACCATGCTTACATTCTATCGATCTTACACCAGGTCTCTTCTGGATTATGGATGTATAGCATATTCATCTGCCAGTCCAACCACTTTAAGACTTCTCGACACAATACACAACGCAGGACTCAGGCTTGTCACAGGATCTTTCAGAACCAGTCCTGCAGATAGCCTTTGCGCCTTGGCAGGAGAACCCCCGCTACAGTACAGGCGTGAAATGTTGTGCTCAGCATTTTATGTAAAATCAACAGGGCTTGGAACGTCCTGTGTTAGAGGTTTTCTAGAAAATATGAATTTTAATAAATATACGCAACTTAATTTTAAACGAAAACCTTTTATAGTAAGAGCACTAGAAGATAGAAGTAATTCAATTTTAACGGGCACTCCTATTCTCAAAAAAAAGTCCGACTCGCAGGAACTGCGTCATCTTAGCGCGGTTCCAGTTCTTTTTTTTTCTTCTTTTTTTTTTTTTTTACGGCTCATCTACATCTAGGTCATTAGCGCCGACATCTAGGGTTTAGCGAGGAATTTTACCAGCGAGCCGTGGGATGATAAAATTCCTGCCGGAGGTTGGGAATCGAACCCACCATCTACCGCTTATGAATCCAAGGCGCTAGCCATTAGACCACGGGAGACCCCGGTTCTTGTTCATATCCCTATTCTCATTTGAAAAGCATGGAATAGAAACAGATAATATTTTCCTCGGCCTTTGTTCAAAGGGTTTTATGGCTATACCTGGGGTTAGGGTCGGGTCCGCAAGACCCTAGAAACCTCTTCTAGCGGTACTTCATTTCATACGTTTTAATGAATTGGAAAATATCAAAAATTTTCACATATTCCTGTGTTCTTTTACTATAGTAATAATTCTACAGATAAAATCAATTAAAAAATAAAATAAAAAAACCAACAGCATAAAGGCAATTGAAAATATTCAAAAGACGTCATCGAATCTTTTTCTCTTGGCAAGCTATGTTTCTAACAATGAATTGTTTTTCTTATTTTGCCTAATCTGTTTCATTGTAAAATACATTATCCAAATATAAGCAATTAAAAAATAACAAGGAATAAAAACAGACAAAAAGAACAGTTCGAATAAGCAAAATCCATTACTTTAATGTTTTAAGCACTTATTTCTCCGATTGACATCGCCTAATCAAAACTTTCATTAGAACCTTTTTTGTAGAGCATTTAGTAAGCTTTCTAATGGTATTCTTTCGTTTGCCAAGATTCTCAACCTTTTTCGAGATATTAAGGCAAATATACAGAGTTACCAAAACTTTTTATGTCTGTTAATAAAATATTTTAATCTAACCCTTCCTTAACTACAAACGTAACCAAAATTTCAACATATTAGTTTTAATGATAGTAAAACATGCAGAAAATGTTTCAACTGAATCCCATGATTCTAAGTACCCAAACCAAAAACGGTATTCAAAAAGTATTTTTCCAATTTTCTCAAAAACGGTTAAAGCTATCGCCTTGAAAATGGTTTCATTCGTTTTACTAGCCAAAGAAGCCTATAAAACGAGTACTTACAAGCTTATGAACTCAAAAACGTAAGCGTTACGATTTTTTTTGCGCGAATTTCGCCCCAAACGCCATCTTCCAGTGGGCGGATTTTGCTGGTTAACGAACTTGACCTTTCAAATTGGACGACAGATTTTTGTACCAAATTTCATCAAAATCGGACCATCAGGGAAGCCAGAAATCCGCGAACAGACAAATATATATATATATATATATATATATATATATATATATATATATAAATAAATATATACATATATATATATATATATATATATATATATATATATATATATATACAAATTTTAACCACCGTTATTTTCGGTCTCTAGGGGTTCTGAAACGCGAAATTTTCTAGTCGGCACTTCCAGTTTGTTTCATTGTATCAACCCTATAAGCGGGGTTCCTCCCTATGGGGGAGGGAGGAACCGCGCTAAAACATATTCACCGACACACCACCTTGGAGATTGAGGAACTTAAGGATTGACTTGACACTAACAAAATATAAAAAGACAGATCCGACTTCAACATTATTTTACAAAAATTCAATCAACTCAATAATAAGGCGAAATCCAAAAACTTTATACACTTATACTGACGGATCCAAGACAGACTGTAGACAGCGTAGCAAACTAACCATTCCTTACGACTTACATGACTTACTGACGGAAGGTAGCCCGTACACACAAACAGTACTAACACATTTAAAGCATGAAAACATCTATTCAAAAATATAACGTACGTTTTAGGCAAATATTTTTATTTCCTTTTTATGATGATTTTGATTAATAAGTTTTTTTTTTTTTTTTTTTTTTTTTTTTTTTTTTTTTTAAGGACAACTGACCATTCGTAGATTTGACCAAAACTAACTGCATTTGATTCTGTCGTTTTAATGAGCTCGTCGCCTCCGTTGCGATACTCGCAATAAATAAATAAATAAATACAACTCGAATAATTAATATTTTTGAGGTAACGGCTCCTATCTCAAGCTGTAGATATTTCGTAAACACGTAATATTTCACCAGAATCCCACCTGGTTTCTTTAGAATATAGCCTGTTTAGATAGATGGCAAAGTTCAATTGGGCCTGAACGTCTGAGGGAAATTTCCCCTTTTTGTTTGACTATTTGCAAAGCCGAATAATGAACAACACTTTATATGAACCACTATAAAATCTGATAATGTGAAGTTGAGGACCAGGGACGTCCAATGCGCCTTAGGAGCCGAGAAATAAAATATAATAGGTTGAAAGTGCTTTATTTTTTATATCGAGTTTAGAAAATGATATCGACATGGTTCTTTCAACTATTCATTTGTTTCATGGAGTAGATTAAAAGAAAAATATAATCGTTAAAAATAAATTTATATTTGTTCAAATATATTCAAAAATATGCTTACGGTTTGAAGTTAACTAGTATTATAAATTTGTTTACACCAAAAATAATAGCAGATTTAAAATCAGCACCCCAAGAAACCCTAACGTGGTGAATAATATTGAAAACAAAAAATAATGATTTTTCCCAGTCTGGAAGAGGCTGAAAATTTGTAAGAGAAAAAGTAATGTGCCGTTTTAAAATTTAATATCTCCCCTTGAGATAATCCGAGTTTTACGTCATTGAAATCTTTCAAAAGAAGAAAGACTCCTTTTTCTAACCATATAAAAGAAATTCCCCGCGAATGTCACTGCACGGGGAATATAGGCCACTCCCTATATTCCCTCCAGCAGGGGAATAGACAACGTTATAGTTCTAATTACTTTCAGCATTACCTTTGGATAAGTACTGATAAACATTAAACACTATCTCCTTTGCATGACCTCTCAAAGGCATCCCTGGTCCTAAACGAGGCATAATCAGTTTTTGAAAAGTCTTTACAAATCACTGAAAGGGAGAGTGTATGGGAATATTTGAACTTTCCGGCTAACTCAACGGCGTGTAGTGTCCATGCCAGTTTTCTTTTTTTTTTTTTTTTTTTTTTTTTTTTTTTTTTTTTTTTTTTTTTTTTTTTTTTTTTTTTTTTTATTTGATTTATTTTCATAAGAACCTTACAATAGTTAACTATGTGTTAACGTCCATTTATAAATAGGACAGTTTTTTGTTGTTTTTTTTTTCAAAAGATTACCTATAGATTACAACCCTTTTGTAGGGTTGTAATCAGTAGGAGGGTTGATGCCTCTTCCTTTTTTTTTCGAAAGAATATTGTATGATAGTGCCCTCATCAGGGGTTTCTTTACAAAGCCTTTACATGGATTTGGTGACTCAATAAGCGTCGAATCTGTAGATAGATTTAGTTCATGGTCTCGCTGCTTGAGGCGTGCCTATTTCTTTTTATGTCGCTTCGACAAATAGGCCATTAGTGCGGACATCCAGGGCGCAGCGAGGAATTTTCCCAGCGAGCCGTGGGATGAGAATATCCCTGCCGCCGGTGGGGATCGGACCCACCATCTCGCGCTTATGGATCTAAGGCGCTAGCCACTAGACCACGGGAGACCCCGCGTGCCTACTCTTGGACAATTTTATTTTCCCTAAAGAGAGAGCACAAACACGCATGGTGTAAATGCGTCATGTAGTAGCATTTCAGTAATCTAATAACTAGGGACCGGATTCTTAGGTTTTCACCTTTTCTTTTCCTTTCATCTAAACAGGATACTGATCGGGTACTTATATGATTCGAGTCTTGTATTATCATTCCTGCAAATTTGAAAAAAACTAAAATAACCTAATCTGGATGTTAAGACCAAAAATCACCTAAATGACGATGTAATGACCTAGACATACCTAATCTTTAAAATAGAAAATACAGAGAAAATTTGGTGTGAGAATTTTTGTATTAATTCTTTCCGCTCATAGGAGTGTGTTCCTGTCCTGTTTAAACCTCTTTGAGCGTATAGGTAGGTTACAGAGTTACAGGAAGGTTATTGCCAGCGCTTTATTACGCCGAGCACTTCGAAAAAATAAAAAAAGTTGTGGGCGCTTTGGACATTAATGAAGCAGCTGCCATTTCTAAGGCTTCGATGGTCCTCCAGAGCATGGAGATTCGTGGCGCACTCGCATTCCAAAAAACCCCATTACTCAGATCTTCCAAATCTCATTGGAAAATTGGAATTGTCAACAAAGGAGCTAATAGATGCGATCGCCATTATCGACTCCGTTGTAAGAAAAAGATATTCCTGGTCCAATAGGGGAAGCTGTAAACTCCAAATTGAGCAAAATTCTAAAGAGAAATCCTGGTTTTGATAAAATGAGAAATGTATTCTCTGTACTCTCCGGTCAGCAATGTTCCATTGACGACGCATTGCCTTGAGGACCATCAGCAGTCGCGGCAATGAAATACGCCCCGATCACGTCTTGTGAGTAGAAAGATCTTTCTCTGCTTTTAAGTCTGTTCTCAGAGACAACAGGAAATATTTCACTGTAGAAAATCTGGGCACCTATATGGTAATTTACTGTAACAAAGGGTAATACCTAATTTAGCTTCATATTTTCCCCTTTAAATGTTTCCACGATTTCATTATTTTGTTTTTAACATATTTTATGTTATTTTTTGATTAATGTATATTTTATTTCATAATTTAATTTTTTTTCTCTTTTTTGACATTGCTTTAATAATAAAATTTATTTTTTCATTTATATAGATTTAAGTTGAATATTTGGGCTGCTTATTCTCTTTTTTAAAAATAACTCATATTTTATTTTTATTTCCTCATATATTTTCCCCTTCTCAATATAGGCACTATTCTATAAAATAATGTTATTTGTTGTTTATTTTTATTTGTCTATGATCAAAATATACATATTAATTTATCAATGATAAATTAATAAAAATTATTGATGATTAATTATAATAAATTACGAAATCTCTTTTGGAATTAACGTTTTTAAAAAGTTTTATTTGAACAAGTTACATTAGATCATAACATGAAATATAGCTACACTAGGCTAGAGACGGGCGCGGACGGACTGGAGGCTAAGGAGTGCGTCTGGAGAGTGTCTGGAGGGGAGAGGAGGGGTCCTTATATATGTTGGGATAGGATAGTGCTGAGTAAACAAGAGATAAGCACTTGTAGTCCCATAACTCCTCCATCCTATAAGAGCGAAGTCACTTGAGCTGACGTGTTGTTTCCTTGATCCTTGATATATTGAAACCAAGCTCGGGCTCTGCCGTCGAAATGTGCAGGTGGGACACTTGACTCAAGGGTTGAGTGGATAACAGCTGGGTGCTGAGGTTGGGATAAGGATGGGATTTTTTGTGCCCTCGACCTTATATGTCTAGACAGTTTATAAATATGTACAAAAAGCAAGTAAACACTTATACTAGACATAGTGTAAAAGACAATATTTTTAAAAGAAAAATCAAATTCATAAGATTCCAATTCCTCAATATGTAAGGTTCCTATATCTATGGTTTGTAAGTCTTGAATACTTAGGTTGGATACAATTAAGTTATCTGGTTTATAACTAGATATAATTGGTATTGTTACAAAAGTTTCATACCTTAGAGGTAGGGTTTCATTTACAAACGTTTCTTCCCTATCTAAGCTGATGAGGCTGGTTGAATAGAGATGGTACAAATGTGTATATGACAAATTGGTTACAATTGAGGGTATATCAAAAGTAAGATATTGATCTAAGGCTGGTATCAATTGTATATATGGTTTTCTTATAATTCTTACAGCTATGCAATGATCTAATTTTAAGTTATTACTTAGTTCTAAAATACAAATGTCCTTAATTTCTAACATATTTTTACAATAGTGATTAGTGTTAAACTTTGTACATGTTCCTTCCAGGAACTTATTATCTTTCCTTACAATCAGTGTCGGTTTTACGTGAAGCGTCAATGTTTCGTTATTAGTAATAACTGGATATGGAATCAAGTAGTGGGTATCACTTGGTTGTACCTTCAGGGGAAGTTTTACAAAATAATATATCAAGCCTGAAGTAGAGCTTGAACATGAAACTGTGCTCAAAAGCCAATTGAGTTCAACGTTATCTGAGATAAGTTCTTTATTGGGTATGTGAATCATTTTGAGTTCAGTCATAGTCATAATGCTTGGGTGTGTCAGACCTAATTTACATTGTTCTAGTGATAATTCAATGTCGTTTAATTGACTGTCTAAAAGTGTCAGGTATGCTAGTAAATCATGGAAGGTTAGTTTTTCTAACGCCGTGTCCATAATTTTGTTTGTCTGTACCATGTCGGTCTTGAATTTATTTAATATTTTAATGTCTTTGTTAAGTTCTTTCGTTAGTTTTACATTAACACTGAGTCTTTCTTCTTCGTTATGTTCGACATGATATAAGTTTCTCTCGACTTTTTCGAGTATCTGATCATACCGTTCTTTATCATCGGCATCCATATTACCGGTGATCCAATTAATAGCGGTTCCTAATCCGTTAATTAAACCTCGTTTTGATCTGTGGTGTTGTAGAGTCCTTTTGTATGTGTTTGTAAGGTGTCCTAGTTTTTCTATAACTATGTTATACCGTGTGTCTAATACTTGATGTAATAGTTTATAATCGTCATTGGTTTTTAACCTTTCAATAAGGGTTTGTATACCCTTTACTTCATTGGAAATGTTTGTCAGGTTTTTATAATGTAAGAAAGTGTACCAGTCATCCATTATATATGAAGAATTAAGCTTAATTAGAGCTGCTCCAGGACCGAAGGACAAGTTCTGGATCTTCAGGGATGTGATCTCGTGAATCACGAGGAACATCACGAATGTTTTCAACATCTGTAACAGACGTAGATGGGGAATTAAGATTTTCCGTGCTTTTTGAAGGTGTGGAGACATAAGACAGAATGGACGTTTGTCTCTTTTTCATTTTTACTTTAGGTCTTTTGATCTGGTCAGGATGTACCTTTTTATCTTTTTTATTTACTGTTACACCTTTTGTTGACTTCCACCTTTTGTTACCACGTTTATACTTGGGGTCTGTTTTCCTTTTAGTTTGTATTCTGACATAAGGTTCGGTCGGGATTTCAATGTTTTCACGATTCTTGTTTAAAGATTCGATGATACGTTTCTTATTACTATCTATAAGTTTTTTGACGACTTCATGCGTAGTCTTTAAATTATTATGGTATTCATTTATGACGAATTCCGTTATTGTCGGATTTTCGTTGAACAAATCCCTCGAGATACCGAAGGTAGCCTCGTTAGGGGTCATCTTAGTGTTCTGGTTTAAAGAATTATTGTATGCTATTATTGCTAAATTTATCCTTTCCTTTTCCGAAATATTTTTCCTTTCTGCCGTCAAGGCGCGCAGAATTTCTAAAAAGCTAGAGCTTGCACGATTCAAAACTCCAAGTGAGTTCGGATGGTTCGGCGTTGTTTCATGATTTTCTATTTTTAAATATTTCAGAAAATCTTTAAATAAATTATTATCAAACTCTCTTCCGTTATCACAAATAATCATTTTGGGTTTTGGAAAATACGTGAGGTATTTATTTAGGAATTTAATCGAATCCGCAGAATTATAAGTCGTTGATTGCTTGGCAAATATTCGTTTCGAGAATGTGTCTACCAATAAATAAATATAATAATTTGACATATGAACTACATCTATCATGACCTCATCGAAGGGTCTGTCAGGTGTGGGAGTAAGTTGGAATTGTTGTCTAATCGGGTGTCGATCATACTTCGTTTGATTGCAAATATCACAGTTATTTATTATTTCGGTTATATGGTCTCTCATCTTTGGCCAATAACACTTGTTCTTTAAAGCTATGTAAGTTTCGTTAATTCCTCTGTGACATGTCTTACGGATATGGTAGTCTAATATTTTTTCTTTTTGTTCGCTCTGGTTTTCTATATCTTCGACAAAAGCAAAGTATCTTTTGACGCGATTAGTGACAAATTTCTGTCGGATTAAGTCGGCTATTTTATTAAACAAGCTGTCGTACCAATTGTTTTCCGCTTCAATCTTATCGGTGATGGGGGAACAATAAATTCCATACGTAAGATTTGGTCGCAAAATTTCCAACAGTGTATTTTCTAAATCAGTTTCGCTTTGATTGTACGGCCAAGTTAATGATAGTGTTACTCGATTTTTTCCTTTAAATAAATTTCTATGCACCGCGTCGCCGAATCCCTTTTTGATAATCAGTTGATGTTTCTGAATATTTACGGGTTTCGATTTATCTTCGACGAGAAAGACACGGTTGTCCGAAGACTCGTGGGAATGTTGTGTGTCTAAGGAAGCTGAATCCTCATGAAGGTCAATATCTAATTCACGTGCTATCGTTAAAATATCATCATTTAGTTCTTGGGGAAATACATCAAATTTAGGTTCTTCAACATTTTGTTGGGATTTCGTTTCGACAGGATAACGCGATAAATGATCTGCAACTTTGTTGGCCTTTCCTTTTATATATTTAATTTCGTATTCGAAATCTTCCAAGAGCAATTTCCATCGAATAAGTCGCGCGTTTTGGGTTTTACAAGTTCTCATATATTCTAATGGTTTGTGGTCCGTATAAATAAAGAATTTTCTGCCATAAAGGTATGGGCGAAAATGATTACAAGCCCAAATAATCGCTAAACATTCCTTTTCTGTCGTGGAATAGTTTTGTTCTGCCTTGTTAAGAGTACGGGAAGCATAACAAACTGGGAGTTCCTTACCGTTTACCTTTTGTGCTAGAACTGCACCTATCGCATAATTACTTGCGTCTGTGGTTACGTAAAAGTCTTCGTTAAAATTTGGAACCTGTAGAATGGGGTTACTACATACTAACATTTTCAATTGTTCGAATGCATTCCTATAAGTTTCGGGTTGTATCTTGGAATTATCCTTCCTCAACATTCGAGTAAGAGGGGAAGCAATTTTCGCAAAATTCGGAATCATTTTCCGGTAGAAGCCTGCGAGACCTAAGAATGATTTAATCTCTTTCTCCGTTCTCGGAAGGGGGAAATCTTTAACTGCTTGAACCTTATCGGGGTTTGGTTCAATGCCGCGTTCACTGATGATGTGACCTAAGAACAATAATTCTCTTTTACAAAATTCAGTCTTATCAAGTTGGATCTTAAGATTATGTTTTTCTAATTTCTCAAGAGTCATTTTGAGATGTTTAAGGTGGTCTTCAAAATTTTCTGAAAATACTATTATATCATCCATGTATACTAATACATGGGGCATATCTGAAAAAATTATATTCATTGCCTTTTGAAAAGTACTGGGAGCAGAGCAGAGTCCCATTGGCATTCGCAAGAATTCAAAATGTCCTTGCTCTGTAGAAAAAGCTGTTTTGGGGATGGATTTTTCATCTACTTCAATCTGATGAAATCCAGTAGCCAAATCTATTGCGGTGAAAATTGTGGCTCTCCCTAATTTTCCTAACAGATCTTGAATATTCGGAAGTGGATACCTATTCGGGATAGTTTCTCTGTTGAGCTTACGATAATCAATTACCATTCGTACTTTTCTTTTACCTGATGCGTCGGCTTTCTTGGGTACCACCCAAACCGGTGAATTGTAAGGCGAATTACTAGGTCTAATAATTTTTGAATCTAACATTTTATTAATTTCTTGTTTTATATCTTCGCGAAATTGATGAGGATATCTATAATTTTTCGCAAAGACTGGTTCTTCCGTTTTTGTTTTAATGGTATGTTTGAGAAGGTCGGTGGCGGTTAAGGCGTCTTGTTCCCTTTTGAAAATACTAGGGTATTGCGCGAGTAGCCTAATTAATTTTTCCTTTTCCATCGGCGGAATATGTTCAGCTCGAATAAGATTTGGAATTTCCGAAATCAGTTCGTTATATTTCCGATGTTTGTTGGAGGCTTCAACGATTTCTACTTCGTTGCCTAAAATGTGTAGTAAGGGGAAGTTAATCTTTTTCTCGGTCTTACTTATTATGTTAAAGGTATTCTCATATAATCCGGGATTAATAATAATATCTGAGTCGGAATAATCGATGTAGAACATTCCTTGACTCGGTATGTTAATTTCATTATCTCCCGCTTTTAACTGTACTTCAAGAGTATCGGACTTCTTTTCCATTATAAATTTGAATGTACTATAGTGGGATGTAATTTTGTTCTCATTAAAATTTATTTCAAATCCCATTTCCTGCATTAATTCGTTACCTAATAAAATGTCATAATTTGGACTGAAATTGAACAAATAAAATTTTACCTTCTTTGGATAATTTAAAAATGTTCTGTTCATGGGAACGTAAATGACTTCGTTTCCCGGTTCTTCACCTGCAGCGGTTCTTACCGTAAAATTTTCTTTGATTCGTAAAACACCTTGGGGAACTATCTTGGGGTTTATATAATTTTTTTGTGAACCTGTATCTATCAGCCATTTTCTTTTATTGTCGTCGATGACGTATGGCAGCTGTGAGAGGTTTGCATGGAGCTCGAATGTCACGGATTCCCGCTCGAGTCCTGGCCGAAGTCTAAAAAAGATTCGTTACTATGCTCTGTCGTGAGAGCTTCCAGTTTTTGCCTTAATTCACGAATTTCTTTGTCTCTCGGGTCTACGTACTGTTCCGTAGTGTACATGGGCTGTCTTTGTTTAGGACCAAAGGCACTAACTGTTCTCATAGAAACTGTATTGTTTGAGTTTCTATGGTGGTTATTTTGTTGTCTATATTGATGAGACGGTGGTTTCTGGAAAAACTTCCTTTGCTGGGAAGATGACCAGTCATCAATATGAGGGTTTGCTGAATGCCGATTGGCCTGTCCCGTATTAGAGGGGTACTGACGATAATTGCCAGAATGATTAGATGCGTAATGATGATTATTAAAATTATAATTATCGGAACGATGATTATATCGTTGGTCATTGTAATGAGAATTATATGGACCATTATGGTTAAATGGATTATGGGGCGGTTGCCAAGTGTTAAATCTTGGTTGGGTAAAATGTTTGTGTGGTTTTTTATGAGAAGGTCCTTTTTTGTGGTATGAACCTTCTGACCTTTCCCCAGGCCTATGCATACTGCCTGACTTAATTAAATCTTCGAAAAGTAAATGATTTTCGTTGTGTATTAAGTTCCTTAAGTCATCTAACGTTTGCAATTTATCCGCCTTGGACATAATGTACGTGCGAATATTTAGGGGCATTTCTTTACAGAAATGATACAATAAATTTTTCTCCATTTCTCCTACTATTACATTTTTTTGAGTGACGTTCTCAATTCTATATTTACTAATGATTAGACATCTGACCTTGTCCAATCTCTGTAAAAAGTCTAATGGATGCTCTTTAAAATTTATTTTCGTACTGAATAATTCTGAAGTCAATTGTTCTATTGACCTACTGTCTTTAAACGTTTTCTCTAAGTACGATATTAATTGTGAGACTTGATTAAATTCGCATGTTTTATTAATATAGTCCGCCTCGTCCGTTAGCCTAGCGAGTATTTTACTAAGTAGTCTTTGTTCGTTTAATTCTTTAAATGCATTGTCCGCTTTACATACAATATTAAAAACTTGTTTGCACATAGTTACAAACTTCAAAAGATTATGGGGATTCCCATCAAAATATGGAATATGATCATAATCAGCCGCTTTAATTTGAAAACTCGCCATGTCTGTACTTGATTCTATATTCAACTTACTTAAATTCTTAATAACCTCGTTTAAAGCGCTATTCATATACAATTACAAAAAATTACTTAAATACTTAAAATTAACTTACAATTAATTCCTTGGAGACTTCCAACAGCTACGGAGTACCTCGGGTAGAGTGGATTCTGTAGAGTTGTGATTTCTTCGCAGCGAAGTCGACGTCCTGAAGTTCCACTTAGGCAATCTCGGGTAGAGTAGACCTTCCTGGATCTGAAGATTCGACAGAATTCTTCACAGGTGGGATACCTCAATGAGTGGATCCAATCCAAGTCGTGGAGACGAACGGTTCGAAATCAACCGCGAAATTTTGACTGCGTTGATAGACAAGCAGTCCCTGTTCGGGCGCCAATTACGAAATCTCTTTTGGAATTAACGTTTTTAAAAAGTTTTATTTGAACAAGTTACATTAGATCATAACATGAAATATAGCTACACTAGGCTAGAGACGGGCGCGGACGGACTGGAGGCTAAGGAGTGCGTCTGGAGAGTGTCTGGAGGGGAGAGGAGGGGTCCTTATATATGTTGGGATAGGATAGTGCTGAGTAAACAAGAGATAAGCACTTGTAGTCCCATAACTATATATTGAACCTATTTTCGAACCTATTAGAACATTTTTATCACCTAAAAAAACCTAAAATCGATTTTTTAAACAAAAACCTAAAAAGACCTAAAATGCCTGTTGCAAAAACCTAATTAGATGCTTATTTTATCCTAAAAATCCGGTCCCTACTAATAACTGTCAAATTCTTAACTTGAACTTGGAAATCAGTTGAAATTTAAACGGTTCATTTCCTCTAAAATAATCTGATCTTTAATTAGTTCTTGATCACATATAAGAACGGTTTCGCTAATTGAAATGTCAGCGGCCACGAACCTCTGTTGTCTTGTTATGCAGACTGAAGGTTGCTATCCGGTTATAAAAAAAAAACTCCTTCTCAACTCACAAGACGACGTCGGACCAGCTGGAATTTTCCCCGCTCTATTGTTAATTTTCCTTTCTTCTAGGTATGATGTCGAAATGGAAGAGATGTTTGCGAGACTATTCAGCAATGCAGAAAGAAATAGACAAAGAAATGGAGTCTATATTCTCAAAGGAGTCTCGGCTCGAGAAGGAAGGGAAAGGAATGTACAGTAGTCACTTTAAGGATCTTAACGACATTAGGAAGAGGCGAGTGGTAACATTGTCAGGATTGGTGGTTCTAGATCAGGGGTCGGCAACCTTTTGCTATAGCAGGGCCACATATGTTGCCAGAGTATCAGTGCGGGCCGCACTTATTTTTATGTGTTCGGACATGTATTTTTGATATTTAAAATAAAACACATATATATTCATACAATCATGCCTATTTAAATTGAATTACTATACTAACATAAAAGTAACATTACATAAAAGTAAGAACTAGTGAGATTTTTGCGGCTGCATTTGACTTGCAAGTTTTTTAACGTCTGCTTTCATTTTAGTCGTAGACACGCGCAGTATCGCGTCTAAATGTCCATCCGTTAATCGCGAACAATTCTTATTTTTGCGGTAGATGAGAATTGAAAAAGTCTGCTCACACAAATATGTACTACCAAATATAGTGATTATCTGCTGAGCAAACTTTTTCAATTCTTTGAAGTTTTCAGAACTCAATCCTCCGTAAAACTGTACTAAGTCAGTGCTTTCCTTAAATGCCGTTTTAAGTGTACTGTTACTTTGCAAATCTACTATGTTCATTTGCAAATTGCTTGGTACATCATTAATATCAATTGCAAAAGGGTTTTGGAATATTTCCATGTTAAGGGAGATCTTTTTAAAGTCGGTGAATCGATTTACAAACTCAGTTTGTAGTTGTGTTAGCACGTTTCTCATTGTAATATTTTGCCACACAAAATTATCTCCAGCTTCTTCCACGCCTTTCTTGCAATTAGGAAAATGGTAAAGCTTTTTTTCATCAATATGCTTGATAAACAGTTTCAGTTTCATCTCAAATGACTTCACATCTGAATACATATCGCAAATCAATTTATTTTTTCCCTGCAAGCGTTTATTGAGCTGATTCAGTTCCATAGTCAAATCAGTCAAAAAACCAAGATCGATAATCCACTGTTTGTTATTAAGCTCTTCCACTGGCATTCCTTTCATCTCCATGAAGTTTCAAATTTCTTTCCTCAAATCAAAAAACCGTTCCAAAACGGCACCTCGACATCACCATGATCAGCTTCCAGATCTTCCAAAAACTTTTGGAACTGATGGCGTGTGAGCCCATTTCTTCTTATAAAATTAACAGTGGATGTAACAGTATCCATTATTTCTTTCCAGGATATAACCTTGGAGCACAATGCCTCTTGATGGACAATACAGTGAAAAATCAATGGCACAGTAGATCCAGAATCTTTCACTTTGCTGATGATTCTCCCAACAACACCTTTGTTTTGACCGCGCATGTTCTTGCCTCCATCGGTAGTGGCACTTGTTAACTTTTCCCAGCTTAATTGCAATGAATCCAGAGTTTGTTCCAAGTGGTGAAATAAATCTTCTCCCGTAGTTGTACCTTTCAAACTGCACATTTTCACAAGCTCTTCGTAAACAGTAAAGTTTTCGTCAATGCCGCGTACAAATATGAGTAGCTGTGCTGTATCCGACACGTCCGTACTTTCATCCATCGCTAAAGAGAAGCAGTCAAAAGACTGCGCCTTATCCCTGAGTTGGTCATACAATTTAGCACCCAAGTCTTCGGCACGTCGGGTGCAAGTTCTCGCAGAGAGACTAAGACTTTCAAACATTTTTTTCTGCTCTGGGCATATTTCTTCTGCGATAGCTAAGACACACTCTTTTACTAATTCACTATCGGTAAACGGACGTCCACTTTTTGCTAGAATCTCTGCTACCCTATAGCTGGCACGAACATTCGATTCACTGTTGTCTGCCACTACCTTAAATATGTTTTGTTGATTTTTTAATGACGATTTCAAAGTGGAAATTTTCTTTTTTCGTATTTCTCCTTCAAGACAGTCAAATTTAGCTTTGTGCTCAGTGTCGTAATGTCGCTTCAGGTTATATTCCTTTACTACAGAAATATTCTTTTGACAAATCAAACATAACGGTTTTCCTTTAAACTCGATAAAAAAAGTATAATTCTGTCCATAATTAGTTAAAAACTCTTTTTTAAAATTCCAGTGAATTTATATGGCCTTTTGCTTTGGTATTTTTTCTTACGGAACTCAAGCTTGCGGGCCGCACCGAGAAAGTCTACGGGCCGCATGCGGCCCGCGGGCCGCCGGTTGCCGACCCCTGTTCTAGATGAATAAGCTCTATTTAAAGGAAGATAAATTTAATTTATTTCCCAAAACTACTGCTAAAATAAGATAATTTGCTTTACAAGCTAACAACCTGTCATAAATACAATTAATTTCATGAGAATTATCAATATGGGTGAGTACTCACTTAGGAAGGTTACTCTCATATCTACAATGTTACTAAACAGAGCTCTGTATGGTCATAAACAAACCAAAAATAACGCTGATCTTGAGGTCACCTTGCCTCAGTAACTTGTCTACTATCTAACACATCATACGTTAAAAAAACTCGGTTGAGTACGGCTCCTGTAATGGACAATGCTCATGTGCAGAGAGCTATGGGCCATCTCGCTCACTGGTTTCGGTGGGACTGGTCAACATGCAAAGCCGCTATCAACGCCAGTGCTACCTGGATCAAAACCCGAATATAGCTTGTTCAGATAGACGGAAAAGTTCAATTCCGCATGCGCGAGATTTTGAAGGAAATATTCTCGATGGTTCTAACATTTGCCAACTCCTATTTCAAGGAAGAGGGTGAAACATTATAAAAACTGATTATATCTTGTTTAAGACTAGGGAGGGCTTTGAGAGGTCGGACAAAGGAAATAGTGTCTAATATTTATCAATACTTAGCCAAAGGTAAGACTAAAACAGTTTTAAACCTCCTAGTGGTTATAACAGGGAGAATTTTTACCATCAATTTCTAGCCCGGGGAATATAGGCTACCCATTTTCCCTCCAACTAAACCTATGAACAGGCTACAGCTTAAATTGTTATTATCCTTACCTTTGGCTAGGAATTGATAAATATTAAACACTATTTCCCTCAATAAGCGACACATAATCTGTCTTTACTGAGCTTAAAGTAGCGTGTTCATTATAATGAAAATGCAAATGGCGGAACCGTCGGTAATATTTCCCTTAGAATTTGTCGCATGCTGGATTAGAACTATTCCATCTAACTGAACGGGCTACAGATCCGCCAGGTGAAGAAAGATTGGTACTTGGCTTGAATGTATCTCTCACCATAGAGGTAGAGAAAATAGGGAGAGGCGGGTGATAAACAATTTATTTTATACGTGAGTCAGTCCCCCCAAAACATTAACATTTCTTAAGTTATTTTCTCATTTTTTTAAAATTATTAATAATGTGTATATTTAAGCCAAAAACTATAAATAGCTTAAACAAATATATCAAAAAGAATGAATAGGACATAAGCCTAAAAGTATACTTACATCCACGGCACTTAATCAGATATCGCAAAAAGGATCAGCCTCCGCCAGTAGTCACAGCATGGGCGTATATAGAAAATAATTTCGGGAGGGGGTGAGAACATTTGGATTTTGGTATGGAATACCAACATCTAGAACTTGGAATAGTTAGCCAATTAAAAATCTATTCCACCCAATAGAAACTATTTTTTCTGAACTAAGTGATCTTATTTAATTTATTTTTAAGGTTTTTGTGATATATTTGTACCGATTTCGGGGAGGCGAGGGGAGAGAGAGGGCTGCAGTTCATGGGCTATATACGCCCATGCGTCAGAGTCACATAAAGCCACTTTCAGTTCTGGACTCCAATGATTCCGGGCATCGTCGATTAGTTGCGTCATCCAGCGGATGAATGACGAATTAATAATACAAAAATTCAGTATCAAAGGAACTGCGTCATTTATGTGCGTTTCCATAACGTGCTTATCTCTAATGTCAATCAGATAGCGAGGAACAGATATTTTATCAACATTTTGTGAAATATGTAAACATCCACCCCAATGTCATCCTGACAAAAGTGAGATTTTAGGTGCACAGAATATGTGTATTAGTGAAAATTACTTACTCTTTGACATATTCCTCTGTCAAAGAGTAAGTAACTTTTGACAGGGCTGAGATCGTCCTGTCAAAAGTTACTTCAGAACTATGTTTGTAGAGCCTTAAAAAGGTTATATGTTTCCGACGTTACTATACTATAGTAACTATTGACGGAAAACATGGGCGTATATAGAAAATAATTTCGGGAGGGGATGGGAAAATTTCGGGGGGGGGGGATGCGGCCATTTCCGGGGCATGGAATACTAAAAATTTAGAACTTGGAATAGTTTTAGGCAACTAAAACGCTATTACACGTAAAATAAAATATTTTTTATGTACTAAGTGATCTTATTTAATTTATTTTTAAGGGTTTTACGACAAATTTGTATCATCAAATCAAAATTTCGGGGGGCTGCAGCCCCCTCAGCCCCCCCCTTATATACGCTCATGACGGAAAAACTTAAGCACTAGGTGCGATTTTTTCGCGCGAATTTCGCCCTGAGAATCATGTCCCGCTGGTCAATCAACATGACCTTTTAAACCAAACAAAGCATTTTTGTACCAAATGTTATCAAAATTAGACCACACATATACAAATTTGAACTACCTTTATTTTCGTGCTGTATGGGTTCTGAAACGCAGACTTTTCTGGTCGACCCTTCATGATTCCGTCATTACGAAACGCGTCATTGCTTATGTGTAGGTACGTATACAGACTCACACGAAATAACTTATCTTGATAGTTACTGTATAGGTTTCGAGCAGCATGTAAGAAGATAACATCAATAAAGAAGCCCGTACCAAAAGATTTTTTTGACGGAGACACTTCGACTTCTGGTTCTGAAACCGATGAAGAACTTCCACTGGAGGACCGATTAAAACGTATGTATTTTAAATTCTTCGTATATATTTAGGGTGTATCGTAAATTAATGGCAATTCTTCGGGGGGTGAGACAAAAAACGTAGTTTAATACCTCCAATCAAACATTTCTATCCCACTCCGTTCCAGACTTCCATTTCAACTCCCAATGTTCTTTGCTTGTACACATGTTATTTTCAATGATTCACTACATTTTTGAAATCAGCATTAAGTATGCTTTATGTGGAGTGGATAACCCTGAGCTCTCGGTGGTTTTGTGTGTTTCCTAAAAAAGGAGGTGCATTTAAAATAATACACCTGCAAATGGCTTGTCTATTTTTTCATTGGTGCTTTTACATTACTATAATATTGAATAATGATAATAAAAAAAAGTCCGTCTCGCAGGAGCTGCATAACTAAGCACTTTCCTCAGAATTGGGCAGTATCGAGTGCATTCCTGAATAATTTGCTTAAAATAACCTAGATAGATAAATAAAATAAAAACATAAATAGTTCTGCTCTTTTGAATTTATTATGAGCACCTGTTTCAATTATTAATTTTGTAATTAATTTCCTTCCCGACTTTTGTGTATATGCGGTATTGCACTACGTAATAAATACACAAAGCTTCTCATTTTCGTCTACTGATCTTGATGAATAACATATAATACAAAATTACGAATGGTATTGGCAAATAACTACTTGGGCTCTAGGGTAAACCCCCCCTCCCAATGAAACAATTTAGTTTATTTTTACAACACATTTTTCTCTTCAGTTGACTACAACGAATACCGAGCTTCGTTGAAATATAACAAAAATGACGACTGTTATTGGCAAATAACTACTTTGGCTCCGGAGTAAACCCCCCTTCCACATGGACCGATTTTGTTGGTTAACGAACCCGTTCAATCGTTTGATGAAGGAATACTATATACCAAGTTTCGTGGCGAAAAAAAAGAAACTCTGGCTTGTATCGTGTTAACGCACACACACACACACACACACACACACATATATATATATATATATATATATATATATATATATATATATATATATATGTATAGATATACATAGATATAAATTTTAACTGGGGTCATTTTTGGTGTCTACTAGGTAGGATCGATAAAGATTCGAAGAAATTTTCGAAAAATTCCGTCATGAGTGCAACCTCAATAGCTACTTTCCTTCGGAGGAAAGTGCTAAAAATAAAGACAAATATATAAATATGTAATATAAGTTACATTTGTGTACAATCAGATGATTTCATTGAATTTTGTAAGGTCGAAATATTTAATAAATGCGAATAAGTGATCACCATTTTCAAAAAAATTAACATTTTTCAAAAATCATACGTGCTTTACTAGATCTAACCTTCTTCTTTCTAAATAATTTGAGTTTTTATATAAATATTATAAATTGCAGCCTGCTGACTATCACCCGTGAAAAATGAGGGTTTCCGTTCGTCAGACCCAGCGCCACCATTTTGTTTTAAAAGGATTGAAAATTTTTTTTGTTGTTAATACTTTAACGTCCTATATTAAACGTTTGATATAAATAATTGAAAAATATTGATTTATTTGTTATTTATAATTTTTAGAAAATGATATTGATCGCTCAAGGTAGTATTATACCCTTTAATATTGCAAGTATTGTGCTATCAATTTTTTTTAATTTAATTTCTCCTCATTCTGTTTTCTACGTTTCCATTGTATAAATTTTGCAAGTATTTCACTGTTTTCTCACGAAGCAGTTGAAATAAATCTATAGTGAAATAGACCTCATTTACCTAAAAAAATATATATATAAATAGAAATACTACCAGCTAATTTGTTGTTACATTTACATTTTGCCCACTGAGAACGGATAAAATCTAATAATTTTTTATTGCCGTTTTCAGCGCTTATTTTCAACGATAACAGAACAACATACAAGCTAACTCGGACCGAAATGGGTAAACTTTTTGAAACAGAGAAACAAAAGGAGGAATGGCTGAAAGAGGTGCTGAATAAAGGAGAGACAGACCCGACCAAGGTGCTGGACCGACTGGAGTACGCCGAGTCAGAGGACGAGGAAGATAAGATGCTCGAGGAGCTGGAGAGAGAGTGGAAGAAGATGGAGAAGCAGGAAATGGCGGAAGACGAGAGAGCGGAAGTGGCGAGGATGCGAGCGAGGATAGAGGAAAGCCTGAATCCGGACAGGAAGAGTAAGGAGAGAAGAACCTACATACAATCAAGCTCGATAGAGCCAAGTGAACACCTTGAAGGGGAAAAAGAAAAACCTATGAAGGAAAAATATTCGAAAACTAAAAAAGAAATTTATGCAGGATTTTGTAATAAAATATAATCGTTAATCTTCTTTTCATTAATTTATTTGGCTCAGCAGAGTTTATTTACTTTTAAAAATATCCGGAGAAATTAAGCTATTGAACTTACTTCCTGGTCTCTTCCTTCTCACTTCGTGTATTGGGAATTAACATTAAGCGATACGCCCCCATGCGGTCAATTTTGGAACTTGCGTTGGAGGTATACTTGCATTGTTTATCCGAGTAAAACTATTGTGTCTTAGTGTTTTTCTTGCTATTTAATGATTTCCCTACTGTTTTATGACAAATTGGTCTTTTTAATGACAACATAAAAACGACACCAATTTATATTATTCATTCGTCGAACGCCAAAGTTAAATCATTTCTAAGGCATTAGATAGATATTAGTGAATACGAGATTTTTATTTCTCAACAACCTTCCAGCGCGGTTCCTCCCTCCCTCCATAGGGAGAAACCCCGCTTATAAGGTTGACTTCATGGCGCGATCCGGAAGTTTCAATTGAGGTTAGAAACCTGAAAGCATTTAGCCGTAATTACATATCGCTGGCCTTTCGGCTGAGGGCTCAGACTGGAACTGGTTACCAGTGAAGTTTTCACTAAGGTCTCCTGTCAGTTAATATAGCTACTATATTATTCAAAACTATAACCAGACCTATTTGGACTTACGGACTTGAATTATGGAGAACAGCAAAACACTCAAACATACAACGAATACAAGCATTCCAATCCAAAGTACCTCGTGGAATAGTCAACGCTCCCCTTTTATGTCTCCAACAAAACCCTACATAACGTCCTTAATATTCCCTGCTTAAATGATCCCTAACGTTTCATTACAAATTGTCATCCCACTCATATCATAGAGGTCACCACCACAGATCGTACTTCCACAAGACTACACAACATTCAGGGACACCGTAATCACAAACTGACAAAATTCGACCTCCGTGTACTCATCAGCCCATCTCTTCCTTCTTTTGCCTTCCTCTTCCTCTCTTCTGACCATATAGGATACATATATTAAGGCTACGAAGGTAATAAAAAACGCAATACTCCACGGCTCCTAAACTCACCAAAATCCGCTGGTTCCCAGAGCTATGTTTTCTGTTTCTGCACTGCGTCTGGTTCCTCTTCTTTTAAGTTGCATACTATATATAAACGTCAAAAGCGTTTCATGTATTTTAGCATAATTATGTTTTAGCGATGACTAAACTGGGAAAAACCATGGGGCCATGTCCGCTGGCGTTTTCGCATCCGCGGTGGCCATGTACGAAAAAGAATACTGTATGTTATACAGTACATTACATAGGTTTGTCGGGTGGACCCGAAGCATATTTATATTTCTGAATTTGAGCAGAAGGCGCTAGACAAAATTAATTTATATTATTTATTATTAGTTCGACAGGCGGCCAAATGCGATATGATCATAGATTGACACAGCATTCTGGACGTTAACTTAAATAAATAAAAAATGAATATCCTATTAAGTAATTATTACTTTAATGACAATAAGCTCGACAATAAAGAATAAAAAAAAATCAGTCCCGGAACAGGCCACGAGGGCCCTGAGAGGCAGATAGTAAAGAGATATATAATTCATGACCATACGGCACACTAGGGAGGTAGTGTGGACAGTAGTATGCTCCGGCCGCCTGATTTTCCCCTCTGCAGGTACCCATTAATATATTAAATAAAGGCTGGGTTGACCTAGGGACGGTCGAGCAGTCCGAATTCAAACCATGAACGAAGACACTAGGAGATAAAAATCTTTAGTGCTTGCTCGGGATTTGAACTCAGGTCCTCAGCATTACTCAGGAACTCAGGTGCTCAGGTTTGAGCATTAGTCCACTGCTCTACTACTGAGCTAACCTCGCTCTGATAAAGAATAAAAAATGTAACTTAACTTCAAAATCTTCACAGAATAGTAGACAACTATGAAAGTACGTCTAAAAATCATAAATCTCATTGTTAATAGTGTCGCTAAATCACACGGATCCTTAAAAAACCACTCAGCAAGTTTATTTGTTTTTTTTTTTTGCCGTTTTTAAGTAGTGGCAACCTTGGAGTGCATTAAGGCTAGTATATAAGCCTTAGTAAGTCTATTAGTTGAGATAGCAGTCTTATCAGCGACCTACTAAATAGCACAGGTTTGGTTATTAGTTTTACTATTCGTATCACGTAATTATTCAACTACCAAATACAATGCGAGATATTATTTTGGATATCCTTAGTTATTAATTCGTAGTCCAAGGCTCACGACAAAACTTTAATATTTAATTATAATAATACTTTTGAGATTGAAATTTCTTTAGTGACATTTGAGCATTTTGAGCATCTGTGTTAATACAAATTATCAGAGTGCAAATTGCCTTGTAGTTCTTAATTAATATCAAATGGACTTTTTTAATTCTTATTCCTGTACACATGCCCATAGGAATAATTTTACAATTGAGAAAATTAATGATACAGCTACAGGTAAAATGATACAGGTTAAAATTATGATACAGTTGTGACTGTCGGGGTAGGTTAAGACTTGTAAGCATAAGAGGTGATGCAAGAGTCGAGATATCAAGAGAGCTAGCATGGAGGATAGACAGAGGTAATTTATTCCAGAGGTTACAAATAATGTTTCGACTAAAGCTGAACGGTGGGAAGGAATATAAAGATCGGAAAGACGTGAACGTACGATTTGAATATGACTATTAGTATGATACAGTAGTTCTTTGGGCAGGGCCGCCACATGGGGGGGGGGGGGGACAACCGGGCACAGTTGTCCCGGGCCCGGGCCGATCCTCGCTAATTGGAAAAAAATGTATAGGTTATGAGCTTGTAAAAAGAATGGGGCTTAGAAATATAAACGGGCATAGACTATATTAATTGGATTGGGATGTATATTTTTTTAATGTACATAAACGACAAAATGAATTGTGTAAACTATATATAAGAAACCTCTAACCACAATAAAAAATAAACGACAAAACAAGGGCAGACCCAGAATATTTCATTAGGAATCTAATGAAATATTCTTAGTACCGAAAGTGACCTTTCCTGCAACGATTGTCGGCTTTTATTCTCATTTCGCTCGGAACTCAAGATGAAAATAATTTTAAAATACCCAAAGTACTAGAATTTTCAATCTGGCTCTAAGAAATGGGGGCCCGTGATCTGGTCCCGGGCCCAGCTCTGAGATGTGGCGGCCCTATCTTTGGGTTTGGATGACATGGTAAAAGACTGAGCCGGGGAAGTACAGGAGACCATGAAGAGGGAAGAGAGTTTCGACTCGTGAGAGGAGATCGATATGAGGTGTCCCTGGTGATCCCGACGATAAAACGGATGAAGCAGTTTAGTTTGGCCTCGAGGTCTACATAAAGCCCACATTACTCATAAGAAACATAGTCAAACTGGGGGAATAAGAGGGTAAGAATGAGTTGAGGGGTCTTCGTTGGCACTAGATGTCTGGGGAGGATGGCCTTTTTGAGGATAAATATGGATTGACGGGTAATTTGGGAAAATATTTTAATAAAATAAAATTCCAAGGTTTTTACATATCGTCTCGACTATGTCAAACTATCGAATATGCAAAAACTCGTTTTTCAAATTCGAGACTTTGCTCTTAGATTGAGGACGATATCATTAAGATGATACGGCTTGTCGCAAATTGTTGCAACTCTAACCTCTTTAGAATAGCCTTTAATGCCTTAAATAAAGTATCGAATAAGACCATTTTCAATATATTGCTTCGTCAATGGATTGAATAATTCGTTCCCTAGTTTGCTCCGATTTGCATATTCGATAGGTTTACATAGTAGGGACAATAAGTTCACTATTTCATAGGAACGTCATTTAAAATGAATGGGGGAAAGTAGAATTAATGAGGGATTGGGAGTCTAAAACAATGGCTTTGGATTCGTTAGGATTCAAGGAAAGCTTATCATCTGCTACCCACACATTGGAGTTACTCAGTCCAATTTGCGACTTATCCACAGCATCTCGTTGATAGAAAGATCTGGGGATTATAAGGAAAAATGGGAGTTGGAACGGACAATGGATAAATCCATCTCACTAAGAAGCAGATGAAATTGAGGGATAAAGAAGACCCCTGAGGCACACCACAATTGACTAGTGTTTCAATAAGAAGATCCGCCCAAGATGAATAATAATTTAAAAAAGGGTGTTTCAGTAATCAGTAACAAAATAAAAATAAAAAAAGAACTCATATGTTAGTTTATTCATATGTGTGTCCGTACACAAATACTTATTGTTTGACAGATATGAATGCAGAAGACGAGGAATGGACACAACGGGCCCTGATGGAGTACGATAAGAAACACTGCATTTCCAAAGTATTATCCATCGACTGGGATGATGCAGTTCCTAAAGGCACTAACTACGGAAGCGATATGTTGAGGCTGAATGTTAAAACAGTTCTATATTCAGGAGATATAGTCAATAAGTCAGCGATCTACAAGAAGATGCCTCAAACTCCCTTCAGGCAGAACCTATTCAAGTCTTCTAATATTTTTGGAAAAGAATCCAAGGTTAGTTTGCTTCATATTTATAAATAGTATTAATTCATTTTTAAGTTCATTAACATAACTATAACAAACTTAACGAATGTTTACTGATTATTATTTATGTTAAGAGCATTTTGGGCATTATTAGAAGAAAAATGTGACGATGCAAAAGTCAATCATCGATACCATTTTATTAATCCCGACACAAGAGTTTATACGCAAACAGTCAAGAGAATGTGGGGAAGTGCTAAATAGAGAAAGATGATACATAGGTGGACAGGCAGGCATCATTTGGAGTCATATTTATTTGAGTTCAATAGGAGACAACATAATAGTAAGGAAAAAAAGAGACTGTTTTGAAGCCATGCTAAATTCTTTATTTTCCACCGAAAAACTAGTGATATATAATATCAACGAGTTGGATTGTCTAAAGTTTCGATATAACCTTAAGCGACCGTAAACGCATTGCAATTATGCCATTAACATAAGAGCTACGCGTTTCCGCTCGCTCAAGGATATATCGAAACTCTAGTCAACCCAATTCGTTGATATTATAGATCACTGGTTTTTCCGTGGCCAGGTTGAGAAAAATTCAATTGACTTCTGCATCTGCGCTGGGGAACCAGATCTCTGGCCTAGAAGTAGTGGAAGTAATAAGTAAGTACCCTATTTTCATTTCTTTCCACGATTACGGAACCGTTTTCGGAATGTATAAGAAAGAATGTGAAAAGTCCAAGGCTGTTCATGACAGATGATAAACATTTTTTTTTTTTTTAATACTTTGCCTATATCAGTAGCTTTAAATCAGATTTTAATTTGCTCCATTTGTTTCACCACTTCTATTGATGGATTTTGGCATAATCTTAAAACTAAATTATGTAAAGCCCCTCAAAACTTTAATTCTTTGGCCCGGAAATTTTGTTAATTTAAACATGAAAAATAAATACCAGTATTTCTATTAATTGCACACTTAAACGTCCTTAATACAGATGTACACAGACGTTTTACCCAAAATGGAAAGAATACGTCAACAAAAACACCCTGGTGTCGAAAGGTTTTCGGCAGTATGTTTTGGAGTCAACAAGAACTATAAAGGGTTGCTTCTTGAAGACTTAAATGTGAGTAATTCTCTATTTTCTAATTTATTTGTTAAAACATGGGCTACAGTTAATTATCAAAATATTTATGATAATTTAGACGTGATTCTTATTAGAGATTAACCTATCAAACCCCCTCCTTCGTACCCAAACATCCATGTTAAAGCAGGGAATTTGTTCAGCAAACACATAGATTACAAAACTCAACCTGCTGCTGGTAAGACTCGAACCCATATTTCCTTAGCTATGAATCAGAAACGCTATCTACGTTACCATGGAGAGACTCGTAATGAGACACATATTTGATTTCCATGGCTTTAATTATGGCTTCAGAATTAAAATAAGCACAATTGTAGTGTCTACCTAACCTAGCCTTTAAATAACTACCAACCAACAATAATAATGTGGGCGAGATGTTGAAGTGGGAGCCGATTGAGCTTACAATTTGGTATTTTTTTCTTTAAGTGTTTTCCACAAGCTAGTGACCTCTGTTCTCTATCCTAATGTTTAACCCTCTCTCCTCGGCTCGCCTCATTCCTAATGGTAAAACAGCAGCCTCTCCTATCCATGGTTTTATTTATTTATTTATTATTTACAACAATTACAGCCTCGGCCAATCAAATTGTAGTCATACAAAAATAGGTAAGGTTTGTCTGAATCCTATTCGTATTCCTTACGCTGTTCTCTATCATAATATGTAGAGCAGCCCTCTCTCTTCGGCTCGCCTCTTTCCTAATTGGTCCTACCTGGTAAGAGCCTACTCTTATCCATGGTTTGCGCAGAATCTAATTAATGGGGCAGTACTCTTTTCCTCTTTGGCTCACCCAGTCATATCCGTACTCTGTCGTGAATAACAGAATAACGGAGCATCAGAAAATAAAAGCCACAGTGCGTAACCTCTGATTGGAATCAGCCACGAAATACTACAAGTTCCACAAGAGACAAAGTACCACCCTGATTTAAATTAGTTGTCGAGTTAGGCCATCTTCAGGACTGAATATGATAAATTAGATAATGTGAGAAAATTCTATTTTTAGTCTTAGGCGTCTGGTTACAAGTAGGCAGACAGACTTACTGGGCTGGATTTCAAACATGCTGAGGTTGCAATTAATGGCCTCGCTGAATTTCATGCACTCTCTCTAGTTCTTATGTGAGTAAACTTTGTTCCAATATTGGATTGGTAGAAAAAACAAAACAAACTAAGCCAATAACTTTATTTTTATTTGTTATTACACCCTATAAATAAATACAACTTTTAATATGATACAATATGAAGGTTCTGTGCTCAAGGCGTCCAACTTCATCCTCGATTAACGACAGAAGGGCGCTCAGATGAGATCGGTAAGCCACTTATATTCACACAGTCGAAGAAAGAGAGAGCCGTTGCTAACACTTCACTGGGCCACTGTCTTCTGAGTCACCTTGGTAGAGATAGTGGGTGGGCGACACTCGATAGGGAAAGGACTTCAGGATTTTGATGAGTGGAGAGTTTAGGGTGGAAACGTTGGAATTTGAATAGTAAACTTTATATTTCTAGAAACTATAAAAATAAATAACTTATTATAACTAACTTATTTCATTACATTAACTCTTATGAAAAATAGGCCAGAATATGAAACAATTTCTTGTGAAAGTTATTTCATACAATTCCTTCTTGCTCTTTGAGTCTTTATTTAGCACGTTTATCATTCCGATTTGCTTTCCCGAACTGCCTGCTTATCCTCTTATTTCTCTTACTATTTAGATGATCGAGCCATCTGAGTATGTGATGTTTATTGTTACTCCTAATTCATCGCTATCCAGTCTTTTCACACATTTGAATGGCATGTAAGAGCAGAATAGGATAGGATTTTGTTAGGTAGTCCTTACGTAGATCCCTAGATTTAAGTCGATTTGTATTTTAAAATTATTAAAGCCATCATAACTTTAATTCTACTCTGCATTCTGTTTTCATTTACAGCCTAAATTTTAAATCGTCAGTACTTTGTTATACTGCCATCAGCCATTGATGAAATATTTTCTAAATGTTTGAAATTCATCCAAACAAAAACGTTTAAATTTTGGTTACATTTGAAGCTAAGGTATTATTAGAAACCCAATATTTTATTAATTGGCATGAAAAGCTTTGGGATTTTCGTATATTTTCTTAAATATCTCTAAATTGGTTGGGAAATCTTGGTAAGTGGAAGGTGACCATTCGAAAGCTTACTAAATGCTCTACACAAGGTTCTGAAGCAGTTTTTGATGGGACAATGTCAATTGGATAAATAAATACTTAAAACTTCAAATTTGTTAGTTTTTTTCTTTTCAGAGGGTTTTCGTCTCTGATTACCTCACCTTTTAATTGGTTCTTGTTTTCATTTTTTAGCATAAATATGCTTTAGCGGTGAGTAAACTAAAAAAAAAAAAAAACTATTACAAAAAAGTATCACAGAAAAGTGTCCGCGGGCGTTCGCGCATGCGCAAAGGCCATGTACGAAAAAGAATACTGTATGTTTCACAAAAAAGTGTCCGCTGGAGTTCGCGCATGCGCAGTGGCCATTTACGAAAAATAAGACTGTATATTATAGAGTACATTACATAGGTTTGCCGGGTGGACCTAAGCGTTACAAAAAGTGTCACAAAAATGTGACCGCTGGCGTTTGCTCATTCGCGGTGGCCATGTACGAAAAAGAAGACTATATGTTATACAGTTACATACGTTACATAGGTTCGTTGGATGGACCTAAAGCATATGTATAATCCTGAATTTGAGCAGAACGAAATATTTTTTAAATTTCATTTATAAGATAACTGAGTATTTTAGTAAAACAAGGTATAAAAATGAGAACCGTATTTTTATTGTGTTTTCCTAAAGCGAATGTTGTGAAAGAGGATGCAGTAATTTCAGCTTAGGATACTGTCCCAATGAACTAGGAATAGTACTAATTATGAATGAAAGATCAAAACAATAACTGCTCCGATTCCTTTACTAATGACACTAGGGATTTGAACGTAAACGCGCTAAAATAATGCAGTTCCTCTGAGTTGATTTTTTTTTTTTTTCTAAAGGGAGGATTTGTTTTCTTGAAAATGAAAGATCATGAAGTGGGAGTATTTTATCAAATGTATAGACAGAAATAGAGAGAAATTATTTCCTCAAGACTACTAATACAGTGATTTTTTATTATTTTGTTTTTTATTTACTTATTTTTATTATTATTATTTTTTTGCAGAGACCAAGATGATTTGATTCCAGGAGATTTCAATGATGATTTTTATGTTAATAACCCAGAAATAAGGGAGTCCATGACTAGAGCTGCCATACCAGAGTTAATAAGAATAATACAAGAAGAATGGAAAGGAGAATGGTAAGAGAAAACTACTGGTAAATATGTACCTAAAATATAATTTAATTCCTTAGTTCTTAAAAGTGAATATAAATTATTAGTTAATAGAATCGCTTCAGTGACTTCCTTCTAATATGTGAATCAGGTTGTGTTTTTTTCATCGAGTTCGTAGAGTATATGGAGGTTAAACGAAATAGGCTAAAAATCAGCCATGTTAGTGTGACCAATGACATGAAAAAATTTGAATTTTTTAATATGATTGTAAACAAACAATGAACTTAAACGAATTTATATCACGCATTCCTAAAATTTAATACAAATTTGATATATACATTCATTTAAGTTCATAGTTTGTTTACAATCATATTCAGATTCACATTTTCGCGCGTCACTGGCCACACTAAAATGGCCGATTTTAGTTTTGGAAGATAGATAATACTCCCTCCACTACCTGCTAACTCAATGGTTTCTTTCAGCTAAACATTTAAGGTTATATGAAAAATTCATTATCTAAAAAAATCAAATGGCTCTTTGAATGTTTCATCAAGACTATTACTTATTTAATTCAAGATACCCATGAAGAACGACGTAAATGTCTTTTGACTTTTTTCACTCTGACAGTGAAAGTCTGACTCTGGCCCAAACCATCTTACAAATGGCTTCCAATAAATTAAATTATAGAATATTGACATTAATTTTGATTTATTAGGTTGAGCTACACAGGAAAATTAAAAGAGTTTTTAGAAACAGTAACATCCAGGCTTATAGATGAATTGAAGTATAGTGACTCTCACTTCAATGTGCTTCGGCATGGTGACTACTGGTTGGCTAACATGATGTTTAGGTACAGTTCTGATGGCGAACCACTAAATAACAGGTTCGTGGATAATTGTATGTTTCTTATTTGGAAGCTCTGTAATGTTACTGCTGTAAATAAGAAGATCAACTTACGAGAGTAACAGAAATACACAAACACACACGCATACAACTATAAGGAGGGGGGGGGGGCAGAGAGAGCTAACGATTCCAAGTTCTAGACTGTTAGTATTCCATACCCCCCAAATCCACCACTGCTCCCAGCCCACCAATTATTTCCTTTATACGCCCCCGGTTGACGGATGTATATAGAACTTGTGAGCAAACAGACAATTGTACACGCTGACCGGGTTGCTACTTATAAACATAAGTCATTATCTAGAGAGAAACTTTTGAATAATCTGACCAACTGTACACGAAAAACCGAAATAACATACTTTCTCTGATTTTTTTTTTTTTTTTTTCCTGCTAACATCCATCAATCCTATAATACTAGTAAAGAGGTGAGGTCTGCAAAAGCCAGAGCATACTTGACAATTACGGCTAACCTATTTTCTGCACCCTTCTCAACCACCGCAGTCTACATCCACTCCCTAGTAACAAAGGCAAATTTGTCGGTTCAAATTATACTTAAGCATGTATAACGTTTGTTCTACCGAATGTTTAATGTCAAGAATATTGATACAAATTCAAACTCCTGGTGGCATTTTATTGAATGGAATTCAAAGAAGGCATATACGTTTCGTTTTAGAGTCAGAAACATGTTTTTCTACTAAGAAAATAAATGTTTCTACTAAATTTTACTTTAATATACACACACATACAGGCAGACACAGATAAATACACAAACACACAGTGATTCGAGTAGGGTCTTTTATCCCAGACTTTTAAGACTTTGGGTCCTGCAGGATTTACACTTTCTCCACGTATTCCTTCCAGAGTGTGGGATAAAAGACCCTACTTGAAATAACTAAAAACAATATATAAAATTCTTAAACAATGGTGGTATGGACAAGATATACATACACAGGGATCAGGAGTGACCATTAAAAATTAACCAGGTTTTCCTACCTTTAGGAAGAAATTTCTCCCCTGGCTAATGAAACAAAAAACTTCTACTATTTTTCAGATTACTCGACTTCCAGTATTCTCAATACTCCCAAGCTGCATACGATTTACACTATTTCCTGAATTCGAGCCTTAATGCTGACACTCTTTTGAAGAAAGAAGAACTTCTTCGAATATATTATGAGTCATTAAGATATTATCTTTCACTTTATGGAATATCAGGGAAAGCTCCAACATTCGAAGATATCCTGGAAGATTACGAAAAATTAAAAATCTTCAGCTTGTTTACAGGCCTGGTGACGAAACCCTATATGATGAAACCTGAAAAAGATATTACTACTGACAAAGAAGACATAATCAAAGAAATGATTAAGAATGGGCTGAAAGCACCAAACTTACATTCAGGAGAAATAGAAAGGACATTAAAAATAATGTTGAAGTATGGTCGTGAAATTGGAGTTTTTTAAACAAAGCTTTGGCTCATTAAATCAAAGAAAACATTTTCTAGAACTAACCATTAAAAATTCTGTGCCTAACATTTGAGTATTGTTGACACAAACGAGCACTCATAAAGTATAATGAGAACTAAATGACTATGGATCACTCTCATATTTAGTTAGTAGTTTCAGTGCATAACTACCAACTAGTAAGTAGTAGTTATTTTTTTTCTCATGTTTTCCACGTTGGAGTAACCCTCCAGCGTGGGAGTTTATTGATCTACGTATGCCATCCTTTCTGGATACTACACGTAGAGTAGTAGTTATTTGCAAGAAAGTACATTTTTCGCATTTGTAATTAATAATTAAAGTTTTAGTCCAAAATTAGTATCTGTTGTTAAAGGATGTAGTTAACTACTCCATTTAGGTTTCTTCAAGGACCGAAATAAAAATTAAATGTTTGCTAGAAATTATGACAAAAAAAATACTTCATAATTTATATTTTTAAAATTAATGAATAACTGTTATGAAATAGTTTTTACTTTTAAGTTTTTAAAATAAAAATTATTAGACATTTTTTTTTTTTAAAAATAATAAAATATATTAATTACGATGGATATTATTTTTTTTTTTTTATTTTTTTTTTCTAACGGCACATCAACAATTTGGCTATTAGCGCCGGGCTATCTACAGGTTGCCACCCTTTTATAATGCCAACAGCACGTGGTCGGTCACCCATTCAGGTACTGACCACGCCCGACGTTGCTTAACTTCGGTGATCTACGGGAGCCGGTGGATTCAACGTGGCTATGGCCGTTGGCAATTACGATGGAATTTTAATTTTTATTTCCCAATAATAAAAAATTAAAGATAAAGTGAAACTCATTTATTAAATATCTCTTATCCTCGGAATAAATAAATAAATACTTGATTTGGAACCTTTTGTTTATTAGAAGTTATTTGTTTATGTCAGTGAATCAAAGTTCGTCTAAATCCAATTGATTTGTATGAGTATATTCTAGAATTTGTTTTTGTCCATTACTTTTTTTTTTTTTTTTTTTTTTTTTTTGTTTCTATTGATTATTAGTCGCTATGTGTGCAAGCTCTTAAAATCAATAAATCTATTCATTATGGCACTAATATTGTTTTTGTTTTTTTATTTAAAATAATGTTTAATGTTAAAATAATAACAAATTGTTATTAAAAATTTTTATAAAAAGAAATTTTGAAATAACATTATTCACATAATTTTTAGTTTTAAGTTTTAGAAATAAAAATTATTAGACAATTTTTTAAAAAAAATAATAAAATATATAAATTACGATGACATTTTTATTTTTATTTTCAAAAAATAAAAATTAAAGGTTAATTGAAACTCATTTGAAATAAAAATTAATAGTTATTTTCGGTCCCTGGTTTTTTTTGATCATTGATATTTTCAGCGCTTATTAATATGTACCTTTACATTCCTTTATTAAATATGAGAGATATAGAAGTCTAATTTAAGAGTTTTATAGAAGTTGAAAAAAAAGAAAAAAGAAAAAAAAAGAGCTACTTCGGTCTTTATAAAAGTTGCTACAACTGGCTTTCTTCTTGCAGTAGGTACACGTTGAACTCTCATCTCTAGTCATAGGTTCATATGGGTAGCATAAGTCACATCCCGTTATTTCAACTGGATGGTTAAATTCGAATGCTTTTTATGATCTCGAGGTAATGCCACTTGAAGAACAACTACATAAGATGGAAAATGGACGTGTGTCCAGCTCACAACGGACAAGCTGCACCAAAATGGCTCAATCAACATTATACAGGAATATCGATTGGGAGATTTGGCTCTGTGGATTGGCACAGATTTGCCAGACGTTGCTTGATTTTTATGAGTGGGGTAGTCTTAAGTCGGAAGTGTACAAAGGACTGCATGTTCTGCAAGGAGGAGGCCAATTGTAGCAAGTTTTATAATTTTTAAAATACTAATTCTTTGTTTTCCTTATTCAACTTTAATGTGAGGCAGTTTCGTAGAGTCGGAGTTTTATTATTAGCCTTGGAGGAGATGGAAATAACAAACGAAATAAACTAGTTGTAGGTTGTGATACAGAAAAACAATTACAAGTTTCAATAAATGTATTTTGCCTTTCAACACAAAATGGTAATCACATTTTCAGAGTTTATTAGTAGTTACTAATTTATTCTGTCTGTATTCAACAATGTACTTTATGTATTTACTTTTGTGTAAGATTATGCCAGTATCAAGTCATTCTACTGTATTTTGTATTATTGTATGCTTTATTGTGCTTATGACTTCTAAACTCAAAAGAAAAATAGAACTGAAGAGAAATATTTTCAATAAATGCATTATTGAGCCGTATGGTATGCAGGATATTTATATCAGAGAGAAATTCTGACTAATGTAAACCATGAGCAATTTATATCTGACGTACATTTTACATGGTTTGCATTAGTCAGAATTTCTCTCTGATATAAATATCCTGCAATAACTATCCTAGTGTAAACCCACCCTAACACAGGTTTACATTCTATGTTGTGGCTATTTCAGGGTTGCCACATGGAGGGGGGGCTGCGGGGTACTGTTGTCCCGGGCCCGGGCCGGGCCTCGCTAAGGCCCAGCGCACACGGTGAGACTGTTTTGCAACTCCAGTTGCAAACTAGTTGCACGCGCAACTGTTTTGCGACCTCGGCAATGTATTTCAATGGACAGGCGCACACGACGCAACTGGTTTTTGACGATTTCAAACTAACCTGAAACCAAACATATGTTAAGGCTCATCGCACACGATGCAACTCGTTTGCAACTCCAGTTGCACGCGCAACTGTTTTGCGACCTCGGCAATGTATTTCAATGGACAGGCGCACACGATGCAACTTGTTTTTGACGATTTCAAACCAGTCACATGCAACGAAACTGCAACCGCGGGCCCACGGTTGCAGTTGCGTTGCATTTGAGTTGTACGAGACTTTCGTCGGACAGCCTTGCATTCTATCGATATTTGTGGTTGCTTAGTTACATGAAGGTTCATTTATTACATATGTTATTCAGCTATGTTATCTTGGGTTATCAGTCTAGGCAACGAATGCTTGAAAACAGCTATAGGTGGAAATTTTTGGAACACAATTTTTGACGTCGTAACTTTGTTTGGGCTGGATAGGAGGTGAACATATCAAAAGTCCTCGCCCCTAGCCATTAAGCCGGGGGGGGGGGGAGGGGGGTTTTAGAAGGTCCCATTTTTCGGGTTATCACTTATATCTCGGAAACCCCGCGTCCTAGCGACATGACTATTCTATAACAAATAAAAGCTGATTAAATTTCCTACAAGTTCTATTCTATAAAGTTTTTTCGAGATATCTTTAGTTTTCGAAATATCCGCTCGTGAAAGTCTGTAATTTTGGGAAAAACACATTTTTTTTCTATTTTCGACCGGATATCTCTTCAACGATGAACCCAAAAAATAAATTGCGGCTGCAGGGTTGTAGGACATTCCATTCGCTTCAATAATATATATTACTTTACTATTTTATGTATTTTCCTTCAACTGTGAAAACAGTTTTAGTGTTCATCGTGATATCCTGCAACAACTGTCGACCAATGAACCGTTCAATTTCTCACCATTTCCAGTCATTGTATAGTCCAAAATATACTCCATTATGTAAGTACTGGACGTATAAATAGTACGAAATACATAATTTTGGGCCTCTGACCAATTATTCACACTCATTTATATAACATCTTGACCATTATATTGGCAATGGTTTTGTTAAGACCAAGTGAGTGCGTATATAACGTTTGAAATAAAATACATAAAATAGTATTGTATATTATTGAAGCTAATGGAATGCTCTACAACTCAATAACCGATATTTATTTTTTTGGGTGCATTGGTGAAGAGATATCCAGTTGAGAATAAAAAAAAGTGTGTTTTTTCCCAAAATGACAGACTTTCAAGAGCGGATATTTCGAAAACTAAAGATACCTCGAAAAAACTTATTAAATAGAACTTGTAGGAAATTTAATCAGCTTTCATTTGTTATAGAGTAGTCATGTCGCTAGGACGCAGGGTTTCCGAGATAGAAGTGAAAAGTCGAAAAATGGGACCTTCTAAACCCCCTCCCCCCGGCTTAAAGGCTAGGGGCGAGGAGATTTGATATCTTCACCTCCTATCTAGGCCAAACAAAGTTACGAAGTCAAAAATTGTGTTCCAAAAATTTCCATCTATAACTGTTGCCTGGACTGTATGTAAAGGCAGTTTTAAGTAAAGTGTATTTGAGCCATGTAGCCAATAACAATATGTGCTATCAAGAACTTAACGTGAAGCAATTTTTGATTTAAAAACGGATGTCAGATTCGTTTTTAGCACATAAAAAAAACCCTAAATTCAAATTTTGTGAATATTACAAAAATAAAAAAAAAAAGGTATTTTAAATTTCACTAAGGGGGAGGGGGCTCTTTGGATTGGGACTCAACGGGGGAAGCACGTTGTTATATGCCAGTAATTGAAAATTACATTATATATGGAATTTTTGTAGTGTTGTTTCGTGAAATTGTATTAAATATCTTTATTAATAGCTACTGATAGCTCATTTAATGGTGTTTTGAAAATAGAGCAGTAGAAGTGAAAATATTATAATATAAATATTTGGCACGTGTGTGTTTATAGTGAACCTAACCTCATTGAGGGGGAACGGTCGTTCATGAACGACGCTTGTTAGCTATCGATATATTCATAACCTATACTGGCTGCTTATCAGAGCTACACTGTTCATTCATCGGAATCAATGCCTACTGGATTAGACATAGCCTATATCAGTTATTGATGTTTATAAACACTGCTTGACTGGCGTAGTAATATGGAGAACAAAGTAGATCCAAAGCCAACCAATCTTATTGATTCTAATAAATTTAATTTTGAAATACCACCTGGTAAATGGTTTACAAAATTTTTAACTATATCAATCTCGAAAAATGCACAAAATAAGACATTTTCGGATTTCAGTCCGTTTAAAATATGCCACTTCTTTAAAAGCTATGGGCCTCAAATTAACGTGAAATTTTGGAAATCTGGAGTGGTTCTCCTAGAAGTTTCTTCTGAAAAAGATTTTATTAATCTTAAAAATATAAAAACCTATGAGAGTTTACCGGTTGAATTTTCTCTTCACCGAACTTTAAATTTTTGTCAAGGATTCATTAGTTGTAATGAATTTAATAAGTGCTCTGAAGAGGAGCTTGTTAATGAATTGGCGAAACAAGGAGTAGTCAGGGTAAAGCGATTATATAGAAATCAAAATGGAAGGAAAATTCCAACATCTTCATATATACTCACATTTGAGAGACCCGAACTTCCAGAAAGGCTTGTTCTGGATTTTCTTGTTATTAAAGTTAGGCCTTACATCAAGCCTTTACAGTGCTATCGTTGTTATGAGTACAGACATGGGAAGGCTTCATGTAAGTCTGAAATAGCTATATGTGGTAGATGTGGGGAAGTGCACCCCGAGGAATGCAATAAAACACCTAAATGTAAGAACTGTGAGGGGTCTCATCCGGCATGGGTTGCTTCTTGTCCCGTATTTCAAAGGGAGAAAAAAATACAACATTTAAAAATCATTAATAAAATATCTTATCAGCAAGCTGAGAAACTCCTAGAACCTAGAGATGTACATAATGCTGTTCCAAGCACATCTTCAAGTTATTCTCAAGTCACATCTAGCTTGCCTTCCACTAATGCATTATTAGAAAGGGTTGAAAAATTGACATCAGTAGTAGAAATGCTTTTTTCTAAAATCACCGCTTTAGAATCAACAATACTAGCTAAAAATACAGCGAATGACTATATTCAATCCCCCAGTAGTAATAAAAAAGAAACTGCAGCGAGTGACAAAGTTAAATCTCCTAGTAGTAATAAAAAAAAAGAAACAATTATTCAATCACAGAATAATATTATATCTGATATCCCTGAAAATGGCTCTCCACCTAAGAAAATAGATGAGTCTAATAAAGGTTATAAAGGGAATCGCTCTGCTTTACAAAAGTCTGTATCACCAAATTCTGGAGTAGATTCTTCTAGCAATATCAGTAATACAACACGCCCTCCGCGGGGTAAAAAAAAATAATATAAGATGATAGCCGCTAACATTGTAAGATATCTCATGAAAGAACTGTTAATTCTGAATCACTGCACCTTCCATGCAAAAGCCGGTATTAAGAGCATTGCATTCATATCACATCATGATACATATGCCTATTCAATAATATTCAAACTTTTTATCAACATAAGTTCAATTATAAATTCTATTTTTCTGAATTGTAATACTGATAAAACTATTTCTGTACCTCTTGGACTAATAATACATTTCATTTATCCACCCTTTAAAATTAATTATCTAATGCTAGTTTACAACAAATATCGATCATTTTGTCTTTATGGTTTTCGATCAACATTAATTGCAATAACATCTGAGCCTCAAAAACCTAAACTACACGAAAGGCAAGACCGATCTCTTTTTTATTTTTCAAGAAATATCTTTTTGTGTGAGAAAATACTGATTTTGCTTCCTGTGTTGTTAAATAATTCTAATGCGGGTCATGAAATTGCAATAATCATTAATATCTCTATTTACTATCAACATAAATCAAACCATTACCATGATAATTGCTCAATGGAATATCAATGGATTACTCGTTCACAAAACTGACCTTTTACTATTCTTAAAGGATACAGGAAGTAAGATAATCTGTATCCAGGAGACTCATTTAAAAGAATCCAGTACTGTTAGGCTTACCGGCTTTAACATTTTCAGAAAAGATTTTTTGGATGGTGTCATTGCATGTGGAGGGGTGTGTATAATTACTTCTGATAACCTGCCATGCACACACATTCCACTAAGAACAAATTTACAAGCAGTTGCTATACAAATCTACAAACCCTTTAAACTCACAATATGCTCAATGTATTTACCTCCAGGCCATCCATTCACTACTTCCCAGCTGAATGACCTCTATGCACAGTTACCTCCTCCTGTACTCCTTATGGGAGACTATAATAGTCACAATAGTCTGTGGCATTCACCCACTACAGATAGAAGAGGGCAAATGCTAGAGGCGTTTATTAATATCAATAAGTTATGCATCCTGAATGATGATTCGCCAACGCATCTCAATGCTCGAACAGGATTAGAGTCAATCATAGATCTCTCCATAGGCAGTCCTATTCTTGCACCTCGTTGCACTTGGCGTGCTCATGGAGACCTCTATGGCTCAGACCATTACCCTTTGGTAATTACCTTTGAAGAAACCGTACCTGAATCGTGTGGTTTATCCAAATGGAAAATAAAAGATGCTTCCTGGAGTAAATACCAAGACCTTGCCCAACTAAAACACATTGACACGGATACTACTGATGTTGACCAAATTATTCAATGTCTCAATTCTTCAATTTTACAGGCGGCTGAACAGTCAATACCAAAAAGCAAAAATATTAGTAGGAGAACCTTAGTGCCCTGGTGGGATAAACAATGTGAAGAGGCAATCAAGAATAGAAAAAGAGCATTAAGAAAATTTCAAAGACATCCCTGCTCTGAGCATTTAAACATATATATGATCGCTAGGAGAGAAGCAAGAAAAACCATAAACATCGCGAAAAGAAAATCTTGGCGGGAGTATGTCAGTCAAATCAACTGCCATACTCCTACAAGCGATATATGGCACATTGTAAAGAAAATTATAGGCCGTAAAGGAACAAACACTATAAATCTACTTAAATCTGGACTATCAGTAATTACGAGCCCTATAGATATTGCGAATCTTCTTGCAGAACATTTTAAAAACATTTCATCTAACTCTAACTACTGCCCTGAATTCTTAGTAACGAAACATCTGGTAGAATCACAACCAATAGAAATAAATAGAGATCCCATTAATCCACTAAATTTACCATTTACTTATTTAGAATTAACTCTAGCTCTGGAATCTCGCAAGGACACCTCTCCTGGTCCAGACAACATTACTATATCAATGATAAAAAACCTTTCAATAGATAATAAACAAATCCTCTTAAAGGTATTCAACAAAATTTTCGTCTCTTCGCATTTCCCTAACATTTGGAGAAAATCGGTGTGCATACCTATACTTAAAAATGGCAAACCACAAGATGAAACTGCAAGTTATCGTATCATCTCCTTGACCTGTTCACTCTGTAAATTAATGGAAAGGATGATAATGAAAAGGCTACATTGGTACATGGAGAAAAATAATCTTTACACTAATTGGCAGAGTGGATTTAGGCCAGGACGCAGTACTAGAGATAATCTAGTAAGGTTAGAGACAGATATTACCTCTGCTTTTAATTCTAATGAAAAAGTTCTAGCCGTATTCATTGACATCAAAAATGCATTCGATTGTGTCTGGAGGAGGCTTATACTTGACAAACTCATTCAAATCGGAGTAAACGGTCATATACTTAATTTTATTCAACATTTTTTGACAAATCGAAAATTTTGTATTCGAAATGGTACTCAGCTCTCGGCAGAGGCACTTCAAGAAAATGGGGTCCCACAGGGAAGTGTGATCAGTGCCTTTCTGTTTTCCATCGCAATAAATGATTTACTTAATCACATAGAAGAACCTGTCAAGGCAATGCTGTACGCTGATGATATAGTCATTTATTGTAACGGAAAAGTAATCCAAAATGTGCACCACAACATACAACTATCTCTAGACAGAATTAATGACTGGTTAAAAAATCAAGGCTTCACCATTTCTTATATTAAAACTGAATGTATATATTTTGCTAAAAAGAAAGTAGAAAACCCAATCCCGTTATTTGTAAATGGAGCTCGTATAAAGTTTGTAGATAATACTAAATTTCTGGGACTTATTTTTGATCAAAATCTTAATTGGAAAAAGCATATAAAAACTCTGCGGACAAATTGCTTCAAGGCACTAAATATCCTCAAAATGTTGTCTTGCACTAAATGGGGAGGAGACAAGGTCAGCATGTTGATGTTATATCGCAGCCTGGTGAGAGCCAAGATGGATTATGGCTGCACGGCCTATGGTTCAGCTTCCCCCACAACTCTCAAAATGCTTGATAGCATTCATCATGCTGGCATCAGACTAGCAACCAGAGCTTTCCGATCCAGCCCTGCAAACAGTTTATGCGTTGATGCAGGAGAACTGCCTTTGGAACTTCGTAGAGAATTATTAACACTTGACTTCTACATTACAATCATATCCTCCAAAAATCACCCCTTTAACGAATATATCCAGGATCTTGTAACCATGCCTAGACGAAGAGTACCAAGAAAGCCTTTCCCCATCAGGGTATCAGAATTATTGACTAAATTCAACATTATCCTACCGCCTATTATTCATAATGCTGTACCCTCCAGAGAACCATGGTCTCTACCCTTTCCCAATATCAACCTTGCATTAACCAAATTCATGAAGAAAGATACTAACCAATATATTTATCAGCAAGAATTTCTTAAAATACGAAATGAATTACCACAAGCTAGTCATATTTTCACTGACGGTTCTAAGGATATCGATGGAGTTGGTGCTGCTACACTCTCCAATGCCACAAAGAATCTGTTCACCCTCAGCAATATGTGTAGCATTTTCACTGCCGAACTGTTGGCCATAACGAAAGCCTTAAATATAAATACTAACAATAATTATCTTGTAATTTTTACGGATTCGTTGTCTGCACTTCTTGCTTTAAGGAATCCATTCTCAGATCATCCATTCAGTTCTTTTCGTATGGGTCCCCGGCCACTCTGGAATTAAAGAGAACGAGGAGGTCGATACCTTAGCGAAAAGAGCTGTAAATGAAGGAATCCCCTATCACAATGTTCCAAAGAATGATATCATTAATTACCTCAAGCAAATAGTCTGGCAAAACTGGCAATCTACATGGCAGATAATAGAGGACAATAAATTAAGAGAAATAAAATCGACAGTTAAAGCTTGGAAGACCCCACCCAGCATCAATAGAAAACATGAAGTTGCCTTAAGTCGATTGCGGATTGGGCATACAAGATTAACGCATTCATTCCTTTTTTCTAAAGAACCGCCCCCAATCTGTGAATCATGCAACGTTCAAGTAACAGTAAAACACTTACTTACAGAATGCCGAATATATCAATCAATTAGAGAAGAGCTAATGTTATCAGACGTCATGGATGAAATCCTTGGAGATGATGCTGATAACGTTAGAAAGCTATTAAACTTTATAGACAAAACGGAACTAATTAATAAAATCTAAAGCATTCAATTGAACAGATAGCGAATGGTGAGTGTGTTTAATGTTTGTGAGTAAGGCTGAATGGAACTGGGTTTGTGTATGTGCATAGGTGTGTCCATGTGTGTATGTGTACATTTTGAGTATGTTTGTATCTATATGTTTAATATTTGTGAGTAAGGTTGAATGGAACTGGGTTTGTGTATGTGCGTAGGTGTGTCCATGTGTGTCTGTATGTGTGTATGTGTACATTTTGAGTATGTTTGTATCTATATTTGCCAATGAAAATGACATTGCAAGTAATCTCAGTAAGCAAAATATACCAGAATCAATAATAAATAATTAAATAAAATTCAAAAACTGATCTAACCATTTAATAAATTCAAAAGTAATAAGAAAATATTTCACCACAAAATATAATAAAACATTCACTCGATGGCGTTAATGACCCTAAGGTTGACACGCCTTAAAAAAAAAAAAAAAAAAAAAAAATAAGGGGGAGGGCCCTTATAAGTTTGTTAAAGATTCAAGAATCCGGCCTTATATCAAAGAATATTTGCCCGATTCAAACCAAACTTGGAGGGTCGATAATCTGACACATTTCCTTCCAATGAGGATGTTTCTACGTGTTCTGGGATTGACGTTATATGCAAAAAAATTAACATTTTATTTTTATTTTGAGAACCATTTTTTGCAAGTACATTTTGATATAATACAATAGTCATTTATATGATGATGGTCATTTATTGGTTAGAACAAGGAGTCTTTCTTCTTTTTAAGGATTTCAATGAATTACAAATGGGATTATCTCAAGAGGAGATATTGAATTTCAAAACGCCACGTTACTTTTTCGCTTACAAATTTGTAGTCTCCTTCAGACTGGGAAAAATCATTAGTTTTTGTTTTCAAAGATATTCACCACATTAAAGTTTTTTGGGGTGCTTATTTCTGCTATTTTTTTGGTCTAAAAAAATGTATAATGCTAGTTTACTTGAAAACATAAACATATTTTTGAATTTATTTGACGTAATATAAACTATTGTTTAACGATTATATTTTTCTTTTAATCTAGGAACTCTATAAAACAAATGAATTGGTGATATAATAATTGGTGTCGATATAATTTTTTAAACTCGATGAAAAAAGCACTTTCAACTTATTTTATTTTATTTCTCGGCTCCAAGGCGTATTGGACGGAACGCTCGGACACGTCGACTATTTTTCTGTGAGGAATCACCAGAATAAAAATAGTTCATATTGGTGACCCCCATCGCTGTATACTCCCCTTGTGAGTCTGACATCGCAAGTTCTTACAAAGAAACACGTAACTCACTAAATAAGCAAACCACTTGCGAAACTGTTGGCCTGTTGATTTACAACAAGCCAATATACTCGCGTGTTTTGTTTTAGTTAATAAATAATTTTATACGCAACTGGTTTGCAACTCGAGTTGCAGAACAGTCGCGCCTTTTGCTGAAAAAAGTTGCAAACTGGTTTCAGACGCAACTAGTTTGCAACTCGAGTTGCAGAATAGTCTCACCGTGTGCGCTGGGCCTAATTGGAAAAAAAATCCGACTCGCAGGAACTGCATCATCTTAGCGCGGTTCCATTCACATCCCTAGTGTCATTTTGTATACTTAGAATAGAAACAGTTATTACTTTGTTTAGATCATTCTTAATGTAAACACATATTCCAATGAAAAGCAAGATTGTCGGCAAGGCACAAGAAACTATCCTTCGCACAAGAAACTAAGTTTCGCTCTACGAAGACTCTACTAGGAATATGTTTCTAATTTACATAATTTGTTTTACTAAAATATCCATTTTAGTGTTAAATGCAATTAAAAATACTAAACTACTCTTTTTTTTTTTTTTTTTTTACGGCGTATCTACATCTAGTTTATTAGCGCCGACACCCAAGGTTCAGCGAGGAATTTTCCCAGGGAGCCCTGAGATGAGAAAATTCCTGCGGCGCACAGTGGTCAAAAATGATCAAAAAACGCTCAAATCTTGATTTTTTGAAGTGTTTTCTCCGACCCCATTTGCCTTAAATATATGTTAAATACCTCGTGAGAGATCCATTTCTTGAGTTTTAGGCCCCCCACCGTTGATTGCAGGACGGTGGTTAATCATTGAAGTACTAGAAATGAAGAAAATTTCCCATATCCTCATGTACCAAAATCGTTCCTTCAACTTTACTTTTTCAGATCGATAAGGTTGACGCATGTTTTTCTTGTTTTAATGGAATGTTCGAAGGGCAAAAAATATATTTTTGTATTTTTCGAATTGCCTTCATGGACGGGGATACTGAAAAAGTAAAAAAATTACACGTATCACATTTCGTTTTGTCATATAGCTTTTGCGTCTCTCTAATTTCGGGCTTAAATATTCCGTGGGCATGCATAGAAAGACCCTAGACCGAAATTAGCTGCATAAGTCTGCCTACTTCAGTGCTAGAGATGAACGAACTCAGTAAAACAGACGCGCGTTGGAATCAAATCGAAGATGGATTTTTTTGGCAGTACTCAAGTCGGTGTTGACTGCAAAAAATGTCTGAAGTGATCCGAGCGAAAAATCTCGACCTAGTTGGAATATTGTAATTTCAGGTTTCTAAATCAACAATATCAAATGTTATTGAGTTTTAAGCGCGTTTGGGCGGTTTTTGACCACTGTGCGGTGGTGGGAATCGAACCCACCATCTCCCGCTTATGAATCAAAGGCGCTTGCCACTAGACCACGTGATACCCCTCATTTTACTGTTAAACGCAATTAAACAAAATAAAATTGTACAATAAAATGAGAAAGAAGTGTTATTTTTTAATGAACTACGCCACATAAAACCACAAAATATAATTATATTTCTACTATAGCATTTGGCTGCATGTCTTCGTACAGGTAAAATATCTGTCAGATCTCCTAGCATGCATCTTGATTTATGAAGTACATTAAAAGCCTACCTGAAGCCTGCCTAGTACCTCGACCCGGGCAGATGTCTGACCCTACACAGAATGTAAACATTCTCTTTCAGCTTTTATTCCCGTACAGCAGGCAGATTAACCTTTGCACTGAATGTCCGACTCGCAGGAACTGCGTCATCTTAAGACGTATCCTTTCTCATCCATAGTGTCATTTGAAAAGCTTAAAATAGAAATAAACATTTTTTATATATATATGCATATATATATATTAATATATATATATATATATATATATATATATAGTATACTTGAGAAGATATGGTCGACCGTTCGGAAGTAGGAAGCGTTGATCGTCGGGGTTTCGGTCAGTGTTCTTATTCAATAAAACACATTTTATTTACTAAAATGTATATTTATTGCCGCCAACGTTTCGGCTTGCTATACAAGCCATCTTCAGGGCTGTAAAAACATATATGGTATAACAATGGTAAGGGCAAGAAAAAAAAAAAAACATTAACATAAATATATGCTTGAAAATATAAATATAAATATATATATATATATATATAAATATATATATATATATATATATATATATATATATCCTCAAAATCAATTCATAATACAAACACGCTTCTCAATTACTTGTCATGTTTTATTGAAAAAAATGCAATCAAAATAACAGCAAGCAATTAAAAACTAAGGCAAACCGAGAAAAATAATTAAAAACGAAGGTAAACAGAGACAAAAAAGAGAGGAGTAGATAGCTATTAGTTTGTTTTGATCTTTCGTGAAAGATTATAAATATTTTTCCCATTTCTTATCATGTTTTCCTAGAATATTCGTTTTACAGTTTTCTTTTGTGCATCGGCTGCTCGGGCTATTAGAAGTTTACTGGTAAATGCAAAACAAAAAAACAATTAAAAATTGAGGTAAATAGAGAAAACAAAAATCACAAGGCGTCTTCGAATCTCTCTCTTGGAAAGCTATATTTATAACACTATTTTTTTTCTCTGATTTTACTTATACTGTTTTATTGACAAATACATTCTCCTACTAGAAGCTATACAAAAATAACAAGAAATAAAAACATACAAAAAGAACCGTTCAAATAAACGAAAGTTTTTTCATCCGATTGACTTGACATCCTTGAAGCTCTTATTTCTCCGATTGACATCGCTTAGTCAAAACTTTCTTCAGAATCTTTTTTGTAGAGCATTTAGTAAGCTTTCCAATGGTAACCTTCCGCTTACCATGATTCTCAACCGTTTTCGAGATATTAAGGAAAGTATACAAAGTTCTATATGGTTTCAAGGCGATAACTGAGATCTTATTTGACAATCACCGTTGCATACTGTTAAACAGGTTAGTCAAACACACCGCATGGGCGTATATAGAAAATAATTTCGGATGGGGCTGGGAAAATTTCGTGGGGGGGGGGGGGGCTGAGACCATTTCCGGTGTATGGAATACTAACAATGTAGATCTTGGAACAGTTTTAGCCAACTTAAACGCTATATATATATATATATATATATATATATATATATATATATTTTTTACGGCGCAAAGTGGTCCAAATCCAGCCATCATGGTGCAAATAATCGAAAAACCCAACATTTTTTAAGAAAAACCAAAACATGTCTAGAAGGTTATATAGTAACCATATATTATATTAATAAAGAAATTTTAATTTTGTGTCCGTCCATTTAGTCTCTGAAACGGTTCAAAGATGGCGGTTCTATACATGTGTGCTCAAACATTATTTGCAACCCTAGGATACTAATCAATTAATATGCCATAATATTTTTTTATTTTTATAATTTTTTTCTGTAATAAAGGTACCATAGATGGACTACATAAATATGACAAAACGATCGAAATATCTTGATATGAAGTTGGGTAACAAATTTTTAAAGTTAAGTATTTTTTAACACGCCTATGTGAAATTTAGAAAGGTTTTAAACATCAGCATCACGAGGAATCACGGAGTTATTTGTGTCAGCTTGTAGCCTTTACATTCCTCTAACAGAATATGTAAGGTTTGTCTGCCTCTTGGTACCCCTTTGGTATTGGGAGGAAATTTTATGGGGAAAACCTAGGCTCGGTGCGCTGCCTGCTGCGGTAGCAGGTAGCCCTGACCCTCATATGCCAGCAGATGACCCCTACCCAGAGGTCATCTGCTGGCAGTAATTTGGGTCAGTATTCCTTGTGTTATTCTTGAGTGAAGGTCTAGTTACTGAGAAGTAAAGGACAGATTTTGGTAAATTCCTTTTTTTTAACTTGGTCATTTATTATGCAGTAACAAATGAAACTCTGATTTGCACCTTTTATAAATGAAGACAAATCATCTATAATGTCCTACATCTTGTGAAATATTTCAATGAAAAAGTCTGAATAATTACTTAAAATTCTTATAGAGTGACATTTTTATTTTTGTATAAAAGTATGAAAGTCTGGGCACTGGGGTTCTATACGTATAAACTGGCACTTTGAACGTTACAAAAATTGTTAACTGTTTTTTTGTCACTTAGTCCATAATAGATTATTGATCTTCAAATATAGAAGTGCCATTACCGAAAAAATAATTTAAAAGACACCTTTTTTAATTTTTTTATTTATTTATTCTTTTTTTTTTTTTTATGAGAGATGCTAAGTAGAAGAGATTTTGGAAAGCTCATAATTACTTCGAAATCGTTTGAAATTTTGTATAGAAGGGCGGTCCAAGCATTTGGTCTTACAGAAGATGACCGTGTTAGAAAAACACTCAAAATTTGATATTCAAATTATATAGCCAGACGGAGGAAGACTAACAGGGATAAATCTAAATTTGAAACTAAGTTTTCAACGTGGTTGGAAGTAGTAATTATTTTTCTTACTGGCGAAGTGGATGCCATACCTTCAACAAGCTCGGGGAAAAGGAGTCGGCCTCTCAACCCCACCACAACCTTCTCCTATTTAGTCATATTCCTCATAAAACACGATTTGGACCACTGTGCGGCGCATCGATATAATTCTTGGCCATTAGCGCCGACATCCAGGGTGCAGCTAGGAATTTTCTCAGCGAGCCCTGAGACGAGAAACTTCCTGCCGCCGGTGGGGATCGAACCCACCATCTCCCGCTTATGAATCTAGCGCGCTAGCGGTCTAGAGACCACGGGAGACCCCCTTAAACGATATTACACCAAAAATAGAATATGTTTTATGAACTAAATGATCTTATTTAATTTATTTTTAAGGGTTTTATGAAATTTTTACCGATCAAAGAAAAATTTCGGGGGGGGGGCAGCCCTCTCCCCCTTATATAAGCCCATGACACACCGTCAATCAAAAGTTCCACCAAACATTTACATTGTTTGACAAAAACGCCAAAGAAGCTTGCACTCTTTCAGCAAATTTGACATACACGTTTGTTAAATAATTTGACTTGTGTACACGGCACACTAAGTTGTTCTTGGTTCCCTAAAAAGTAGGTTATGATGCCTCTAGACAAAACTTAATTAATCTCTGAGCGGTTTTCCTTTTACTTGCAATATTCTAGAAAAAATGTCCGACACTCTGGAAGACTCTGGTTTGTAATAGCTGTAATTATTGTGTTTAGAGGTTTACTTATATAGTTTAAGCAATACAATGTCGTTGTAATTATAATAGCATATATTACTTAAATTCTCTGCTTCTGTTCTTTCGGTATTTGTATGCCTGAATTTCCTAACAGACCAAAACTTCATCAATGGGAATTTCTTCCTATACCCTGGATACTTCATTCGGACTTCTTCCGACTTTTTGGAGGATCCTCAGTCAAAAAAGGTAGACATTAGCCTGAAGTCTGCAGCTACAAGTCCCACTAGAAAGTAACTTAAGAAAGAATTTGCTATTTTCAATTCACATGAAAGAATTGAGATTAATGACCCACCATTTAGTCAAAACAATTTCAGAATTTCTTGAAAACGCAGGAAAACTTTTCTTCATTCCCAGGCAGTGGTGTCATCTAGTGATCTAGGGCTGTTTCCAAAACAATTTTTATATTAGAAATCATTTGTTGCATGTTAATGATTTTTAAATATAGGCCTCTTAAAGTCTAAAGAAGCATTTCCTATACTTTATTATAATAATTACTTGTGTATTATCAAACAGAGCATGGAGTCTCAAATAGCCTGCTTGACATCCAGATAAAACAGGAAAAAGACTGGACTGTTGAAAATCCCCCATCATCTTCAGGTTAGCTGTTATGTTTTATTCTCCATTAATATATAAAATGCTTTCTTCTAATTTTGTATATTTATATTAGAAGTCTAATGGGATGTTTTTTTAACAAGATCTTTAACCTTTATCTAAGAAATTACAAAAAAAAGGAACAAAGATATTGAGGTTCATGAAACTCAAGAAATAATTTTTAAAAAATCTGTTCAAATCTTCATAGATCGTACCTACTAGATACTGAAAATGGCCCTTGTTGAAGTATATATGTTTGTGTGTATGCATGATGACACTACAGTGACCACAATTTTGGTTCTTTAACTCCAACACTTGGTGCATAGCCCCCATAATGAAGGATTGGTTGAATTCTTTAACCAATGAAATCTGAATTTAAAATTATATGTATGAGGTTTCATTACAATATATATAATTTGCAATTCAAAAATTTTATATAACGATTAACAATTACTTTTTAAACAAAGTTTTTCACTTCATAAGTGTCCGGCCTAGCACAAATTTTGCTCTAAACACCTAGAAAAATAATAAATTGAAATAAATTTAACATTTCATCAATACTTAGTAGCCATACCTTTCGAGGCTATCACGGCGGCACATCTCTGAGGCATCGATTCGATAAGTTTTATAATTCTATCTTGAGATGCTTTTTCCACTTTTCTTGGACTTTTGCCCTCAAAGCAGCTTTATTGGGCCCAATTTTCAGTTCCTATTCCAGGGTGTCTACTGCACGAAAAAGTCACGAAATGAAAAATAGGGCACAAAAAAATCACCAATTTGGAAGCCATGTCACGAAATTTTTCAATTCAAAGATTTCCCATCAAAGAGCTAAATTCGACAAAGTTTCTGGATTTAATCTTTTTCCACTAAAACTGTGTACAATCTGGTGGACTGAAAACTCGCAGGTATTAGCTAGGGCTCATGTGATGACACCTGGCTTAAAGTTATGTATAGAAAATGTTATTGATGATTTGGTAGGAATTCCACAGTGTACTGGAACCAGGTTCCGGTGGACGGATTCTGCTGGTTAACGAACTTGACCTTTCAAATTAGACAAACTATTATTGTACGAAATTTCATCAGAATCAGACCATTTTTGAGCCGGTGGGAGAGGGAAAAGAGAAATATATATATACACACACATACAAATTCAACAACCGTCATAATCTATGGGATCTGAAACATGAAATTTTCGTGTAGCCATTTCTGGATTGCGTAATGATGTCAACCTCATAAGCGCGTTTCCTCCTTCCGTAGGGAGGAACCCCGCTTATGAGGTTAACCTCTTGACATCTTGGATCACTGAAATTTCTGAGAAAATGTTCCATTCTTTTTGCCATTAACTCTCAATCTCAAGCATCGGTGTCTTCATCGAGAAAGTAGGTTGTAATAAAATTTACACTTTTGCTCTCGAACCGTAATGTTTGACACCACGCAAGTCAGTGGGACGGAATGCCTCGAAAAATAAAAGTTTCTAGTTTTTAGGGTTTTTTCATCATTGGGTTTGCATTTTTAGCGCGGTTCCTCCCTCCCTACATAGGGAGGAACCCCACTTATAAGGTTGACCACATGACGCAATCCGGAAGTGCCGACTAGAATAAATATATATATATATATATATATATATATATATATATATATATATATATATATATATATATTGTTATGATTAATTTTTAAAAAAGAAATAAACATATTTTAATTATTTTAATAAGATTTATTATGAGTTTGACTTAACCTCAGGGGGTAAAGTTCCGAGTGAATGAAATTATATAACATTTATCTCCAGACAATTCTGAGATACAAACAATATTAAATTACATGCAAACAATAATAAAATAATTGAAAACTACAACAAAAACAATTCTTACCTCTAAATCAATCCACTTCCAACGAAATCTCAATACATTCGGTATTCCTTGGAGGAGAGCTCTGACATCGGCCAACGCTGAGAACCAAAAGACTTCTTCTTCAATACAAGGCTGCTATAATTAAATGAGGACAGACCCCAACTCCTCCTTCCATGAATGCAGGGAATCGACGGACGCCTTCTCTCTCTGAATGTTGAGACTAGACTGCACTGACGCCATTCGAGCAAGCGGGAAAGTCTAGCGTCCTTGCTTCTCAACTTCCGCAGTTTGCCGGATTATATTTAAAGATAACAATTATGTTTTTTGTAATACAAATAATTAATTTATTGTTATCTGAATGTACATTTAATATGTGTATATTGTACATCAGTATTGTCCAAAAACATTATTAATTTTGATCGTATATAATACGATGTTATTTGTATATCTGGTTTGTGATTTGCGCGGGCTTTTCAAAATATCGATGGTTATTTGAATTTAAAAATATTTTCTTGAATGTAATATATCATTACATTTGCACTCCTGTCTAAAAAAAAAAATTTTAAAAAAAATGTTTTTAGTCCGGTATAAAAAATAAATTTAAAATTGAATTTTTTAATTTGGAGTTTCGGAATAGAGAGTTCAGAATAATAGCAAGTGTATTATATTATTTTTAAATTTTGATAGCTTACTTCGTCTCATAATTTTTAATTATTTTGATTATATGAATATAGTATTTTATTAATATACTTATTTTAAATTATTTTTATAATTATCAAATTTATTTTAGGCTAAACTAATGATCTTTATTGAAATAATTTTACATAATATCAAAATTTTCCTTATCCTAAACTAATGTGATTTCAACATTTATATTAATTTTTAATTATTATTATTATCAATTAAATCTTACACTAAACTAATTTTTGTAACAGATAAAAATTCTAAACTAGTACTACATTTAAAAATTGTCCTGGATCCACTATTTATCATTAAAATCTTTTTTGCATCTGTCCGAATTATTCCTAAGGATTTGTTTTATTCTCTTTCGTGGTGGCCGATTTAATTTTGCAATTTTTTCAATCCCATTTTGATATTGATACTCAAAAAGTATTTTTACTTTATTACCAAATTTGGTGTCCATATTTTTCAGATGATTATTTTTGTTAACATTTTTATTCATTATATTATTTTGATTATTACCATTATTATTATTATAACTCATTATTTTTAAACTAATTATATGATCATCAACTAATTTTTTACTATTATTTTGCTCCAAATTCTCATCCATAACATATGTACTTATTTTATTTTTTAAATTATCATTAGTTATATTATTTTTAATTATTTGATTTATTTTTTCATTATTATTATTCAATTCAGTTAATATTTTTTCTTGAACTGTACTATCTTCATTCATTAAACAATCATAGTCATTTTTATCTTCAATCAATATTTTATCTTTTAATATTTGGTCATTACTACTATCATTAATATTTAAACTGTATTTTATAGTTTCATTTAAATTGTCATTATTTATTAATGTATCGTCATTTCCGGCATTTTTAATTAAATTTTCATTATTATTTTCATTAACCTCAATAACTTCTTTACAACTTCTATTATTTTTATTAAAAAGGTTATTATTCGATTTTTCCAACTCTATCGTCTCTTTATTTTGACTTTCACCCATATTATTTAAATACACACATAAATCGTCCAATTTTTTATTACTTTTACTTAATTCGAACTTTATTTCTTGATTTATTTCATGCTTAATATTGCAAATACTCTTACTTAAATCGAATTTCAGTTGTCCTAATAATAACCTCATCATTTCTTCTAAGCCTTGAGGATGCACCTCATTATCCCTTTCGGAAGTACGGTCATTGGATAGAATTGCCGTTCCTAAGGAACCCGCCGGTTCTCTGAATGCTATTGCATCATCCTCCTGCAATTCATTTTCACGTGTTGTAAAATATTCAAAATTCGGCGATTCCACCCTATTTTCGTCTCCGTTATTCTGATTTTGTTCTATATTATTTAGAGACATTTTATTTTTTTTTTAACAAAAATTATTTTTTATTTTTAATATTTATTTACAATTGTTATCTACAATTCACTCGGCCGTCTACGTTGGGCGCCATTAAATGTTATGATTAATTTTTAAAAAAGAAATAAACATATTTTAATTATTTTAATAAGATTTATTATGAGTTTGACTTAACCTCAGGGGGTAAAGTTCCGAGTGAATGAAATTATATAACATTTATCTCCAGACAATTCTGAGATACAAACAATATTAAATTACATGCAAACAATAATAAAATAATTGAAAACTACAACAAAAACAATTCTTACCTCTAAATCAATCCACTTCCAACGAAATCTCAATACATTCGGTATTCCTTGGAGGAGAGCTCTGACTTCGGCCAACGCTGAGAACCAAAAGACTTCTTCTTCAATACAAGGCTGCTATAATTAAATGAGGACAGACCCCAACTCCTCCTTCCATGAATGCAGGGAATCGACGGACGCCTTCTCTCTCTGAATGTTGAGACTAGACTGCACTGACGCCATTCGAGCAAGCGGGAAAGTCTAGCGTCCTTGCTTCTCAACTTCCGCAGTTTGCCGGATTATATTTAAAGATAACAATTATGTTTTTTGTAATACAAATAATTAATTTATTGTTATCTGAATGTACATTTAATATGTGTATATTGTACATCAGTATTGTCCAAAAACATTATTAATTTTGATCGTATATAATACGATGTTATTTGTATATCTGGTTTGTGATTTGCGCGGGCTTTTCAAAATATCGATGGTTATTTGAATTTAAAAATATTTTCGTGAATGTAATATATCATTACAATATATATATATATGTCTCTTCATGCCCTGGAGGCCTCAAAAATAGTCCGATTTTGATGAAATTTGGTACATAAATCATTCCAATTTGAAAGGTAAATTTCGTTAACTACCAGAATCCGCCCACCGGAACATGTTTTTTTGGAGCGAAAGTCGCGTGACAAAAATCGTCCCGCTTATTTCATTTGCTTGCAAGTACTCGTTTCAGAGGCTTCTTGGCCTAGGAAAACGAATGAAACCATTTTTAAGGCGATAGCTTTAACCGTTTAAAAAAAAAAAAAATTGGAAAACTAGTTGTTGAATAACGTTTTTGGTTTGGGTACTTAGAATCATGGAATTCAGTTAAACCATTTTCTGCATGTTTTTATTTAATCAAAACTTATAAGTTGAAATTTTGGTTACTTTTGGAGTTAAGGAAGGGTTAGAATAAAATATTTTATTAACAGACAGGACAATTTTTGGGAACTTTGTATACTTTCCTTAATATTTCGAAAACGGTTGAAAATCTTGCTAAGTGGAAGGTTACCATTCGAAAGCTTACTAAATGCTCTACAAAAAAGGTTCAGAAGAATGTTTTGATTAGGCGATGTCAGAAAGAATAAGTGCTTAAATCTTTGAAGTAATTGATTTCATTTATTCGATCGGTTCTTTTTGTATGTTTTTATTCCTTGTTATTTTTTAATTGCTTATAGTTGGATAATGTATTTGACAATAAAACAGTATAAGTAAAATAAGAAAAAGAATTTATTGTTAGAAAAATAGCTTTCTAAGAGAGAGATTTGAAGACCTTGTGACTTATCAGGTAAGATCACAAAACCTTTTCAAGAAAGGTCGAACCAAAATAATAATTGTTTTTATTTTAATCTTTCCAAATTAGACTAGGAATAAGAACAGAACCGCGCTTTGATGACACAGTTCCTGCGAGTCGGACTTTTTAATGGGTTGATACTATTTCGAAGACATTTTTAACTTAAAGGATGCGCGCATGTCCAATGCTCTCTGTGGCTCAACTGCCCCCGGGATTGATGATTCAATTGACCTGTTATGACTTTTTTGTAATTATTAGTAAATGAAAAATTAATACAATATTATTTTATTATTATTGAAGTTGGGAATTATAAAGTATGAGTATATGATACTATTACAATGTGAACTTTATAATTTTATTAAAAAATGTAAACATTATTAAATCATTTGTAGCAAGTCGAAATGAAAGTTTGCATACCTAAAAATAAAAAAATCGGAGTTTTCCAAAATGTATGTTCCACAATGGTCCCAAATTTTGGGAATCAGGGTTTAATATATTAGAGTCTAATTTTAAGAGGATGATTTATTTTTTTAACTTTTTCGATTTTTTAAGTAGACTGGTTCAATTGCCCCGTTGCTCAATGACACCCCTTTCCCCCTAATCTCTGATGCTGCGAAGAAAAGAATAAGGCTTCCAAAAATGATTGCTTTGAAGACATCCATTATTTACTTATCGTCGTTCAAATTTCACAACCGCGTAAGTCGATTTTTAGCGAAATTGACTTATTGGTATGTTTAGAATCCTTATTTTCTCCCGGACATAATGGTAATAAATATATTACTTCCGCGTAACCACGTGATCTCTCTTATCTATTTTAGGCCATTCAGACAAATTGCAAATTAAGTTAATAATAAGTTTCAAGTTATTATTATTATTGGTTTTATGCATCGCATCTTTGACGAATTGCATTTTTCAAAGTTACAGTTCATTACAATTTTATTGCTCTCCTGAAAAGTTAGGAAAATTTACACGCGGTTGTGAAATTTGAGTGACGATATGTTTTTATTGTTCTTAATTCATATTAAAAAATAAAATTTGTTGTTCTTTATTCATATTCGGAGGCCCGGTGGTCGTGATTGTTAAGGTGTGAGCAGTTAACACTCCGTGCCAAGGGTCCTGGGTTCGATTCCCACTATGAGGTGGCGGCTTTTCTTTAGAAAAAAAGAAAAGGTATCAGCCCTATCCTGGCTATAAAAGGGTGAAACCTATTGATAACCCGTCCTAAACTTCTTAATAATAATGGACGTTCGGTGTTAATAGCAAAATTGTTAATGCTCCGTTAAACACACGAAAAAAAAAATAATGGACGTTAAAATTTAAATTTATTAATATTCAGAGGATGTCGTGGAGACTTACATGTTGAAATTGAGTACACTTTAGGCCCAAGGCACACGGTGAGACTGTTTTGCAACTCCAGTTGCACGTGCAACTGTTTTGCGACCTCGGCAATGTATTTGAATGGGCAGGCGCACACGACGCAACTGGTTTTTGCAGATTTCAAACCAGTCTGAAACCAGTCACTGTGGGCCCGCGGTTGCAGTTTCGTTGTACGAGACCAAGTGGTGTTCAGCCGGTTTTTTAACAGCCATATAGTGCCAATCTCTAAAATAATTTAAAACTGAAGGCCACTTTTGACTAATTTTAAGTTTTTTCATATATTAAAGCTTTTTAATACATAATTGTAAAATTAAATCCAAACTTTACCATATCCCATATTTTAAACACATTTCAGTTTTATTATCTTAATTACAAAGCTTATTTAAAAAGAATTGTTTGCATTAATAATTTGTTGTAATTAGTTCAATTTAGAATATTTGTCTAAAAATAAATGATATTGTACTCAAAATATTTGCAGCTTAAATAAAACATAAATATTATCAGCAATTTTCATATTTAAAAAAAAAAAAAAAAAAAAAAAAAAAAAAAATCAGTCCCGTAACAGGCCACAAGGGCCCAGAGGGGCAGATACTGTAGAGGTATCTGATTCTTGGCCATACGGCACACTAGGGAGATAGTGTGGTCAACACTATGCTCCGGCCGCCTGATTTTCCCCTTGGCTGCTTCGACTGCTAGAGTCATTAGCACCCAAGGTACCCATTATTAATTTAATTAATTAAAGGCTGGGTGAGCCTAGGGACGATCTGGGACCCCAAATTCAACCCTCGAACGGCAGCACTAGAAGAAAAAATCTTTAGTGAGCGATCAGGTTTTGAACCTGGTCCTCCAGTTCATTAGTCGAGTGCTCTACCACTGAGCTAACATCGCCCCAAATTTTCATATTTATAAATGTAAAACTATGAAAGTGTTTGGAAATTTTAAAGAAATGTGTTAGAGGTACTGGAATAATATTTCATTGCTTTTAAAAATTTCATCTCCGGATAGGATGTAAATACTCCCTATTGGTGTTGTTGGATTCATAGTACATATTACATCAGCGAATGGTACATAAGTACAGCCTATGTGTTACATGTAATTTTATAGGACGCATAAAGAACTAAAAATTGACCCTGTGTCTTCACGTTTTAAATTAATGTAACTATCCTCTTTAACATATCGCCCCTGCCATGTCAAACTAACGAATATATAAATCGCAGCAAAATAGGGACGAACATATTTTATCCATTGACGAAATAATATATTCAAAAATGGTCTTATTCGATGCTTTATTTAAGGTATTAAAGGCTATTCTATAAAGAGGTTAGAGTTGCAACGATTTGCGACAAGCCGTTTCGCTTGCAATCCAAGAGCAAAGTCCCGAATCTAAAAAAGATATTTTGCATATTCGATAATTTGACATGGCAGGGACGATATGACGTACATTTTATACAGTTTTATTATTTGTTTTAAATGTATGTAAAATTGTGAGTTTATAGATATCACGGTAATCCGTTTAAGTTACAAATGATTTTAAGCTAAAACTAAAGGCTTTCTCTTTTTAAGTGAAATTATTTTCTTTTTAATGGGGGGGACAAAATTTGTACTTCAAGTCACAAAAATGTCACGAAATAGGCTTTCACTGAAGTAGTAGACACCCTGTATTCTTAGGTTCAAGTCTTGTCTACATGTTCTACAGGGTTCAAATCTGGAACTTGATACGGCCACTCGAAAACTCGGATCTTTTTCCGGTTGATAAACTCCCTGAAGCAGCTTTGATTGATGTTTCGGATCATTGTTTTGTTGAAAAGTTGATCTTCATAGCAAATTTTAACGAGCATAAGGTATCATTTGTTCTGATAACAATAATATCTTTGTACGTAGCAGCATTCATAGTGCCTTCAATTTTAAATATTGGTCCAGGGCCTTTCGAAGAAAAACACCCCATAGCATTATTTTAAGTTCACAGTTGGTATCTGATAGCAAGAATACTTTTTAGTGCCCCTTGGTAGTCGAACATATCTTCTTCCATCATTTCCAAACGAGTTAATTTTAGTTTTGCCTGAAAACAGTACTTCTTGGATAAAGTACTGTTTTCAAAGTAATCTACAACAGTCCGATCTGGTGTATTATTGTGAATTCTAATCTGGTCTTCTTATTTTTTTTTTAATTCTGACACGATCAAGAATTCCCACTTCTGTCCGTCTGCGCGAAACAGTGCTTTGACTAATGTCAGCCAAATGTTCTTCACGTCGTTCTTACGTCCTATGATTGCAGCATTCTTTTTCAGCTTCTGACACAGACGTTCTCTGAATCACTTTATTGACAAGTTAATTGTTTTTCTAGGCCTCCCAGGACAGTGTTTATCTTTTACACTACGTAAGTCGTCCATGAAGCTATGATTCGCTCTGATTGTTTACATTATCGGTTCCAAATTTAAGTAAACATTCAGTACTCCGTTCCAATCAGTATTACTCAGTCAAGATGCCAAAATGCATGTCTTTAGACCTTCTTAATGTTTACATACCTTTGCGGCCGAAAATGTAAAAACAAAATGGCGTGAATCATATATCTTGGAATTTGGCTGAACACCTATGAAGAAGTGAAAAATGTTGTTAGTGGTATAAGTAATTGTTAATTGTTATATAACATTTTTTACTTGCACATTTCGATAGCACAATAAAAATGCTTTAAGATGATATATTTGTGTTTCCAGTTAGCACCCTTTATAAATTACATAATCACAGAATTACCTTTGGCCGGAAACTTTTGCATTCAACTGTGTGCGTGTATATATATATATATATATATATATATATATATATATATATATATATGTGTGTGTGTGTGTGTTTGTTTGCTTTCTCACTCACTCAATAACGGCCCAATTTTGGTGAAATTTGGTGCAGAAATACTTTTTCTAATTTAAAAGATGAAGTTTGTTAACCAGCAGAATTTTTGCCTACTGGAACATGGTTTTATGGGCGAAATTTGCACAACAAAAATTGTTGCGCTTAGGGCTTTGTGTTTATAGAGTTGCAAGTTCACTTTAAATGTGTTTTGACTACCAAAAGTTGTAATTTTTTTTGTTTATTATTATTATTAATTATCACATATTTTGCTACTACAGAAACTTGCAACTACAATGGCAGTCACCCACATATCAAATCCGAAGCTGAACTGGATATTCTAGAAGATCTAGAAGGTAATGAATTGAAGTTATATTCACCTTGCTGATCTTTTATCCTGTTTCTTATTGTATAAAAATATTGCTGCTTCCATAAAAGCCTTATTAAATATTTTTGAAATATTGAAGCCTCCTCCCGACACCCACCCTTAAAGGCTTGTGCCTCCTTTTAATTGCACTCAATTTAACTTAAACTCAATTTAAGTCGTATTTGTTATTACTGTCGATATCGTTTGTGATGTTTAACCGTAAGTTTGTGAGCGTCTTCTATGAAGTATGTGTTCTATGACATGTGTGCATTTTTCTGTTGTTATGTGTTAATAATTTGTTAATTATGGTTTCTTTGTAGCCAATGTTTTGTATGTTATCTACAATCGATAGTTCTTTGTAGTAGTTCTGTTGAATTATGGTTATGGTAAGTTGGTGAATCATGTGTCTAAAGGCTGAGGGTTCGTGTTGTGTAGGGTGTATGAATGAGGAGTATTTTTTGTGTCGGTGGTGATCGGTTTTCTGTAGATGCTTTAAGTGAATTTTCAGTTCTTGCTATTGTTATATCGAGAAAGTTTATAGCTTTGTCCGTTGTGTACGTATTGTGAGGGTGTATTTTGTTTAGGTCTGTAGTAGTTTTATTTTTTTAAATTATAGGTCCTCCGACTGCCAAGGTCATTAGCACCAGTCTGTGGTAGTGTCAATAGTTTTGTTCTCTTTGATCAATAATCTGTCGACATATCTACTGTTGAATTTTATCTTTTGTGTGTGTGTGCATGAGTGTTGGTATAGTTAAGTCCTTGTGGTGTTGTTGGAATACCTTATGTCTTTATTGAGGATGTCGGGTTTTCCATCCTGTGTTTGGAAATCTGTTTATTCAATTGAAGTTAATTATGCAACAGTACTGCTCTCAGTACATCAGTCAGTCGGTCGATGCAATCTACGTCATATATTACTGTTAGTTCATCATAGAGTATGTTTAGTTTTTTCACTTTGTTTGAACTCAGTACCTAACACAGTCAGTAACGCTAAGGTACTGCAAATACAGAGTAAAGGGCAGGGCTGCCACATCTCAGAGCCGGGCCCAGGACCAGACCACAGGCCCCTACTTCTCAGAGCCAGACTGAAAATTTTGCTATAGGACTTTGGACATTTTAAAATTATTTTCATCTTGAGTTTTGAGCGAAATGAGAATAAAAGCTGACAATCGGTTCAGCAAAGGTCACTTTCGATACTTGTAGTTTTTTTACGAGTCCTAATGAAATATACTATTCTGTGACTGCACTTGTTTTGTCATTTATGAACATTAAACAAATATAAATCCAATTCAAATAAATATAGGCTATGCCCGTCTATATTTCTAAACCCCATTCTTTTTACAAGCTCGTAACCTATACATTTTTTCCAATTAGCGAGGTCTGGCCTGGGCCCAGGACAACATTACCCGGCTGTCCCCCCCATGTGGCACCCCTGGTAAAAGGCCTGTCTTTTTACAGTTTTCACCTTTTTTTGTTTCTTGGAGCCCACAACTTTTTGAGTGATTTACTCCTATGTGCTTCATTTAAATGTATGTTTTTTTCTCTCTCTTTTTGTGCTCATTATTGATTATAGAAAAGAGACTGTTTGTGAAAAATTACTTAATCATTTTGAGCACTAATGTTTTCAAAATATTTTCTTCATTGTCTCAGATTTCTGACCTTTTTCAACTAAAGAGTTAACTGTATAATGTTTAATAACTTATATTGAAGTTTTTTTAAACTTACTTTGCAATAAATTCCTCTTTCTAAAAAACTTTTTAATTTAAAGGTATTGAGATGGCTACGTACTTTCCAAAGGGAAGGCTCTTGGAGCCTGCAGGCCAAATTTTTTTTTTTTTTTTTGTTGAGTACCAAGAAACTATGAAAACGTTTATTGGCATATTATTATTAGTAGAATGTATTTCTCTGAAAAATATTTTTTTAAAATTTTATGGACAGAGATATGAATATAAGAACGAAAAGGAGGGCTCCAAAAGCCTTCCCATGGGCATCCTAGGGTTAAGTCAAAATGTTAAACTATTTTCATTTAAATTTGGAAACACTAGATTTTTTGCTTCAAGGTCCCAGAGACAACAAGCCATCTTGAAGGTTTCTTCAAACATTCTACATTCATTACAATTGAGATTTATAAATTTTGGTTTGTTTGCACAAGAGAAAATATTTGAAAAAAATAATTTTGTGCTTTTTGAATATTTTATTATTACAAGAATATTTATAAATCATAATAACTTCTGCAAATCTTTAGAACAACACAAATAACAATAATTTGAGGTATGCACGACCAAAAACTTCCCAGAACATTTCTTTTTTTTAAAAAATTGTATATATAACATTTTTTTTGTCTTAACCGATAAAACCTGTCTATTTGTAGGAGTTGAGTTTACTCTTGACCCAAATTATTAATTTACCCTTATTAATTGAAATGTCTGTTATATTGGAATTAAATTGAAAATAAAAAGTCCTCACTTTGTGGTTTCTGCTCATTATTGGGATTTATGTATGCTGTTTATGTAATTCCTCAAAGAAAAGCTCTGTAGATCATAACAAGTCTATGGACTTGTGGATAGAATAGTTAAAAATCACAACAATGTTATTATGTTCTCGGTTTTGAATATAAATTTCAAAGTATGAAAAATCATTTCTCCACTGTAATTCTTCTTGTCTTGTGAAACAGAGGAAGGAGCCAGCGAACATCTGCCTGGAATCGAAATAAAAAAGGAAGAAGAAAGGACTGAAGGAAGTCTCCCATTCACTTCAGGTTAGCTCATTCTCTAATTGAAAGTCATAAGTCATCTTCATAATTTTCTATTTTATAATAATTCAACCCTTTAACGAGCAAGGGCCGATTACGTGGTCTCTGCCCGTGGAAATTCAAAAATGACACAAGTGAGGCAGGATTGGTTCCAAAGCATCCCGCGAGATTCAGGGGTATGCCAGAAAATAGTATTGGGAGCTCTCAGGCCATAGGAGGCAAGATATGACGAAGGTGACCGAATATTCGACCCTTTCCCGTCCCTGCTCCCCGGCCGGTCAGTGTTGGCCGTGTTTTATTGACTCCCTGGATTACTCATCTTCTCCAGAAATCTTTTCAAAGTAAGTAATAATTCTTTTATAAATTCTAGATTAGTAGTAATTTGATCTTAATTTAAATAAGTATGTGGAGACTCTGGATGGAAAAATACTTTTTTTGGCATTCATTATGAAATTTTCTTTTCAATGAGCATTGTAAATATTAAAAGAAAGCACTTTCTGAAATGATATTGTGGGCTAGATTATCCAGCAAAATCGAATTGTATGAAGGAAGCAATAATAAATAAAGAATTTCGAATTATTCAGAGAAAGGTTGCAGATTTTTTTCTTTTGTTTTCATGTAGTTTTTTTTCTGTTATTAACAATTTTTCCCTTTTTGATAAATAAATAAACACTCTTCACGAAAACTAAGCAATCCAGTGGCTTATACTCTAAAGGCGGAAGTTATACAACATTTTTTATCAAAATCTCCTAAAAGAAAGCTCGTATTACACAACTCACAAGATTTTTTTATTTGTAGAATAATACCTATAATTTCTTCATTTTTTCAGCTACAAAAAAAACAGGACGACGGATCTCCGGAAGTGAAGTGCGATTTGAAAAAGTTGGTCAACATTTACCTGTGAGATTGCCATCAAAGGAACGAAGGTGCGCAAAATGTTCGATGGACAAAAAGAGGACACGGTCCCAAATTGGTTGCATAAAGTGTGGTGTGGCCCTCTGCCTTGATTGTTTTATACCTTATCATATTCCATAAAAAAAAAAATAATGTTTTTTTTTTTCAATTTTATGTACACATTTAGGCCTAAATTCTCTGTATTATTTTACTTTTTTCTCAATTATTATAATTATTATTTTCTTGAATTTTACACTATAATTTCTTACTAAATAAAATCTTTTTATACTAGTGAAACTTTCTAGCCCTAATATTTCATAATATTTTATTCTTCAACATATTGTGGAGACTCTATGTAATATTGAGACCATACAAGAATTATACAACAAGTTCAATTAAAATTTATTATTATTTATTTATTCATTTCCTCACAAAAAATGAATAACCAAATAAAACAATTTTAGCACGGTTCCTCCCTCCCTTCATAGGGAGGAACCCTGCTTATAAGGTCAACAAAACGGGAAACAATCCAGAAGTGCTGACTAGAAAATTTTGCGTTTAAGAACCCCTAGAGACCGAAAATGACAGCTCAAATTTGAATATACATATATATATATATATATATATATATATATATATATATATTTGTCTGTTCCCTCATTTCTGGCTTCCCTAATGGTCCGATTTTGATGAAATTTTGTACAAAAATCCGTCGTCCAATTTGAAAGGTCAAGTTCGTTAACCAGCAAAATCCGCCCACTGGAAGATGGCGTTTGGGGCGAAATTCGCGCAAAAAAAATCGTAACGCTTACGTTTTTGAGTTCATAAGCTTGTAAGTACTCGTTTTATAGGCTTCTTGGGCTAGCAAAACGAATGAAACCATTTTCAAGGCGATAGCTTTAACCGTTTTCGAGAAAATTGGAAAAATATTTGTTGAATACCGTTTTTGGTTTGGGTACTTACAATCATGGGATTCAGTTGAAACATTTTCTGCATGTTCTACTTTCATTAAAACTAATTTGTTGAAATTTTTGTTTGGAGTTAAGGAAGGGTTAGAATAAAATATTTTATTAACAAACATAAAAAGTTTTGGTAACTTAGTATACTTTCCTTAATATCTCGAAAAAGGTTGAGAATCTTGGTAAACAAAAGATTACCTTTAGAAAGCTTACTAAATGGTCTACAAAAAAGGTTCTGATGAAAGTCGTGATTAGGCGATGTCAATCGGAGAAATAAGTGCTTAAAACTTTAAAGTAATTGATTTCGCTTATTCGAACTGTTCTTTTTGTCTGTTTTTATTCCTTGTTATTTTTTATTTGCTTATAGTTGGATAATGTATTTGATAATAAATCAGGTTAAGAAAAATAAGAAAAACAATTTAATGTTAGAGAGATTGTAAATAGCTACTTTAAGAGTAAATGTAACTTGTTTTAAAAGTTTAAGACAATAGGTTTTGGCCAATGGGCCTTTTTCCCTATCGGTCTTTCAAGACATGTAATCAAGAACAAAATAATTATAAAAAATACTGGATGTATTGTGTAATATTTGAATAAATATATAAAATTTTAGAGATATGGATTTCCAAGATATAGCTTTTCAACTGCCTAGCGGGGTCCTTCCTAGGGAGGGTTGGCCGACCCATCCAGGTAAGATCGTAAATCAAGACCTTTCTAGAAATGTGGACCCAAAATAATAACAGCTTCTATTTTAATCATTCTAAATGAGTCTAGGGATATGAACGGACCCGCGCTAAGATGCTGCAGTTCCTGCAAGTCGGACTTTTATTTTATTTTATAATAATATCAAAATTTTGGAGACCTACAGTGTTGTATAATTTTTTTATGGTCTCAATAATAATTTATAAAATATAAAAATAAAGATATTTGACACAATTGTGTGTTGTTCTTTTTTAATACATTAAAACTTTGCTCATTTCCAATATCGACAATCACACACAAAGAGGCCTGATAAATACAACTTTTTCTTTTGCCAACTGTACTCCTAGTACGTTGTCAGCAAATATAAACCTGTCTTTAAAATTTGGTTTGTTTAAAATTGTTCTCAGTGATTTTGTGTAGGTACCTTCAATTTTTAATTTGATGAGTTTTTGAATGCTTTCTATAAATTTACCAAAGCAGCTATTATTCATGAGTTTGTAAAAATCCGACTCAAAGGTATTTTCCGATAAAGCTCGCATTTTGCTTTTGTTTCAATTTTTGTATTTTGTAAATCTTAGTCACTTGTAGTCTGAGTCGGTAAATCTTGTTTTAGAGTAACGTAGTGTACAATATAGAGTGACTTGGGTTTCAAAGTTGTTAATAGCTTTACTGTTTTTCCATTAGGTGGGAGCCCGTTCTCGAGCAATAAAGGCAATTGAGAGTGTTTATCATGAATATCTTTGGGATAGGATATATCTGCATTAAACACATAGCCGATCTCTGAGGCCTTTCCTACATGTAAAGGATTAATAGTTTCGTCTGTCCACTCTAAATCCCCATATGGTAATAGACAATTCTTGGCATACCCAAATAAGCTCAGGACCTTGGAAGAGAAAGGGCGAATCTGAAAAATCGACTATTTTAAAATTTAATTTTCTGAGTCAGAAAGATGTAGATAACACGACACTTCGCCTTGATTTTCTCGTTCACCATTAGTTCTCCCACAGTTTCAAGTGAATAGCACCATTATCTATGAAAAATCCTAGAAGGGGGAATCCTTGTTCTTGAACTCCTCTCCTAGCATTTGGTTACCCATAAATCGCTTGTATAAATTAAAATTAAAACATTGAATTTAATTTTGTCATTTGTCATTTTGTTACCCATAAATCACTTGTATAAATCAAAATTAAAACATTGAATTCAATTTTGTCATTTGTCCCATAAATCATTTGCATCAATCAAAATTAAAACATTGAATTTCAATGGCATACTTTTTCAATTAGGTTTATGAATCAGCGTTCCATGGAGTAAACATTCACCCTTGCTATCCTGAACTTTTACTTTGATTTCCCAACATCTGGATTTTGTAATTTGCCCTTTCTCTTCCAAGGTTGTGAATAGTTAACGTCAACATACAATAAATAATTGCTATTTTTAGACAAATCGTATTCTTTTATATATTTTTTATTTGCTTTTGTGTGGCATTGAATAACTTGGCAAATTACCTCCTCCTCTAATTACTTTTTCAAAAAACTGATTCATCAATATCCTTCAATATATCTAATTTTATATTAGTATATTTTAGCACTGTGATCCAAGATAGCTATGGTAGGGTGTAAAACCAAGCCGGATCCAATTGATAAATTTATGCAAAGCGAGCAAAATTTTTCCAAGATTACACAATATAACAACTGTTTTTATATATAATTCCATGTATTCTTCAGTGTTTTAATATTAAATGTTTTCCAAACTGTTTGAACATGAGTAAAGTCTGAATAGTCTATATGCTTTTGTGTTAAATCGTTATAAAATTATTTTTTTGTCTGCAATTGAGTTTTCTTCAAACTGTCCAACAGATCGAAATATGTAATTATATGGAAACACTCATTTTCTGGTTAGCATTTCAATTTTTTTTTCGTCATTTATAATTTTGTACATGTAGGGAAAAACCCCAATGAGTGGTTGAGTATTATTTTTTTTAAATTTGTAACTAGTGCTTCTAAGCAGGAAGAAAGAAATTTGTAGTTATCGATATATCTCATTTTAGTCATACACCCCTCAAACTTTATGCTTAAACTGATATACATTTCGGTATTGCTTGGAATTACTGTTACATCTTCGCAAAGACCTAGAAAGGGAATTATAAAATATGAGTCATAGCCTTGTAAATTGTGCATAAAAACTGGTGTAAAGTCTGGCTTTTTTTCTCTTAAATTACATGCATTATGTGCAGCCCCGATGAATTTCCCTGAATAATGACAATGGTGGTGAATGTGATCTTAAAACAGATTGTCTTTTTGACATAAAACGCATATATTTGTCGAGGTAAATAATAATTCATTCTTGTTGCTCAATTTGTTCTTCGGAATAGGAAGTATTTCATCGACTCTGACAACTAACGAGCTCAATTCCTCTTTAAATGCTTACATACAATTTTCTCCCATATATACGAACGGGTCTAAATCAAACATCTGGTTCGACGAGAAAAGAAACTGAAAACGACACAAGCTGATGAACTTCTTTATCCAAGAAAACAAATAATTGCAAGATGGCATGATTCTCTACCTGCAAATGGTACTATTGGCACTGGATGTGTTTATTCTACCTGCTTAAATTCAATTTTACCTTTTTTCAGGAAATCAGATCGTACGGCTTTATGCTTTTGACAAAATAATTGATGATCGAGCAACCTTTCTTTGGTGTTTTAACCTCTTGTATTTACGACTCCTGTTGGAAATGGAGAAAGACACCTTTGACAGATTTCATATGAATGTTTACCAGGAGAGGATATCTGTCAACTTAGTAATCATGATAAATTTGTACTTAAACAGTAATGAGTGTTTTCTTAATTTTGAAGATATGAAAGATCAAAAGCTTTGTCACAATCATATTTTTTACTTATTCTTAACGGACATACTTGACACTTTTCATCCAAACCAAAAACATTAATGCTCTCATTATTTACAATTTACAGAGTATTTTAAAAGCCTTTAGCCTTTTCTTCTGTGTTCTGTTAACTGAAAACAACCACTTTAAATGTCAAAACGTTCTTCAAACTATTACATTGAAACAAGTCCTAAAGCAAATTTAATAAATATATAAAAATACACAGAACTCCCATACAAGCAATAACAAATAAGAGGCAGTTAGTTGTCTTCTATAGCGCGATTAGATCCCATTCTTTCATCATTGCAAAAGATAAATGGTGAATTTCCTCAAGCAGGTTGCAATTAAGGTAGGCACCCTAAGGATTGAACAGGTTGAACTCCAGAAGAGAAGTTGCTCGAACTTGTAAGCCAGCCTGGCCCACCTAGCCCATGTAACATTATAGTAAGATCAAAAGAACTTTTGAGAGAACATCAGCAATGGTAGGTGGATGCCCCTTTATTATTGGAAATCGGAGAGTTTTGTTTAATAAGGAATGTACGATTTTCAAGATATGGTTTTAGGATAAGAAAGAAATGGTAAAGAAGGATTGTTTTGAGGTACAAAAGTTCAAAAATGATCCGTTATTGATGAAATTTGGTACAGAAAACAAACAAAGAGCGAAACGTATTTTCTTTTTCTTCAGGTGTTCTCTTCTTACTAACCAAATAGCAAACACATATCACATTAGTCTTTCTAAACTCAAAAATCTTCTTTTTTTTTCACTTATAGCTATGAAAGACATTGGTGAATATCTCTATCAGCCATCAAAACTGTATGTATCTAGCTTCAGAGCTTATACGCCAGAGGGCACTTGTGTCACTCTTTCTGTATTAATGTTATTCCCTTTACATAGGCAAGAGTGACACATTTTCAGTTGATTTTTTTTTTTAAGTAGTGTCACTTTAGAAATACTAGTGCGATATTATCTATCTAGTAAAATCTTACCAACAAGTTTACCACAACAGTCGGTAATATTAAACAAATTAAAAAATACTGAGTTTGTTGTACTGTATACCCTAAAATCTAATCCCTCGATTACTATCAATTATCTCTACCTGGGAAGTCAGGGAATTCCATTTCCAAAACTCGGTGGGAACCCAGTGCTAAACTCACTTTTTAATTGGTTGTTTTTGTTTCAAAATTGCCTATAACAGTAAAATGAGGCGCTAATGACCTAGATGTAGATGCGCCGTAAAAAAAAACAAAAAAAAAAAACAGTAAAATGAGTCTTATAGTAAAACATAGAAAGAAAATGAGAAGCAACCTGGCAATAGTGTGTTCCTAGGGCAAACGTTGAGAATGCTGGAGGAGCCACTTCTGCTTAGGGTACTGTCAGTTTCCTCTTGTAGCTCTAAACGGAGGAGGGCCACCTGGACCAGTAGCACCTTTATCTTATCTCAAATTTAGTTAGTGGTTATAAGGTTAACAGAGTTCTAGGGATGAGATTATATAATAGAACTTGAAAGTACTTTGTCAATAGCAGTACCAGTTTTTCTTCATTCTCAGCCTGAATCACTTCTTGATTTTCACGTAGAAAGTTCATATGATTATTTTATGCTGTATTTTCAGGTTTTGCTTCATCAGAAGCTGGAAAGAGAAGTGAAGAACAACCATTGGATATTGTCCATTACAAACCTCTCTTTTTTCCACATTGCGACCAAAGAACAGACTCATCTCATAATTTAGATGTCCATATCATGAACAATCACACTGAAGAAAAACCTGACACTTGTCCGCAATGTGACTATAAAACAGTTATGTATCATAATTTAAAACTCCACATGGTGTCCAAACATTCTAGTGACAAACCTTTCTCCGACCTCCATTGTGATCATAGTACGCCTCAAGAGGAATCTTCAAAGCTCCATATAATGTCCAAACATATGAATGATACACCTTACTCTCGCAAAAGTAAAACCATTGATTCTCATACTTTGAAGGATCACATCATGGTCAAACATACTTCTAATAAACCTTATTCCTGCCCAAATTGTGATTATAGGACTGTTGGCTCTAACAAATTAAAGCGCCACATAATGAGCAAACATACTAATGAGAAACCTTATTCCTGCCCACATTGCAACTATAAAGCTGTAATGCCAGACAGTTTAAAACACCATATCATGCAGAAGCATACTAATGAGAAACCTTATTCCTGCCCACATTGTGATTATGGAGCTGTTGGCTCTTATAAATTAAAGCGTCACATCATGAGCAAACATACTAACGAGAAACCTCATTCTTGCCCACATTGTGACTATAGAGCTGTAACACGGGACATTTTAAAGTACCATATCATGAGCAAACATACTAATGAGAAACCTCATTGCTGTCCCCATTGTGACTATAGAGCTGTTAGTGCTCAGAATATAAAGCGGCATATCATGCATAAACATTCTATCGAGAAACCACAGTCTTGTTCTTATTGTGACTATAGAGCTGTTATGCCAGTCACTTTAAAGCTCCATATCATACAGAACCATAGTAAAGATAAACCTTCCTGTCCACATTGTGATTATAAAACTGTTGGCTCTTACAAATTAAAGCGCCACATCATGAGCAAACATACTAATGAGAAACCTCATTCGTGCCCACATTGTGATTATAGGGCTGTAACACCAGAAATTTTAAAGCACCATATCATGAGCAAACATACTAATGAGAAACCTCATTTCTGCCCACATTGTGACTATAGAGCTGTTAGGTCTGAAACTTTAAAGCTCCACATCAAGAGCAAACATAATAATGAGAAACCTTATTCCTGCTCTCATTGTGACTATAGCACTGTTAGGTCTGAACATTTAAAGCGCCACATCAAGAGCAAACATAATAATGATAAACCTCATTCCTGTCCACATTGTGACTATGGAACTGTTAGGTCTGAAAATTTAAAAAAACACATTATGCGCAAACATTGTAATGAGTAACCTCATTCCTGTCCACATTGTGAAATCTCTTAGTTCTCATAATTTAAAGCACCATATCATGTTGAAAGATACTAATAATAAACCCCATTCCTGCTCATATTGTGACTAGAGCTATCAGGCAAGACAACTAAAAGCGCCACATCATGCGCAAACTATTTAGAAACCTCTTCCTGCCCACATTGTGAATGGAGAACTGTTAAGTCTGAGTATTTAAAGCACCATATTAAACGCAAACATACTAATAATGATAATCAATCCTCAATCATGTCCACTTTGTAACGACCATGCCATGATAATGACATTCATATTGTACTCACACTCTTGTACTTTTTTTTACAACTTAGTGTGTTTAGAAGAAGAATGTTTCTGATTTGTTTAAAATATGGCTACCATTTTTAATCATATCCAGAAAATATTATTCTGTCAATATATGCATCATATACGGATGTCCTAATTTGAAATATGCTTAAGGCTATTCATAATGATTATTTGAGTGTGAAGTGTTGAACAATGCTATTGCACCTGAACAGTTTATTTTATTCCTGTGTATTCTATATGTATTAGAAATTAATGAATTGATTGTACATTTTTTACATTTAAACGTTTACAATATGAAATTTTTATGACACAATAATTTAAAATTGGTTATATCTAATGAATTTAATAAATAAAATAACTGTTATTCCTGATAACAAATTTTTCTTTCCAGTGATTACTGGTTTATATCCGGAATTTCATCAGCCTACTGTAAAGTGGAAGTTTCTTTAAATGTTTTCTCCTCTTCCTTTCCTGCTTGTCCCTTGGTAACCTCTACCTTAATCAGCATACCTGTACATTTAATTAAATAACATTTTGAACACTGAATGCTTCTGTTTATAAGTACTGTAGTAGTAAGTAGTAGTAAAGTAAATTTTATTTTATAAATGTACAAATAATAAGTCCTTGAGAAATTCACAATAAATTTACATAAGCTTGGATATAATCCATCAGCTAAGCGACACCACATAATATAATACACATGAAAATAAAATAAAAACAATATGCTTGATTGTAAACAATATAAAAACAAATAAATAAGTAAAACAAAAATTGATCCTCCTTATTCCTGATAATCAAATTTAAAGTTAATTGCCTCTTTAACGTAGTGGTATAGTTTTGAGTAGTCCTGGCCGTTCAAATAGTCTATTGCTTGCGTGTGGGTTAATCTATTTTTGAAGAATATGTTTAATCTTATCTCGGAGAGGATTGGGCATACAGCTAGGAAATGGATGATATCTTCGGGTTCTTTCATATTGCAAAGAGAGCAGAGGGCACTATCATCAGAACTCCAAGGCTTCCTATTCAGATTTAGGGTTTCCGTTCTGGCTCGCATGATGGTCCTTATCATTTGAAGGCTGTTAGAGTCGTTGATATAAGACAGCTGCTTAAATTCAAATTTCAAAATTTTGTAGGTTGTGTGGAACTGCGCGTTCGTTAGCCTGTCTTGTAACTTTTCTTTTTCCTGGGAGTCAATACTACCTACTATGCATTTGACGGTTGCATGTATCTTGTCCAGTGGGGTTGAAAAAAAAGTTTGCGGTTCGAATCCTGCTTTGATACAGACATCACGCAAGTCATTCTGTTTATAAGTACTGTTTACGTATGCTAATATTCTTTATTTATTTTGCCACTCTTTATGGTTATGTTTCTCGGGACCTACCAATTGCTTTTATATTTTTTTGAGCTGCAATATTGTTGGGTACTCAAAAGGGTGAGACTCCAGCTATCAGAATATGTTTTCTTGAGCTCTTTAGGAGGTTGTTCATCTTCAACATATAACTTTGAGCATCTGGATATTCAGGAGTCTGTAAAGTATTATATGTCATTGTTAAGTTACAATCAAAGGCACATTTGATTTCTGGTTAATTTATTAACACAATGAAGGGAATTCACATACAGGTTTATAGGAACACTACTGAACAAGTAACAATGGAGGTTAAGTAAAGAGGTCATATCCTCAACTACCTTTGACACCCCCTCTCAATTAGATGTAGTTACTACATATTAAATAACTTTTACTACTATAGTTAATATTGCTTACAATACAAGTTAAGTCACATACATAGACTGCAAACTGAATATGGCTCCACCAAAAACAAAATATACATCTAATTGAATATTGACACACATTTACATGAATTGAAAAAGTTTAGAAAGTATAAAATTTTAAATACTAATTAATTTAAAAGGAATGACAAATATAAATATAAATATATATATATATATATATATATATATATATATATATATATATATATCATCAGTTAATAAGCACATAACTTCTAAAGGATTGAAATGTTTAAACTAGAGCTTTGATAAAAAGGTCAGCAATATTATTCTTAAAACTACGTGTAACATTCAATTTTGATAACATTATTTAGGCACAGGTGTTTGGTGAAATTAAATTAAATTAATTTGTTTTTTGGAGGCCAAGTGAGCGTGAGCGTTAAGGCGTGAGCACTTAACACTCTGTGCCAAGGGTCGTGGGTTCGTTTCGCACTGTGGGGTGCTGACTTTTCTTTAGAAACAAAAAAGGGACATATCCTGGCTAGAAAAGGGTGGTAACCTATAGATAACTTGTCCTAAAATTCTTAATTAATGATAATGGATGTTAAAATTTAAATCAACCAATCTTTGTTTTTTCCTCGTTTTGAATTTTAAAAAGTATTTGCTAAAGATATTTCATCACTTTACACTTTCATTTATCACTTTACTGCTTGCCCTATTTACTTGGCTGTGATTAACAAAAGCCACGGAGATTCGCAAATTCTTGGGCCGCAATGTATTCAGTTTTCGAAGTAGATTGAGCAATACTTCTCTGTTTCTTTGAATACCATGGGATAGGGTTTCCAGCGTGAAAACAGATAAATGTGCTGACACTTCTTGAGTCATTTTGATCAGCTCCCAAATCTGCATCACTTATACGGCATAACTTATACCTTCCAAGCCTCCTTTGCTTTTAAGTCCTAGATCTTTCTTAGAATTTAAATATCGTATTTTTGTTGGCACGGTTCCTCCCTCCCTCCATAGGGAGGAACCCCGCTTATAAGGTTGATCTCATGAAACAATCCGGAAGTGCCGACAAGAAAATTTTGCGTTTCAGAACCCCTAGAGACCGAAAATAACGGTGGTTCAAATGTGTATATATAGAATACTTTATTTGAAGATAAAACTACAACATAATGAATACACAAAAAAAAACATTGTTGTACAAAATGGCCGATGGTACAAAAATACAAAATGAGCGTCTCCTTCGCTCAAGGTTAGCTTGGCTTGCTAGCAAGCCTTACTTATATTATTATCTCCTAAGTATTAAAACTATATTGACTAGCTAATCCTTAACAATCTAATACGTGAATACAATTTAAATAAATAGTAACCTAAAGACAATAAAAATTACTTATGCTATGATCACACAGAGCAGTTGTCTCTATAAAACTAAGTAAAAACATAAATGAGTAGAACACATTCATAATTCAGAAGTAATAAAAATAAACAAAACAAAACAACAACAACAAAAAACCTAAATAACCACTGGAGTTTCAATTTAACTACAACTCCTTAGTAAATAGATTGTTTGGCTCAGTACTGCACTTGAAAGATAAGGGACGTGCATTGTTTACAAATGTAAAGCTATTGTGTTGTTCGTGTTTTTCTTGCTATTTTATAATAATAATTTCCCAACTGTTTTATGGCAAATTTGTCTTTTTAAAGACAACATGAACCTTTCCCTTTCACAAAGTAATTATTTTGAAACAATAGATATAAGAGGTAGTGAAATAATTCACATGTATGCAACCTTCACTCTTGTGTGACTATAAACAGCTTGCAACCCATTTTACCCGAATTTGATTTAATTTATGAAATTCACTTCTAGAAATTCAGAAGGTATAGATATAGATGAACAAAAGTATGTACAAAGGAACTTCTTTGGCTATCTAGAACCCTTAAGTAGTTTCAGGTGCATAGTTGAAGGTGAAGCAATTGTGAATGCACATCCATTACCTAAATACCTGTGGTATTTTGGAGAAGACCAACCAATCTATTAAGTTGTTTGCACTTGCACAAACACACTAATTAGGAATGGCTGTATTAAATTTAAATGATTGTACAACTTCATATTTGATTCATATGACTCCTTTCATAAATATTACGGTGCCTTTTGATAAAGTATATTTATATAATTTAATTACAACCTTAATAAGTAAATGAAATGGTGCATGTAATATGTGAAATAGAGATTCAAAGTAATTTAGAAATAATTTCTCAATTTTCAAGTTGTTCATAATTTGTTGGTGTTCAATAATATGCAATATTTATTATAAAATAAATTTATTGTATTCAAATCTGTTCACAAGGGTACGAAATTATATTTACATCAGTTATAATTTGCAAATAATGTAAGCAATAATTAAAATTTGTGATCAGAAACGATTCAAAACTAAAAAAAAAATAATGGTGCATGTAATATGGGAAAATAAAGATTTTGAAGTATTTTTTTCAATTTTCAAACTGTGCATGGCTTATTGGTGATCAATAATATTCAATATTTATTATAAAATACATTTATTGTATTCAAAGCTATTCACAATGGTAGGAAATAATATTTACCTCACTTTTGCTTATCCATCACAATAACAACAACTCACTGTTAGTCCAATATTCTTACATATTTTCGTACACAAATAAAGTAGAACTTCCAAAAACCCTATTTCTTGGTAAAAACACTAATATTAACGTGAAATAGAACCACAAACAACTTTGTAAACACTTGTTATCAGCACTCACTATGTACAAATGTCACATGTCTCCCTTTGTAAACAACCATTTTGACAACGACGGTGGCGCCGCCATGTTAATTCCCAATTCATTGTTGGACCTCCAAAAACAGGATACCAATATGAGAGAATCGATATCAGCTAGTGAGCGCTTAAAGGTTACTCTTTGCTTTCTCGCCTCTGGTAAGTGATGAGTTTAATTTATTGGAAACTATTTTTTTAATTAAAAGTAACGATACGAGTAATACATATATCTAAACCCCTTCCTTTATTTAATAAAAGTAACACAAACATTACTAAACTAAAAAAAAATGCTGTCTAATAAACAATAAAAATAAAGTTTAATATGAACGACAGAAATACTCGAAAACCCAATTCCTTCCACGGTAATAGTCAACCACTCGACGAGCAGACAAACTGTCAGACGAGCAAGTTCAAGTTGTCAGACACTCCCACACCAAGCTCGCGACATCAGTTGCACAAGTAGTTGCGACACTGCTCTCCAGGCCGTTTACACATGCAATTTTGACTGTCGGACAGAAAACTCGCCCGTGTAAACCTAGCTTTATAAGCGCGATTCCTCCCTATAGCGAGAGGAACGAAACGCACGCACAAACAGATGCGCCCTATTTTTTTTTTGGTAGTTCCATAAAAAGCAGGTTATCTTGCCTCGCCTCAAGGCATAACTTGGTTTGTTACAGATTCTTTTCTGTACATTAGATTAATCTGAAAAAATGTCCGACACTATGGAATACTCTGGTTTGTAATATTTGTATTTAATTTATCATCTATTTCTTATATGCTCTGCTTCTGTTTTTCATAATATTCTATAAGTTTCTTTCATAATAAATCAAAAGGTTCCTTAGTTATTTCCTCCTGAACTGTGGATGAGACATCATTTAGACTTCTTGGGACTTTCTAATGGGAAAACATCAGATAATGACCCCCAATTACATCAAAAGCGGTCCAGAATTTCTTAGGAAATACAGGAATTAATATGTTCTTCATAATGAGACAAAATTAAAGAATCTTTGAAAACTATTACACTTGTAATATCCTTTGTTAATTAATATTTTTGAGTGAATAATTGAATAGTTTGTGTTTCTTTTAGTTTTTATGAACTATCAGTTATAGCACCAAATTAATTATTGGTTGTTATTTCCTAACAACCAATAACAATAACCTTCATGATTTATGTGAACTGTTATTTTTGTTCAGGCATTATTTTAAGTTTGTGCCATGTAAATTATATATGAGAATAGCCTAAAAAGTATTCTCATTTTCTAAAAATTTTATGGTTCTGGTTATCGTAAAACGTTTGTTATAAACTGTATGAATCCTAAAGTCCTAAGGAGCATTTCCTGCAATGAAATCTAATAATTTCCTGTGCTTTATCAAACAGAGCATGGAGCCTATGATAGCCTGCTTGGAATCCAAATAAAAAAGGAAAAAGACTGGACTGTTGAATATTTCTCACCAACTTCAGGTTAGCTGTTACAACATTTAATTTTCCATTATAAAGGTCGATTTACGCTATACTTACCGTCACTGGCAGGCCACCGTCCAGCAACCGACCAAAAAAATATTCTTTAATGTATTTCCAATGAGGTAGTTCACACAAGAGCGGACCGTCACCAGCAGAGCAATATCTTGCTACAGGCAGGCCACCGGCCAGTAGCAAGATATTTTTTACTGCATATTATTTTAAGTGTATATTTTCATTTAATTATCAATAATTTAATTTGATCATCAGTTTTTGATAAAAGTATAAAATAGACAATGTATTTTTGTACCAAATTTAATAAAAATCGGACCATTTTCGAGGTTATGAGAGAGCAAACAGAAAAGTATATATATATATATATATATATATATATATATATATATATATATATATATATAGGGGAAGGTGTTGTACCTTTGACCACTTTGCAAAATTGAATTTTTTTTGGCTTGAATATTAAAGCTAAATTCATTATTTTTTATTTCATTGTAATTAGTATTCTATTGCTTATCATATTTAATTTTTTCAAGGTTCTAGTTTTACATTTAATATTTTTTATTATTTTTTTAAAAAATAATCTTACAGTGGTCAAAGGTACAATATGTAGTTGTACCTTTGACCATGGGGTGTTGTACCTCTGACCACCTAAAAACAACCCAGCAGTGCAGAAAAAAATTGTATTCAGTAATATTGTAATTAATTGTAAGTTTAATAAATACAGGACAAGGATGTAAGCATAATAAAAAAGCTATTATTGATATTATGTTATGCTTAACATGCTGAAAAATCCAGTCCAATCGATAAACGTTTTAACTGTCAAGCAGATCCACTAGCAACTGTAGGGTATGAAAGCTTAGCCACAATGTCATCAACATCAATATCATACAAATTTTCATCTTCTCTTGTAAACTTGTCACTTAAAGTTTGTTTTTTCAAATTGGATCTTAGACATTTAATACCACAGATCTCTGCGACTAAATATGTTATAGTCTTTTTACTTTTATTTTTAACCAGTTTAAAATTTCCTTTTTCCAAATCATATTTTTCAAATTGTTACTGGTCATCGACATAACTCACAACATTTATCAGACGAATCAACTTCACTTTCTCCTGAAGAAATTTTGGTGTCAGTATCAGAATCTTAGTCATTAGAATAATTTTCTTTTTATTTACCACTTTTTTTTTTAAAGGGGTGTGTTTGTATCAGAGTTGTAATGTAATGATTACTTTGAGTAATGATTACTTTTTAAATTACTTTCCTGTTTTAAAGGGAATTCGCCTTGGGCGACACTAGACATTGTAAAAAATCGGAATCCAGGCTTTTTTACTAAAAATTACATCAGAAGTAATTGCCATTCCCATTCCCATTACTGTAATGGGAATGGGAATTGCAATTCAAACAGAGAAAATGGGTCAAACAGAGTGAATTTTTATAAGCAACAAACATACAGACAGACAGCTGGTAGATGTTTTTGTCCTAGCCTACGACATTCTCCGGATCAAGACCTATCTTTGAGCCAAGTTTGGTCAAAATCGGTCAAACGGTGTGAATTTGTATAAGGAACAAACATACAGACAGACAGCTGGTAGAAGTTTTTGATCTGGCTACGAAACTCCCCGGATCAAGACCTATCTTTGAGCCAAGTTTCGTCAAAATCGGTCAAACGGTGTGAATTTGTATAAGGAACAAACATACAGACAGACAGCTGGTAGATGTTTTTGTCCATGCCTACGACACTCTATGGATCAAGACCTATCTTTGAGCCAAGTTTGGTCAAAATCGGTCAAACGGTGTGAATTTGTATAAGGAACAAACATACAGACAGACAGCTGGTAGAAGTTTTTGATCTGGCTACGAAACTCCCCGAACCAAGACCTATCTTTGAGCCAAGTTTGGTGGGAGATGTAATTGCCATTCCCATTCCCATTACTGTAATGGGATTGGGAATTGCAATTACATTTTCCGATGAAAAGTAATGGGTACTGAGTTTTTAGATTCCCATTACTTTTAATGGAAAAAAGTAATTGCCATTCCCATTCCCATTACTGTAATGGGAATGGGAATGGCAATTACATTTTGCAATTACAAGTAATGAGTACTGTTTTTTTAGATTCCCATTACTTGTAATGGAAAAAAGTAATTGCAATTTCCATTACAATTACAGGAATTGGAATGGAGTAATGGGAATGGCCATTGCATGCCTGTAATTGGATTACTTTTTATTAGATAGTCCGAGTTAGAAAAAAATGTATTTTTAAATGGAAACAGAGTTTTTATAAAGTTTTGAATAACTCTTAGTCGATTTTTTTTTAACCAGGTAGTGCCGGACTCCAAACGACTAAAAACCTCCTCCCTTGTTTTTTTTTTTTTTTTTTTTTTTTTTTTTTTTTTTTTTTTTTTTTTTTTTTTTTTTTTTAACGGCGCATCTACATCTAGGTCATTAGCGCCGACATCCAGGGTGCAGCGAGGAATTTTATCAGCGAGCCGTGGGATGATAAAATTCCTGCCGGAGGTTGGGAATCGAACCCACCATCTCCCGCTTATGAATCCAAGGCGCTAGCCATTAGACCACGGGAGACCCCTCCTCCCTTGTTCTTCGCGATTATGATGGAAATCGCTCACGCATTACATAAATATATGTATATACATATATATATATATATATATATATATAAATTATTTCTTTAACTGTCTGTATGTTTGTTCCTTATACAAATTCACACTGTTTGACCGATTTTGACCAAACTTGGCTCAAAGATAGGTCTTGATCCGGGGAGTTTCGTAGCCAGATCAAAAACTTCTACCAGCTGTCTGTCTGTATGTTTGTTCCTTATACAAATTTACACCGTTTGACCGATTTTGACCAAACTTGGCTCAAAGATAGGTCTTGATCCGGAGAGTGTCGTAGGCTAGGACAAAAACATCTACCAGCTGTCTGTCTGTATGTTTGTTCCTTATACAAATTCACTCCGTTTGACCGATTTTGACCTAACTTGGTACATAAATAGGACTTAACCCGGGGATTCTTGTAGGCTAGGTTTAAAACGTCTACCAGCTGTCTGTCTGTATGTTTGTTCCTTATACAAATTCACACCGTTTGACCGATTTTGACCAAACTTGGCTCAAAGATAGGTCTTGATCCGGAGAGTGTCGTAGGCTAGGACAAAAACATCTACCAGCTGTCTGTCTGTATGTTTGTTCCTTATACAAATTCACACCGTTTGACCGATTTTGACCAAACTTGGCTCAAAGATAGGTCTTGATCCGGGGAGTTTCGTAGCCAGATCAAAAACTTCTACCAGCTGTCAGTCTGTATGTTTGTATGGTATGTCTTATGCTAATCAACACAACTTGAAATAATATTTTGAAGGGAAAGAAGAGTTTACGCAGCGTTGGGAAAAATCTTAGTCTATTATTTATAGTAGTTGTAGCTGATATCCGGCGTGCCATAATACACCTAATTTCTATACCTAAAAAGGCAAAAATAAATTATAAACCAAATAAGTAATATTGAAATCTCATGCCAACGGCCATAGCCACGTTGAATACACCAGTTCCCATAGACCACCGAAGTTAAGCAACATCGGGCGTGGCCAGTACCTGAATGGGTGATCGATCACATGCTGTTGGCATTATAAAAGGGATAGAAGATAGACCCGCGCTAATGGCCTAGTAGATACGCCGTAAAAAAATATCGCAAATCAGTAACTGTTTGGGTTCACAGTTTCGAACCCGTGCACTCCCCGGATCAAGACTTACCCATGTGCCACTTTTGGTAAAAATCGGTCTAACGGTTTGGATTTACGGCCAGACAACCGGTAGACCATCCTTTGTGCAGTCCCCAGATTGGGGCCTTTCAAGTTTGGCCTAAATCCTTCAAGTTTGGACCTTCCAGATAACCTTGTCAAGTTTGGTCTACATCAGTCAGATTGTGTTGATTAGCATAAGACATACTATACAAACATACAGACTGACAGCTGGTAGACGTTTTAAACCTAGCCTACAAGACTCCCCAGGTTAAGTCCTATTTATGTACCAAGTTAGGTCAAAATGGGTCAAACAGAGTGAATTTTTATAAGCAACAAACATACAGACAGACAGCTGGTAGATGTTTTTGTCCTAGCCTACGACATTCTCCGGATCAAGACATTTCTTGGAGCCAAGTTTGGTCAAAATCGGTCAAACGGTGTGAATTTGTATAAGGAACAAACATACAGACAGACAGCTGGTAGAAGTTTTTGATCTGGCTACGAAACTCCCCGGATCAAGACCTATCTTTGAGCCAAGTTTGGTCAAAATCGGTCAAACAGTGTGAATTTGTATAAGGAACAAACATACAGACAGACAGCTGGTAGATGTTTTTGTCCTAGCCTACGACACTCTCCGGATCAAGACCTATCTTTGAGCCAAGTTTGGTCAAAATTGGTCAAACGGTGTGGATTTGTATAAGGAACAAACATACAGACAGACAGCTGGTAGATGTTTTTGTCCTAGCCTACGACACTCTCCGGATCAAGACCTATCTTTGAGCCAAGTTTGGTCAACATCGGTCAAACAGTGTGAATTTGTGTAAGGAACAAACATACAGACAGACAGCTGGTAGATGTTTTTGTCCTAGCCTACGACACTCTCCGGATCAAGACCTATCTTTGAGCCAAGTTTGGTCAAAATCGGTCAAACGGTGTGAATTTGTATAAGGAACAAACATACAGACAGACAGCTGGTAGATGTTTTTGTCCTAGCCTACGACACTCTCCGGATCAAGACCTATCTTTGAGCCAAGTTTGGTCAAAATCGGTCAAACGGTGTGAATTTGTATAAGGAACAAACATACAGACAGACAGCTGGTAGAAGTTTTTGATCTGGCTACGAAACTCCCTGGATCAAGACCTATCTTTGAGCCAAGTTTGGTCAAAATCGGTCAAACGGTGTGAATTTGTATAAGGAACAAACATACAGACAGACAGCTGGTAGAAGTTTTTGATCTGGCTACGAAACTCCCTGGATCAAGACCTATCTTTGAGCCAAGTTTGGTCAAAATCGGTCAAACAGTGTGAATTTGTATAAGGAACAAACATACAGACAGTTAAAGAAATAATTTATATATATATACACATATATTTATGTAAAGCGTGAGCGATTTCCATCATAATCGACTAAGAGTTATCCAAAACTTTATAAAAACTCCTTTTCCATTTAAAAATACATTTTTTTCTAACCCGGACTATCTAATAAAAAGTAATCCAATTACAGGCATGTAATGGCCATTCCCATTACTCCATTCCAATTCCTGTAATTGTAATGGAAATTGCAATTACTTTTTTCCATTACAAGTAATGGGAATCTAAAAAAACAGTACTCATTACTTGTAATTGCAAAATGTAATTGCCATTCCCATTCCCATTACAGTAATGGGAATGGGAATGGCAATTACTTTTTTCCATTAAAAGTAATGGGAATCTAAAAAATCAGTACCCATTACTTTTCATCGGAAAATGTAATTGCAATTCCCATTCCCATTACAGTAATGGGAATGGGAATGGCAATTACTTTTTTCCATTACAAGTAATGGGAATCTAAAAAATCAGTACCCATTACTTTTCATCGGAAAATGTAATTGCAATTCCCATTCCCATTACAGTAATGGGAATGGGAATGGCAATTACTTTGTTTCAAAAGGAATGGGAATTTGTAATGGGAATGGGGTCCATTTTTAACAACTCTGGTTTGTATGTGGTGTCTTAAGTTTAGGGTGGTGCTTTCGTTTTTTTTTCACCTTCAATAATTAGCTTTTCAGGAATATCTGTCAGGATACGAGGTTTCCCTTTACGCCGGCCCCTATTTGACATTTTCCTTGCATGAGCTTTTTGATGAGGTCTTACAACTTCAAGTGGAACAATAAGGGGTGATAGGTTCAAACTGCTACACTGAGGATTGATAAAGTCAGTTTGAACTTGTTCATTTATTATTTTTTAAATTCTTTGAACAATTGAAGCAACCAATATTAATTATTTTTTAAAAATATGTAGCAGAAGAACATAAAAGTTGAATTATGAAAAAATTACTCAGGTATGTTGTACCTTTGACCTGGTTTTAATTTGCACTACCAGGGTGGTAGTGCAAATTAAAAAGCATGCTAAAAATTTTAGGGTTAAGATAAATCAATTTCAGAAGCTACACCATGTTTCTTATTGTAATAGCTTCTTTGTCAAATGATTTTCATCTAAAAAGACATAATAAAAAAAATATGATGAGGCAAAACGTCATCAATAAATAACTTGCATTTTTATGATAGAAATGGATAAGTGTTTTTTGCAAGAACCCTCTTTGACTTGAATACTCCAAAGTAGGTTACACAAGCCCTCTAGTGAAGGAGCTAAACACGAATTACACCAAAATTTATAAAATTTTGCTACATGCCGCCACAGGCTCGGTGGTCAAAGGTATAATATGGTCAGAGGTACAACACCTTCCCCTATATATATATATATATATATATATATATATATATATATATATATATTGTTATGATATTTTATTTTTAATTAATTGAAAAATGATAAAATGTATTTATATATTCAACTTTTTTAGGCTGTTAGTGGTTTCTACTGCGAACATCTGGATAAGAGCGAGTCGCTAAATTTGCGAGCTGTATAAAAATAAAAATAAATAAATGATAAAATGAAATGAAATTTAATTTGTTTATTTAAAATGGGTCGTGTCCACAGGACACAGAAAAGATCCCAATATTATTCTTCAAAAAACTTCTTCATGAAATTCCAATAATCTAGTCAGAGACTCTTAGCCAACAACACATGAGCAAACTCTTCTCACTGAAAAAACAACTGACGATCTCCAGGCATGGAGATGCCTTCTTGATTTTAGGAGGAAGAACATTTTTTTTTATATCAGTATCCCATATTACTACAAAGTAGTAAGATATTTTTTATGATAGTTGGGATATCACTACAATATATATATATATATATATATATATATATATATATATTGTAGTGTATATATATTGTGTATATATATATATATATATACTTTTCTGAAATAATTTTTTTATAAACATTTCTGAAATTTTGAAATCTGATACTATTATTATTATTTTTTTACAACAAAATTGTAATGTTAAAAAAAATATATTTTATATTTCAAAAAACAATTTTTTTATTTAAATTTTAACGCTAAAAAAAAAAAAAATGTCAGAAAATGTTTTCTCATACGCTCAATAATGGTCCGGTTTTGATGAAATTTGGTACAAAAATACATTGTCTATTGCATAAATTTATAAAAAACTGATGATCAAATTAAATTATTGATTAATAAATGTAAGTATACACATAAAATCATTTGCGGTAAAAAAAAAAAAAAAAAAAAAAAAAAATATATATTTATAAGAAAGGTAAGGTCAAGGTCCCGACCAGGACTGGCACGTCAGAATATTCTCCCCGAGACGGCCTGCATAGGTGGATTCACACTATATGTACCGTCACAGACAGGCCACCGTCCAGCTGCCGACCGGCAAAAATTCTTCAATGTATTTCCAATACATGTGACCGTCACAAGCAGGTCACTGGCAGGCCACCAGCATGCTGCTAGTAGGATTCTCGGAAAACATGTTCTGACATGTCGGTACCTGCACGGTGTGTGTGAACACTCTACCGGCACATCCAGTTCGGTTCTTACCTTTCTTAGAAAAGGTTCTTTTGTTACTGCGCATTATTTTAAGAGAATATTTTTATTTATTTATGAATATGACGAAAAACTCATCGAACATTAAGAACTGTATAATATGGCTGATAATAAATACAGTAAAAATTTACACAAAGATAAAATATGGCATCGCGTTGGAAAGGATTTGCTCACAACAGGTACCTATGTGACATAATTTATTATGAAATCATTAATTAGAAAACATTCACAAAAAATATATTAATGTTGCCAGGGTAATACTCCATTAGCAGAATTACAAAAGGTTTTATAAGTGTGACACACTGTAAAAGCAGCTCCTTGTGCATAATTATACTAGAGTATTAATTTCGACTCCTCTCACAATTTCAATACCATTGAGTTTTGACAGACCCCAGGGAACCTCTTTGCCGATTCTACAACAGTCATATCCTAAAGACTCAACACCATCACAACGTTCTGTAGGTTCTACGCAGAGTTATTATTATGAGAATTTCAAACCTCAAGTCTAAATAAGATATATGTACATATATTCTATAAATTGTATCTTTTTATTATAAATTGTATCTTTTATCTTTTTTTATATATTTTTATAAAATTATATTTTTACATTACAAATAAAAATAAATCTGAAAATGTTAATGTTTTATTTAAAATAATTCTTCTCTTAGACACACCATTAACTTTTCTTCAAGACTAATTGCTTCTCGAAAGGTTGTTTATTGCTTTTTAATTTCCGCTTCAAATTTTGATAAAAGTATAAAATACTCTTCCTGAGGCATTCTGAAATATGTGTAAAATGAAATTTCATCATCTTGCAGCTCCTTGAATAATGTTAGGAATTGTCCTACTAACTTCTTCTTACGAATCTTATTTGCATTAGAGATTTCCTCTTCTTCATCCAAACTTAAAGCAATCATTGCTAATTTTGCATTACTTAATTTAGACATTGTTAGAAACTAAGTCAATCCGCATAGACAACTGTCTGAGAGATGTATTCTCGACGTTGATGGACGGTGGCCTGTCGTTGGAGATTCGTGTGGTGTGAATTGGCTTCCATTTTACCGGTCAGCTGCTGGACGGTGGCCTGCCGGTGATGGTACATGCATTAACTTAAGTATTTTTATATGGTATATCTAATGGGATACTATTTTGAACTATATTAATTACCTGTATCTAAGAAATGCCAAAAACTATAATAATGAAGATTCTTCTTGTGTTTTAGCACTTTCTGAAACAATGCTGATGTTTTGAAAAATTCGTGCAAATCTTCATTGATCATTACCTACTAGGTACTGAAAATGACCCTTGTTCAAATAGGGAAAACAATTTTTGTTCTTTCGTCCCAACACTTCCCTATAACAAATGATTGGATGAGTTCTTTAAACAATAAAATCTTTCTATTTGTAGGAGTTGAGTTTGCTCCCGATCCAAATTATTAATTTACCCTTTACAGTCAGAATGTCTGTTATATTGCCTTGAACTTCGATACGCATCGAGCCCATCTAATGAGAACCATATGTTGATTCCGTGAGGATTGGTCCATGCCTAGATCTTAAAGGAAGTTCTGTCTGTTTTGGAATTGTCGCTCTTACTCCAAACAAAAGGCCTTGAACTAAATATAGTTTTCTCCAGAATCTTTCTTGATAAAATTCTTTACATTTTGTATAAATTCCTTTTTTTCTGCATTAATTTCTTCTGCATGATTTGTATCGTTGGTTAGGTCCAATATCGATTTTTCTTGAAGATCTGACGGTTTTTCCCTAGCCGAATCTCAACCACCCCTTGACTTTGCATTTAATTTGAAGTTAATTAAGTCACATTCCTTACTTACATGGCATAAAATATTCATCTTGCTAATTAATGTGCATAGTTTGCAATTCCAGCGAGAAAGACTTTTTGTACATTCCATTTGTGGCCAATGTTTATGGGAGCAGATAGTTTTATAAAATAAACAATCCTCATTTTGTGATTTCAGCTCATTATTGGGATTTATTGCTGTTTATGTAATTCCTCAAAAAATAGGTCTGTAGATTTAACTAGTCTCTGGACTTTTTGTGTAAATGCCACTTTTGAATTTCCGTTCTGCAGGATCCTGTTTTTGGGATATTAAACACGAGACAAAGTTGAATGCTATACTTGAGAATCGGGGCATAAGGGTAGTACTCTGTAAAACTTTGTATCCAGTATTAAGACCAAATTCATTAGTTTCAAAGCAATTTTTTTTTTCAAAGCTCATTAGATTATCATAGAATGGTTGAAAATCATCTATTGTATCTTATTATATGTTGTTATGTAATCGGTTTTGAATATCAACTTTAAAGTATGAAAAATCATTTCTCCTCTATAATTCCCCTTGTCTTGTGAAACAGAGGAAGGAGCCAGTGAACATCTGCCTGGAATCAAAATAAAAAAGGAAGAAGAAAGGACTGAAGGAAGTCTCCTATCCACTTCAGGTTAGCTCATTTTCTAATTGAAAGTCATAAGTCATCTTCATAATTTTCTATTTTATAATAATTCCCCCATTAATAAAGAATAAAAGATAAATACAAATGATAGAATAAACAAATTTAACCCAAAAATATTAATATATATAAAGAACAAACAAAAACGGATTAAACAAATAAAAATATTAATAACAAAGTCTGAAATAATAAAATAAAATATAAGTACATAGATTATAATAGTAAAAATAAGATAGTGATTATGGAGGGATTCTAGAATACTGGAGCAAGAAGAGGAATAGAGGTTGGAGGAATGATGAAACAATATTGAGAGGGGGATGAGAATATAATTAGATAGTTCAAAATACACAAATAAATAATTAAATAAATATTTAAAAAAACGGGGGCTATGAAAGGAAGTGAATAAAAAATAAATGCATAAAGAAGAGAAGAAAAAACATAAATAAAAAACAACAAAGTACTAGATCTCTATAATTACCTACTTACTCCAGAGAAACCAAAGAAGTTACCAAGTATAAGCTGTAAAATGAGGAATATACTAATCAGCTACTTAGGGACAAAATAATGTTTAGCCAGCTTAAAAGAAATTGACCCTAATTTATTTAAATTTTCCTTACAAAAACCTTATTTTCAACTATTCACTACTTGTGAGTTCTTGAAGTGTACTATTTCAAATAGATAAAATGTCCTCTTATCTTAGATAGCAGGTTTTCTTTTTTTCTTTTTTTTTTTTTTTTTTCATGACACATCTGCATCTTAACCATTAGCAACATATTTTGTTGTTCTAAATACTAAAAAACTATTTTTAACAAAATAAAAATATATAATAAATTTGGTGATTTTTTTGTTGAGTATATTTGTTTTATATTTATTTAATTGTTTATTACATGTTTTAATGAAATTATATTACTATCAGCCATAGAAATAATTATAGAATTTGTAGAATGCACTCTTAAAAGTTTTCATTCTCTGTAAAAATAATCAGTTCTTTTTTGTTATGTAACTATTGTTTGAATGCATTTCAATGTCAACTTTTGCAATTCTTACAATTATATAAAAATGTATAAGCTTTTCGCCTTCTCTTATTCAAATATGGTTATAGGAACACACAATTGATTACACTATAGTTGAAAAATATGTGTTAATACATTTTTTTTTTTTTTTTTTATGTTTCAGAGGAAGACAGTCAGCTCTACTCTTGCCACTACTGCCAGATGAACTTTGTAGTGTTCAAGAACCTTAAACATCATATAAGAAGATGTTTTCGAGTTGTTCACTCACGTAAGTTATATATTTCTTAAAAATATTAGTACCCAATTGAGTATCTCTTTTCCCCTTTTATGGAAAGTTGTTTATCAAAATTTTAGTCAGAAATCTTATGATTTATCTAATATTTTTGCATTTCCCTTTGACTAATATTTATTTTGAGGCAGTAATAAATTGACATCGTAACCAGTAATTACTTAGCATGAAATGAACCCCCAAAAAATCATGGTTGGTATTCTAAATAATGATAATGCAATTGAGTTTTAATCAATTATAAAAAAGTACGACTTGCCGGAACTGCATCATCTTAGCGCGGTTCCATTCATATCCCTAGTGTCATTTTGTATACTTAGAATAGAAACAGTTATTACTTTGTTCAAATCATTCCTAATGTAAACACATATTCCAAAGAAAAGAAAGATTGTCGGCAAGGCACAAGAAACTATTCTAAGCGAAAATTACTCTTTCCGCTGTCCCAAGTTTCCCTCTACGAAGACTTACGAATATGTTTCTAATTGACTTAACTTGCTTTACTAACATATCCATTTTAGTGTTAAATGCAACTAAAAACAATAAACTACTCATTTTACTGTTAAATGCAATTAAACAAAATAAAATTGTACAAGAAAATGAGAATGTGTTATTTTTTAATGTACTATGCCACATACAACCACAAAATATAATTAAGTTATGGGACTACAAGTGCTTATCTCTTGTTTACTCAGCACTATCCTATCCCAACATGTATAAGGATCCCTCCTCTCCCTACCAGACACTCTCCTGACACTGTCCAGACGCACTCCTTAGCCTCCAGTCCGTCCGCGCCCGTCTCTAGCCTAGTGTAGCTATATTTCATGTTATGATCTATATGTAACTTGTTCAAATAAAACTTTTTAAAAACGTTAATTCCAAAAGAGATTTCGTAATTTTATATTTTGACTATAGTATTTGGCTGCATGACTTCATGCAGGTAAAATATCTGTCAGCTCTTCTGATCTTGCAGTGCAATTTATTTGATTTATGAAGTGCATTAAAAGCCTACCTGAAGCCTGCCTAGTACCTCGACCCGGGCAGATGTCTGACTCTACACGGATAATGTTTACATTTTCAGCAGATTGTCCAACTCCCAGGAACTGCGTCATCTTAAGACGTATCATTTCTCATCCATAGTGTCATTTGGATAGCTTAAAATAGAACTAAACATTTTTTTTTTTTTTTTATTTCATGAAAATTGTTAACAACCACAGGTTAGAAGCGGAAATTCCTCAATCTAAAGCAAGACTCTCAAAGTCAATTCAAAATACAAACACGCTTCTCAATTACTTGTCATGTTTTATTGAAAAAAATGCAATCAAAATAACAGCAAGATTCAAAACTAAGGCAAACCGAGAAAAAAAAAAAATTAAAAGCGAAGGTAAACAGAGACAAAAAAAAGAGGAGTAGATACAGTTATTAGTTTGTTTTGATCTTTTGTGAAAGATTATAAATATCTTTCCCATTTTCTTATCTTGTTTTACTAGAATATTCGTTTTACAGTTGTTTTAGCGCGGTTCCTACCTCCCCCATAGGGAGGAACCCCGCTTATGAGGTTGATACAATGAAACAATCCGGAAGTGCCGACAAGAAAATTTCGCGTTTCAGAACCCCTAGAGACCGAAAATAACGGTGGTTCAAATTTGTATATATATATATATATATATATATATATATATATATATATATATATATATGTATATATTTATATATATATATATATATATTTGTCTGTTCGCTCATTTCTGGCTTCCCTGATGGTCCGATTTTGATGAAATTTGGTACAAAAATCAGTCGTCCAATTTGAAAGGTCAAGTTCGTTAACCAGCAAAATCCGCCCACTGGAAGATGGCGTTTGGGGCGAAATTCGCGCAGAAAAAATCGTAATGCTTACGTTTTTGAGTTCATAAGCTTGTAAGTACTCTTTTTATAGGCTTCTTGGGCTAGGAAAACGAATGAAACCATTTTCAAGGCGATAGCTTTAACCGTTTTCGAGAAAATTGGAAAAATATTTTTTAAATATCGTTTTTGGTTTGGGTACTTAGAATCACGGGATTCAGTTGAAACATTATCTGCATGTTCTACTTTCATTAAAACTAATATGTTGAAAGTTTCGTTACGTTTGGAGTTAAGGAAGGGTTAGAATAAAATATTTTATGAACACACATGAAAAGTTTTGGGAACTTCGTATACTTTCATTAATATCTCGAACACCGTTGGGAAATCGTGGTAAGTGGATAGAAACTATTTGAAAGCTTACTAAATTCTCTACAAAAATTATTCTAAAACTATTTTTGATTAGGTTATGTCAATCGGAGAAATAAGTGCTTAAAACTTCAAATACGTCTGTTTTGTTCTTATGAACGGGTTTTTGTCGTTCTTTTTGTAATTTTTGTCTCTTTCCCTTGGTTTTTTATTTTTTTAATTTCTTATGTTAGGAAAATGTATTTGCTTGTAAAATAGGATAGGAAAAATGACTCTATTTTTTATTTTAATTTTATTGATCAACAGGTCTTTGCATATATTTAAAAACTCTGTTGATATAACCTCTATATCGTTTTTTACCTATAACCCCCTCGAAAAGGGTTAGGAAATCGTGGAAAAATGTTTTGAAGAAATGTTTGATGGGGTCGTCACATTAGGAGAAATAAGTGCTTAAAACTTAGTTAGTTTCGTTTATTTAAACGGATCTATTTGTGTGTTTCCCGCAGTTTTTTTTTCACTGCTCGTTATTTTTGTAATTTCTTATAGCAGTCAAATGTATTTGTCAGTAAACAGGATACGTATAATTAGAAGCAATATTTTGTTTATTAGAATTCGAAGATGCCTTATGAATATCTAGATTACAGTACTGGTGTTGATTTCGTTCTTTAGAATTGTTCTTGGTATTCCCTATTTTCATCTGTTACCCATAGTTTTTTATTGTTAGTAGGTTTTTCTTATTGATTATAGAATATCAATCTATTTGATTATAAAACAGGATACGTAAAATTAGTAAGAATATTTCGGAGATTTCTGAGCGAAATGCCTTGTAAGATTTTCTACCACTACGAACGGCGTTTTTCCTCTATTTTTCAGCCAGATAGGCTTTATTTGGCATATTATTCTATATAGGTTTTATTAAGCAGGGGATTCTGATGAAATGTCGTGTTTTTGCTGTGGATTTTAATTACGATGTATCTAAGATTGGGTAACATTAGCGAGTCTACATAGTGAAGAACCGACGACGGAGGTAGACTTCTTGCTATGATTTAGTCTACATATGTATATTAAGTCCTAAATCCAAAAAATAAACTTCACAACGGTTAGATACTATGAGCGAATAGAGTCGGTTCAGTGCCCGGACTGAACCCTCCTAGCAGGAAATTTACCTGCTTGGAGTTAATCCTCAAGAGTTGTAAATATACCCCAGGTATCTGCCGACACAAATACAAAGCCTAGCTACGCAGTCCAGGCAACGAATGCTTGAAAACAGCTATAGGTAGAAATGTTTGGAACACAATTTTTGACTTCGTAACTTTGTATGGGCTGGATAGGAGGTGAACATATCAAAAGTCCTTACCCTTAACCTTTGAGCCGGGGAGGAGGGGGGGTTTAGAAGGTCCCATTTTTCCGGTGTTCACTAATATCTCGGAAACCCTGCGTCCTAGCAACATGACTATTCTATAACAAATGAATGCTGATTAAATTTCATACAAGTTCTATTCTACAATACAAGTTCTGGAAATAACACAGCTCCAAACATAGGTTATATACTAAATATTCATAAAGATTACTTAGTTGTAACCAGATTCATCAATTAGCAATCAATAGTTTTCAACGCAGGTTCTATACTAAATATTGATCAAAAGTATTTAATTAGAAAAAAAAACAAGCTTTCTCAAGACTTTTTTTTGGTCCATTTGTATCTACTCCTTGGACTTAATTAGGTATATTATTCTATATCTTGACTTGTTATTCGTCAAGACTTGTTATTTGTCCTTCTGTATCTAACTAGATAGGCTTTATTCGGCATATTATTCTATATAGGCTATATTAGGCATGGTATTCTACTCAATCTTTCTTGTACTTCTTCTTGATCCTTCTGCATCCAGTAGAAAGGCTTTATTAGGCATATTTTGTAGTGATTTATAGAGCTTTGCTTTAGAATTAGAGCCGGATTGTGTAATTTCCGCTTCTGTGTATAAGTTAACTACTGTCGGTGTCCCTGACGCCTTAACATCACTTTTATTCGAGATGTTCGAGAGGATTTCAACAATTTTCACGAGATATATTAAAAAAAAAAGTTTATTTCTTTTCTAAGCTTTTCAAATGACACAAGGGATATGAACGGAACCGCGCTAAGATGATGCAGTTCCTGCGAGTCGGACTTTTTTTTGTGTGTGTGTGTGTGTGCATCAGCTGCTCAGGCTATTAGGAGTTTACTGGTAAATGCAAAACAAAAATACAATTAAAAAGTGAGGTAAATAGAGAAAACAAAAATCACAAGGCGTCTTAGAATTTCTCTCTTGGAAAGCTATATTTATAACACTATTTTTTTCTTCTTATTTTACTTATACTGTTTTATTGACAAACACATTCTCCTACTAGGAGCAATACAAAAATAACAAGAAATAAAAACAGACAAAAAGAACCGTTCAAATAAACAACATTTTTTTCATCCGATTGACTTGACATCCTTGAAGCACTTATTTCTCCGATTGACATCGCTTAGTCAAAACTTTCTTCAGAACCTTTTTTGTAGAGCATTTAGTAAGCTTTCGAATGGTAACCTTCTGCTTACCAAGATTCTCAACCGTTTTCGAGATATTAATGAAAGTATACGAAGTTCCCAAAACTTTTCATGTCTGTTAATAAAATATTTTATTCTAACCCTTCCTTATCTCCAAACGTAACCAAAATTTCAACATATCAGTTTTGATGAAATTCGAACTTGCAGAATCCCATGATTTGGTAAATGTGAAGACGCGGGGTCTCAGTACCAATCGTTTTGAAATTTTGCACTATAACGTATTTTGATGCACTAAACACGAATCCAACAACTATTTTTTAAATTTTGTTGAAAATGGTTAAAGCTATCGCCTTAAAAATGGTTTCATTCGTTTTCCTAGGCCAAGAAGCCAATAAAACGAGTACTTGCAAGCATATGAAGTAAGTGGAACGATTTTTTTTGCGCGACATTCACTCCAAAAACCATGTTCCGGTGGGCGGATTCTGCTAGTTAACGAACTTAACCTTTCAAATTAGATGAAAGATTTTTATACCAAATTTCATCAAACTCGGACCATTATTGAGGCCGGAAAGCGCAAACAGACAATATATATATATATATATATATATATATATATATATATATATATATATATACAAAAATTTGAACCACCGTTATTTTCGGTCACTAGGGGTTCTGAAACGCAAAATTTTCTAGTCGGCACTTCCGGATTGTTTCATGAGGTCAACCTTGTAAGCGGGGTTCCTCCCTATGGAGGGAAGGAGGAACCGCGCTAAAATGTATAGGTTATGAGGTTGTAAAAATAATGGGGTTTAGAAATATAGATGGGCGTAGCCTATATTTGTTTGAATTGGATCTATATTTTTTTAATGTATATAAACGACAAAACAAGTGCAGTCCCAGAATAGTATATTTCATTAGGAGTCGTAATAAAACTACAAGTACCGAAAGTGACCTTTGCTGCACCGATTGTCAGCTTTTAGCTTTTTTTCTCATTTCGCTCAAAACTCAAGATGAAAATAATTTTAAAATGTTCAAAATCCTATAGCAAAATTTTCAGTCTGGCTCTGAGAAGTGGGGGCCTGGGCTATTTACAATATTTACTTTCCTTATATTTGCATTTTTTTACATGGTTTCATTATAGTAGATCTCTGGGCCATTTGCGCTTAAGTTGGCGGTGAGGGTTAGTGGGAATGGAGAATGAGGATAACATATTGATTAGGGGATTGTCGTGACCATGCAAACTTGAGTGGAATTTAAGGTATTGTGTTTTTAACAGGGCTTGGACAAAGGGAATTTCTATCTGAAAAACTAACTTTGAAAGTTTTGGTCAGAGTTCTTAAGAACTTCTCTTAGATTTACTTGTTAATACAACCAATCCATCATCTACTTGAATAATGAAGATAAGCTACTTGTGAGCTAGGGGTCTGTGATTATAATCGTAAACATAATCTTAAGAGCCCTGTAAACGGTCAAATTTGTTTGTCAAACCTCATGTGTTCATCAATCAAAAGCGCATACGATCAAACCAATAGATCAAATAAATTTGTTAAACTTGCCCATATTTAAGTTTTCTCGTTGTCGCAAAGTGATGTTCTTCTGTTATCATCTGTCATTATTGTTTATGTATAATATTAAGGTGAATTGTGTGTGTGTGTGTGTGTGTGTGTGTGTGTGTGTGTGTGTGTGTGTGTATATATTGTAATGATATTTTACATTACATATTTAAAATTTTTAAATTCGAATAACCGTTAAAGGTAAAAAAGGCGGGAAAAGACGAATACAAGGTTTGCGGAAAATAAAAAACAAATAAATTTTTTCTTATATTTAACTTTCATCAAAAATTAAAAGTTCTAAATTAAAAACTAACACAGAAAATCCGGAAAATCCAATAAAGCTCATTGATATGTTAGATTCATTGAGATAAACAATTATTATTTGTTATATTGGTCTAGCAGTCCATACAGGTAGCAGTGGATACCGGTATACAAGGGAGTCTGTGAAAAGGTAGCTCCAGGTTCACATGAGAGTCGGTTACAAGAGACAGTTACAGTTTGGTATACAGTGGTATCATAGTCAGTCTTTTTGAAAACAGTGCAGTCTGTTGAGTTAAAAGGAAGCTGTTTTTGTAACGAGGATCCTGTTCTCTGAGGTTGGTTCCAGATTTGGCTTTTATATCAGGTAATGCTTGTTTGTCTAATTCAAAATTTAACTTATCTATGAGTTTTTTCTTATGTAAAATGGTTTTTGTGTTACTCTACTGAAAATCGAACCCTAACCCTGAGATAAAGAGTTTCTAACATTTTTATTATAAAATTTTTATTATTTTTTTTATTTTTTAATATTATAACAATATATATATATATATATATATATATATATATATATATATGTATTAATATATACACTTGTCTGTTCGTGGTTTTCCAGCCCCCCTAATGGTCCGATTTTGATGAAATTTGGTACAAAAATCATTCGTCTAATTTGAAAGGTCAAGTTCATTAACCAGCAAAATCCGCCCACCGGAACATGGTTTTTGGAGCGAATGTCGCGCGAAAAAAATTGTTCCGCTTACTTCATATGCATGCAAGTACTCATTTTATAGGCTTCTTGGCCTAGGAAAACGAATGATACCATTTTTAAGGCGATAGCTTTAACCGTTTTTGAGAAAATTGAAAAAATAGTTGCTGAATAACGTTTTTGGTTTTGGTACTTAAAATCATGGGATTCAGTTGAAACATTTTCTGCATGTTCGGATTTCGTCAAAACTAATATGTTAAACTTTTGGTTATGTTTGGAGTTAACCCTTTGTTGCATCGTGATACCACAAAGTGTTCAAATTATATTTAATTTCCCGTAAGCAGCATCGTGTTTCAAAGGGACTGGAAGATTTTAAACGTTGTACTTTTTTGTGACAAAAGAAAAAAAATCATGTGTCAAAGGGTTAAGGTACGGTTAGAATAAAATATTTTATGAACAGACATGAAAAGTTTTTGGAACTTCGCATACTTTCATTGATATCTCGATCACGGTTGGGAAATTTTGATAAGTGGATAGAAACTATTTGAATGCTTTCTGAATTCTCTACAAAAAAGACTCTGAAACAATTTTTGATTAGGTGATGTCAATCGAAGAAATAAGTGCTTAAAACTTCAAATACGTCTGTTTAGTCTTATGAACGGGTTTTTGTCGTTCTTTTTGTAATTTTTGTCTCTTTCCCTTAGTTTTTTATTGCTTTTTATTTTTGTAATTTCTTATGTTAGGAAAATGTATTTGTGTGTAAAACAGGATAGGTAAAATGAGACCAATTTTCTGTTGGTAGAAGTAATGAAAAGTTTTGGGAACTTCGTATACTTTCATTAATATCTCGAAAACGGTTGAAAATTAGGGAAGCGGAAGGTTACCTTTCGAAAGCTTACTAAATGATCTAGAAAAAAGGTTCTGAAAGAAGTTTTGAATAAGCGATGTCAATCGGAGAAATAAGTGCTTAAACTTTGAAGTAATTGATTTCGTTTATTCGAACGGTTCTTTTTGTCTGTAAAATAAGAAAAACAATTCATTTTTAGAAACATAGCTTGCCAAGAGAAAGAGATTCGATGACGTCTTTTGAATATTTTCAATTGCCTTTATGCTGTTGGTTTTTTATTTTATTTTTTAATTGATTTTATTTGTAGAATTATTACTAAAGTAGAAGAACACAAGAAAATGTGAAAAATATTGATATTTTTCAATGCATTCAATGTATGAAATAGGTATCTCTAGAAGAGGATTTTGGGGTCTGGCGGACCCGACCAGGTAAAGTCGTAAACCCCTCTGAACAAAGGCCGAACCAAACATTATCTGTTTCTATTCTAAGCTTTTCAAATGACAAAAGGGATATGAACGGAACCATGCTAAGATGATGCAGTTCCTGCGAGTCGGACTTTTTCCTTTTACTTGCATTATTCTAGAAAAAATGTCCAACACTCTGGAAGACTCTGGTTTGTAATAGTTGTAATTATTGTGTTTAGAGGTTTACTTAAATAGTTTAATCAATTCAATGTCGTTGTAATTATAATAGCATATATTACTTAAATTCTCTGCTTCTGTTCTTTCGGTATTTGTATGCCTTAATTTCCTAACAGACCAAAACTTCATCAATGGGAATTTCTTCCTATACCCTGGATACTTCATTCGGACTTCTTCCGACTTTTTGGAGGATCCTCAGTCAAAAAAGGTAGACATTAGCCTGAAGTCTGCAGCTACAAGTCCCACTAGAAAGTAACTTAAGAAAGAATTTGCTATTTTCAATTCACATGAAAGAATTGAGATTAATGACCCACCATTTAGTCAAAACAATTTCAGAATTTCTTGAAAACGCAGGAAAACTTTTCTTCATTCCCAGGCAGTGGTGTCATCTAGTGATCTAGGGCTGTTTCCAAGACCATTTTTATATTAGAAATCATTTGTTGCATGTTAATGATTTTTAAATATAGGCCTCTTAAAGTCTAAAGAAGCATTTCCTATACTTTATTATAATAATTACTTGTGTATTATCAAACAGAGCATGGAGTCTCAAATAGCCTGCTTGACATCCAGATAAAACAGGAAAAAGACTGGACTGTTGAAAATCCCCCATCATCTTCAGGTTAGCTGTTATGTTTTATTCTCCATTAATATATAAAATGCTTTCTTCTAATTTTGTATATTTATATTAGAAGTCTAATGGGATGTTTTTTTAACAAGATCTTTAACCTTTATCTAAGAAATTACAAAAAAAAAAAAAAAAAGGTTCAAAGCTATTAAGGTTCATGAAACTCAAGAAATAATTTTTAAAAAATCTGTTCAAGTCTTCATAGATCGTACCTACTAGGTACTGAAAATGACCCTTGTTGAAGTATATATGTTTGTGTGTATGCATGATAACACCGTTACAGTGACCACAATTTTGGTTCTTTAACTCCAACACTTGGTTATATAGCCCCCCATAATGAATTATTATTATATTTCAGAAACTTGCAACTACAATGGCTGCCACCCACATATCAAATCCGAAGCTGAACTGGATATTCTAGAAGATCTAGAAGGTAATGAATTGAAGTTACATTCACCTTGATGTTCTTTTATCCTGTTTCTTATAGTATAAAAATATTGCTGCTTCCATAAAACCCTTATTAAATATTTTTGAAATATTGAAGCCTCCTCCCGACACCCACCCTTAAAGGCTTGTGCCTCCTACCGAACCCAGCCCAAGCTCTGAGAATTTTAACTTTTAGGAAGAGCACCTTGTAGCCTTAAAGGCACGCTCTTTTACAACACTACTGTACTGTATACAACAGGCTATGGGGGGAGGGAAAGTATTTGTCCCTCCGTAGGTCGTTGCCTTTCCTAGGTTCGAGCAGGTAGTCCATGGTTTAGTGGTATTTTGGTTAATTTGTACAATTGTATGTCCTATTTTGAGTTGTATTTTCTTTTCTTTGTTGTTTTGTTTGTTGGTGTATGTTTATGTCAGTTTTAGCGTGGTTACTCCCTACCTCCATAGGGAGAACCCGCTTATGAGGTTGACCTCACGACGCAATCCGGAAGTGCCGACTAGAAACTTTCTCGTTTCAGACCCCATAGATCACGAAAATATAGGTTGTTCAAATTTGTATATATATATATCTACTATATATTTGTCAAATACCACTCACTCACTCACTGACCTATCATCGCCCAGCCTAAACCTCTCGACAGAAAATTTCGAAATTTTGCATGGACACTCCCTATATAAGATCTTTAACCTTTATCTAAGAAATTACAAAAAAAAGGAACAAAGATATTGAGGTTCATGAAACTCAAGAAATAATTTTTAAAAAATCTGTTCAAATCTTCATAGATCGTACCTACTAGATACTGAAAATGGCCCTTGTTGAAGTATATATGTTTGTGTGTATGCATGATGACACTACAGTGACCACAATTTTGGTTCTTTAACTCCAACACTTGGTGCATAGCCCCCATAATGAAGGATTGGTTGAATTCTTTAACCAATGAAATCTGAATTTAAAATTATATGTATGAGGTTTCATTACAATATATATAATTTGCAATTCAAAAATTTTATATAACGATTAACAATTACTTTTTAAACAAAGTTTTTCACTTCATAAGTGTCCGGCCTAGCACAAATTTTGCTCTAAACACCTAGAAAAATAATAAATTGAAATAAATTTAACATTTCATCAATACTTAGTAGCCATACCTTTCGAGGCTATCACGGCGGCACATCTCTGAGGCATCGATTCGATAAGTTTTATAATTCTATCTTGAGATGCTTTTTCCACTTTTCTTGGACTTTTGCCCTCAAAGCAGCTTTATTGGGCCCAATTTTCAGTTCCTATTCCAGGGTGTCTACTGCACGAAAAAGTCACGAAATGAAAAATAGGGCACAAAAAAATCACCAATTTGGAAGCCATGTCACGAAATTTTTCAATTCAAAGATTTCCCATCAAAGAGCTAAATTCGACAAAGTTTCTGGATTTAATCTTTTTCCACTAAAACTGTGTACAATCTGGTGGACTGAAAACTCGCAGGTATTAGCTAGGGCTCATGTGATGACACCTGGCTTAAAGTTATGTATAGAAAATGTTATTGATGATTTGGTAGGAATTCCACAGTGTACTGGAACCAGGTTCCGGTGGACGGATTCTGCTGGTTAACGAACTTGACCTTTCAAATTAGACAAACTATTATTGTACGAAATTTCATCAGAATCAGACCATTTTTGAGCCGGTGGGAGAGGGAAAAGAGAAATATATATATACACACACATACAAATTCAACAACCGTCATAATCTATGGGATCTGAAACATGAAATTTTCGTGTAGCCATTTCTGGATTGCGTAATGATGTCAACCTCATAAGCGCGTTTCCTCCTTCCGTAGGGAGGAACCCCGCTTATGAGGTTAACCTCTTGACATCTTGGATCACTGAAATTTCTGAGAAAATGTTCCATTCTTTTTGCCATTAACTCTCAATCTCAAGCATCGGTGTCTTCATCGAGAAAGTAGGTTGTAATAAAATTTACACTTTTGCTCTCGAACCGTAATGTTTGACACCACGCAAGTCAGTGGGACGGAATGCCTCGAAAAATAAAAGTTTCTAGTTTTTAGGGTTTTTTCATCATTGGGTTTGCATTTTTAGCGCGGTTCCTCCCTCCCTACATAGGGAGGAACCCCACTTATAAGGTTGACCACATGACGCAATCCGGAAGTGCCGACTAGAATAAATATATATATATATATATATATATATATATATATATATATATATATATATATATATATGTCTCTTCATGCCCTGGAGGCCTCAAAAATAGTCCGATTTTGATGAAATTTGGTACATAAATCATTCCAATTTGAAAGGTAAATTTCGTTAACTACCAGAATCCGCCCACCGGAACATGTTTTTTTGGAGCGAAAGTCGCGTGACAAAAATCGTCCCGCTTATTTCATTTGCTTGCAAGTACTCGTTTCAGAGGCTTCTTGGCCTAGGAAAACGAATGAAACCATTTTTAAGGCGATAGCTTTAACCGTTTAAAAAAAAAAAATTGGAAAACTAGTTGTTGAATAACGTTTTTGGTTTGGGTACTTAGAATCATGGAATTCAGTTAAACCATTTTCTGCATGTTTTTATTTAATCAAAACTTATAAGTTGAAATTTTGGTTACTTTTGGAGTTAAGGAAGGGTTAGAATAAAATATTTTATTAACAGACAGGACAATTTTTGGGAACTTTGTATACTTTCCTTAATATTTCGAAAACGGTTGAAAATCTTGCTAAGTGGAAGGTTACCATTCGAAAGCTTACTAAATGCTCTACAAAAAAGGTTCAGAAGAATGTTTTGATTAGGCGATGTCAGAAAGAATAAGTGCTTAAATCTTTGAAGTAATTGATTTCATTTATTCGATCGGTTCTTTTTGTATGTTTTTATTCCTTGTTATTTTTTAATTGCTTATAGTTGGATAATGTATTTGACAATAAAACAGTATAAGTAAAATAAGAAAAAGAATTTATTGTTAGAAAAATAGCTTTCTAAGAGAGAGATTTGAAGACCTTGTGACTTATCAGGTAAGATCACAAAACCTTTTCAAGAAAGGTCGAACCAAAATAATAATTGTTTTTATTTTAATCTTTCCAAATTAGACTAGGAATAAGAACAGAACCGCGCTTTGATGACACAGTTCCTGCGAGTCGGACTTTTTAATGGGTTGATACTATTTCGAAGACATTTTTAACTTAAAGGATGCGCGCATGTCCAATGCTCTCTGTGGCTCAACTGCCCCCGGGATTGATGATTCAATTGACCTGTTATGACTTTTTTGTAATTATTAGTAAATGAAAAATTAATACAATATTATTTTATTATTATTGAAGTTGGGAATTATAAAGTATGAGTATATGATACTATTACAATGTGAACTTTATAATTTTATTAAAAAATGTAAACATTATTAAATCATTTGTAGCAAGTCGAAATGAAAGTTTGCATACCTAAAAATAAAAAAATCGGAGTTTTCCAAAATGTATGTTCCACAATGGTCCCAAATTTTGGGAATCAGGGTTTAATATATTAGAGTCTAATTTTAAGAGGATGATTTATTTTTTTAACTTTTTCGATTTTTTAAGTAGACTGGTTCAATTGCCCCGTTGCTCAATGACACCCCTTTCCCCCTAATCTCTGATGCTGCGAAGAAAAGAATAAGGCTTCCAAAAATGATTGCTTTGAAGACATCCATTATTTACTTATCGTCGTTCAAATTTCACAACCGCGTAAGTCGATTTTTAGCGAAATTGACTTATTGGTATCTTTAGAATCCTTATTTTCTCCCGGACATAATGGTAATAAATATATTACTTCCGCGTAACCACGTGATCTCTCTTATCTATTTTAGGCCATTCAGACAAATTGCAAATTAAGTTAATAATAAGTTTCAAGTTATTATTATTATTGGTTTTATGCATCGCATCTTTGACGAATTGCATTTTTCAAAGTTACAGTTCATTACAATTTTATTGCTCTCCTGAAAAGTTAGGAAAATTTACACGCGGTTGTGAAATTTGAGTGACGATATATTTTTATTGTTCTTAATTCATATTAAAAAATAAAATTTGTTGTTCTTTATTCATATTCGGAGGCCCGGTGTTGATTGTTAAGGTGTGAGCAGTTACCACTCCGTGCCAAGGGTCCTGGGTTCGATTCCCACTATGAGGTGGCGGCTTTTCTTTAGAAAAAAAGAAAAGGTATCAGCCCTATCCTGGCTATAAAAGGGTGAAACCTATTGATAACCCGTCCTAAACTTCTTAATAATAATGGACGTTCGGTGTTAATAGCAAAATTGTTAATGCTCCGTTAAACACACGAAAAAAAATAAAAATAATGGACGTTAAAATTTAAATTTATTAATATTCAGAGGATGTCGTGGAGACTTACATGTTGAAATTGAGTACACTTTAGGCCCAAGGCACACAGTGAGACTGTTTTGCAACTCCAGTTGCACGTGCAACTGTTTTGCGACCTCGGCAATGTATTTGAATGGGCAGGCGCACACGACGCAACTGGTTTTTGCAGATTTCAAACCAGTCTGAAACCAGTCACTGTGGGCCCGCGGTTGCAGTTTCGTTATACGAGACCAAGTGGTGTTCAGCCGGTTTTTTAACAGCCATATAGTGCCAATCTCTAAAATAATTTAAAACTGAAGGCCACTTTTGACTAATTTTACGTTTTTTCATATATTAAAGCTTTTTAATACATAATTGTAAAATTAAATCCAAACTTTACCATATCCCATATTTTAAACACATTTCTGTTTTATTATCTTAATTACAAAGCTTATTTAAAAAGAATTGTTTGCATTAATAATTAAGAAAGTACCTTAAGAAAGAATTGGCTATTTTCAATTCACATGAAATAATTAAGATTAAAGGCCCACCATTTAGTCAAAACAATTTCAGAATTTCTTGAAAACTGTTCTTCATTCCCAGGCAGTGGTGTCATCTAGTGATCTAGGGCTGTTTCCAAGACCATTTTTATATTAGAAATCATTTGTTGCATGTTAATGATTTTTAAATATAAGCCTCTTAAAAGTCTAAAGAAGCATTTCCTATACTTTATTATAATAATTACTTGTGTATTATCAAACAGAGCATGGAGTCTCAAATAGCCTGCTTGACATCCAGATAAAACAGGAAAAAGACTGGACTGTTGAAAATCCCCCATCATCTTCAGGTTAGCTGTTATGTTTTATTCTCCATTAATATATAAAATGCTTTCTTCTAATTTTGTATATTTATATTAGAAGTCTAATGGGATGTTTTTTTAACAAGATCTTTAACCTTTATCTAAGAAATTACAAAAAAAAAAAAAAAAAAGGTTCAAAGCTATTAAGGTTCATGAAACTCAAGAAATAATTTTTAAAAAATCTGTTCAAGTCTTCATAGATCGTACCTACTAGGTACTGAAAATGACCCTTGTTGAAGTATATATGTTTGTGTGTATGCATGATAACACCGTTACAGTGACCACAATTTTGGTTCTTTAACTCCAACACTTGGTTATATAGCCCCCCATAATGAATTATTATTATATTTCAGAAACTTGCAACTACAATGGCTGCCACCCACATATCAAATCCGAAGCTGAACTGGATATTCTAGAAGATCTAGAAGGTAATGAATTGAAGTTACATTCACCTTGATGTTCTTTTATCCTGTTTCTTATAGTATAAAAATATTGCTGCTTCCATAAAACCCTTATTAAATATTTTTGAAATATTGAAGCCTCCTCCCGACACCCACCCTTAAAGGCTTGTGCCTCCTACCGAACCCAGCCCAAGCTCTGAGAATTTTAACTTTTAGGAAGAGCACCTTGTAGCCTTAAAGGCACGCTCTTTTACAACACTACTGTACTGTATACAACAGGCTATGGGGGGAGGGAAAGTATTTGTCCCTCCGTAGGTCGTTGCCTTTCCTAGGTTCGAGCAGGTAGTCCATGGTTTAGTGGTATTTTGGTTAATTTGTACAATTGTATGTCCTATTTTGAGTTGTATTTTCTTTTCTTTGTTGTTTTGTTTGTTGGTGTATGTTTATGTCAGTTTTAGCGTGGTTACTCCCTACCTCCATAGGGAGAACCCGCTTATGAGGTTGACCTCACGACGCAATCCGGAAGTGCCGACTAGAAACTTTCTCGTTTCAGACCCCATAGATCACGAAAATATAGGTTGTTCAAATTTGTATATATATATATCTACTATATATTTGTCAAATACCACTCACTCACTCACTGACCTATCATCGCCCAGCCTAAACCTCTCGACAGAAAATTTTGAAATTTTGCATGGACACTCCCTATATAACGTAGGCACTCACTAAGAAATGATTTTTTGATATTCAAATTTTTAAGTATTTTAGGGGGGTTTAAAGTTTTAGTTGGTTAGTGCAGGCAAGCCAAGGCAGCATGTGTTGCTAGGATGATAACAGAACAGCTGTTACCGTACATTATTTATTTCATAGTATTATTTTTAATAGAGGTTAATTTCCACTAGGATGGCAGTCCTTGAATTACTAGAAATAAAATGTGATTTTGTCCCTCATAGAGTTTACGCCCTGGTGATGGCCCATCCGAGGTAATAATATCCCGAACCACTTGATACAAAAATTTGAAATTTTGCACGGACAATACGTTTAGAGTGTAAACACTCGCTAAGAAAGGTTTTTTTTTATTTTCAAATGTTGAGGTACTTTTAGGGGGGTTTGAATTATTAAGAAGTTCCTCATCGGCTCAAAAATGGTTTGATTTTGATAACATTTGGTATAAAAATCTGTCTTCTCATTTAAAAGATCAAGTTCATTAACCAGTTGAATCTGGTAATTGTAAAAAAGCGTTACAAAAAAGTGTCACAAAACAGTATTAATTCTAACAAACAGTCAGGTGCGTTTTTATAGTGTTCGTACGGAATCCTATCTGGTCCGGGAGTTTTTTTATTTTTAGCTCTCGACAAAACATATTTAAGTTCTGAGATTTCAAAGGTCAACCTTTCATCGTTGACTTTTGAGAATTCACAAGTAGTTAATCTATTACTTGTATCCTTATTTAATAAATCAGAAAAATACTTAATCCAGTCCCTGCTGTTTATAAGTTCACTTATTATGAATTTCTTAGATTTATAAGTATTTACAATACTCCAAAATTCTTTAGTGTTATTTATATGCATTCATTTATTGTAAACTTTGTCCATATAAAGTGTATTCTTAATTTTACACTAACTTTTAAATTTATTATTCATAACCAAATAATCCTTTTTAACCAGTTCCCAACAAGTTTTTTTAAAAACCCTCCATAGAGAAAAAGATTCACGCCGAAGACTCTCACATTTTGCATCATACTAGGGCTTTTTCCGTTTAAAATAGCTTTTATTAAAGCGCTATTCAAAAACAGAGTTCTTTATGATGTTTTTTTTTATATTATTTATCTGATCTGCTAAATTATTCGACTTAGGTAAGTTTGTGGTATTATTTTGAACATTTTTTTTTTTTAAGTTTGTTTCATCAATTTCAGTCCAGTGTAATTTTGGTAATAAAGGCAATGGTAAAACTGAAGGAGAGCGTCCTCAGCACCGATTTTTTTTCAAATTTTGCACTTTAACATATTTTGATGCACTAAACACGAATCCATTAAAAAAAAAAGAGTTGCTCTCAACTAGGAAAGAAGTTATTAAGTTTACTGTTATTCAGGTTAAAGTTGGCGTAAACAGCGTATTTATAAACATGCACATGCGTAGATATCTAACATTGTGAAACAAAGAACTCTCATTTGAAATGTTGATAAACCATTTATAACCTCAATAACATCGGAATTCTATCCATAACATCGAGTTGGATAGACTAATGTTTTGATAACTTCTTAGGCGAGCGGAAACGCATAGCACGTCTGTCCAAAAGCCGTTCTAGACATTCTTCTTAATATGCATGTTTATTAATACGCTGCTTACGCCAACTTTTATAACCTCCATAACAGTGAAATTTAGTGCTTAATAACTTCTTTCCTAGATGAGAGCAACTTTTTTTTTTTAACGGATTCGTGTTTAGTGCATCAAAATACGTTATAGTGCAAAATTTGAAAAAAAAATCGGTGCTGAGGACGCTCTCCTTCAGTTTTACCAAGGCAATAAATTTCTCCCATTATCACTTTTCGACAAATATAATTCTATTTCTAACGGTTGATGTTCTGTGAAAATCTCGGTGCCTACTTTAAATTCTTTCACCTTTTCCACTATATCCCGGATATTAATCCGTAATCGATCACTGAACTTCCCCTATTTGATATGTAAGTAAACTCCCCGAGTTTATCACCTTTTGTTCTCCCATTCATCATAACCATATTAAAGTTGCTACATAATTCCAGTAATTTATTACCACAATCTTTAGAATTCCTTTTGGTATTTAGTATGCTACTATTATCAATGATCTCTTTAGGTATAATTTGTAAGTCCAAAATGCGTGCATTAAAATCCCCAAGACACAACGTGTCAAAGGACTTATATTTGTGAAGAAAGTTTTCTAATTTCTGAAAGTCCTCATCCCACTTATTAATATTAAGATATACAGGCAGTATTCTTAATTCTTTATTCGTGATTTCTTGATATTTTTGATTAATTAAATGTTCTACCCCTTGGAGATAAAATGAGGCAACATCTGAAAGGTTGTGCTTGAATCCTAACTACAAACCCCCAGAAGCTCCCCCTCGATTTGAAATCCTAGTTGCCGGTACCCAAACTATGTTAAAATCAATAAAATAATTTTGATATTTGCTTTGATCAGATTCCTACAATTAATATTATAATATCAAAATGTTGGATATATTGGAGAAATTTATAATGGTTTACTTTGGCTTTCAAGCCCCCAATATTGTAACACAGGATTTTTATAAAGGTTTTAACATTATTATTAATAATTTTGTATTTTGACAAAATATTTTTGTTTGACAAAATAGTTTGGTTTCAATCGGGTAAATATTCTTTGAAATATGGTCGGATTGTTGAATCTTTAACAAAATTTTAAGGGTCCCCCTTAGCGAAATTTAAAATACTTTTTTTTTGTTATGTTCCCAAAATTCGAATTTAGGGGGTTTTCAATGTGCTAAAAACGAATCTGACATCCATTTTTAAAATTGACCCTTAAAATTTTGTTAAAGATTCAACAATCCGACCATATTTCAAAGAATATTTACCCGATTGAAACCAAACTTAGAGGGTCGATAAAGGCTCTAAAATGACACATTTCCTTCTAATCGGGGTGTTTCTAGGAGTTCTAGGATTGACGTCATATGCAAAAACGTTGACATTTTATTTTTATTTTGAGAACCAGTTTTTGCAAGTACCTTAAGAGATAATACAACAGTCATTTATATGGTTAGAAAAAGGAGTCATATATATATATATATATATATATAAATTATTGTTTAACGATTATATTTTTCCTTTAATCTACTCTATAAAAAAAATGAAGTGGTGAAAGAATCATGTCCTAAACTCGATATAGAAAATAAAGCACTTTCAACCTATTTTATTTTATTTCTCGGTTCCTAAGGTGCATTGGACGGAACGCTCGGATATCTGTCGACTATTTTTCTATGTAGAATTGCCAGAAAAAAAAAAAAAAAAATGGACCTGATCGGTGACCCCACCTCTGTATACTCCCATTGTTAGTTGTGCAGCTTGACGAATTTTTTAATTACATATTTCGAATCTACGAGTCATGAGAAAGAAAAAAGTCAACGGCATCATAGGTCATAAATGACTCCTTAAAGTCAAAATGATCATTAACAGTGTATACCTGGGCCATTCAAATCTAATCGACAAATGGGGGCCGATTTTGATCTTTTTTTTTTTTTTTTTTTTTTTTTTTTTTTTTTTTTTTTTTTGCTAGCTGTTTTACTAACATTGCCTTATACAAAAAAGACTCGTTTGAATTTTTAAAAATGCACTTCTTGCATAAAAAAAAAGTATATTGAATAGCGACCCACTCAGCGGCATTAATTGGAGGACTATAACTCATATTTTACAATTGACAGGAATGCCTTCATGAGGTTATTCTGAAGCTTATCAAGAGCTCTTTGCCATAATCTTTCAATCAATCGCTGAAATTACTCATTAAGGATTTCACAGGTCTTGTATAAATTTCATTAACCAGCCAGTCCTCGAGTCCCTCCCAGAATAGAAAATAAAATAATTGCCCTCGCCCGTAGGTAGAAAAAAAAAGTTTCTTCCAACAAAAACTTAAGTTGTAAGATTATCACTCCAGCACCCATAGCAATTGGGCCTGTTCTCCAGATTCAATATTTCAGACTTCATTCCTGCGGCAAGCTGCCAACCTTGCTTTCAAATTCCTCCTCACTCGGCTAAGGACCTGGCGAGAATTTCTCATCATTCTTTCAAATGCCCATTTTTTTGTAGTACATTTTACCTGCTGTGGACAATGATGCTGGAATACGAACTTCGTCAGTCCACAGTACCCGCTGGGGGGAAGTATGGAGGACGTTCCAACTTGTCCAGCACCAACCTGCAAAACAATGCTCTGCTCCTGATCCCCGTGCCTTAACTCCTGAACATGCTGTAATCTTTATACTGGAAGATGCTTTTTTTAAAAAGTTCAAACGAGGTACTTTTGCATAAGGCAGTTTTGGTAGAACATGTAACAAAAAAAAAAAAAAAAGAAAGAAAATAAATTATCTAAATCGGCCACCTTTAAATGGTGGTTGACAAATTTTGTCGATTGGAATGAAATGACCCACTTATACGCTGTTAATGGTAATTTTGACCATAAGGAGTCATTTGGAGCTGTTGACTTTTTTTTTTGCTCGGAAATGCATTTTCCTTCCAATATTTATTAAAAAAAGGAAAAACAAAGCAGCTCAGGTGCGTAGTGTACATGCGCAGAAGCCATGTACGAAAAAGAAGACTGTATGTGTCACCAAAAAGTGTCCGCTGGCATTTGCGCATGCACAGTGGTTTTCATGCATGGGCAGTAGCCATGTATGTAAAAAAAAAAGATTGTATGTGTCACAAAGATTATTTCATTTAAAGCCTTCTGCTCAAACCAGGAACATAAATATGCTTTAGGTCCACTGCGCATGCGCGAACGCCGGTGGACACATTTTTTTGACTCCTTTTTGGAACACCTAGGTCCACTTAACAAAACTAAAGTCCTGTATGACATACTGTCTTCTTTTTCGTACATGATCACTAATAATGCGCAAACGCCAGCGGGCACATTAGTGTGACACTTTTTTACGCTTAGGTCCACCCGACAAACCAAAAAAAAAAAAAAAAATAAAAGCCACCAAAAAAAAAATGTATTCATAAATCCGTATGTGGTGAGTTTGGTAATACAGGGTGTCTACTGCACGAAAATGTCACGAAATGAAAAATAGGGAACAAAAAAGTCACTAATTTGGATGCCTTGTCACGAAATTTTCCTATTCAAAGATTTCCCATCAAAGAGCTAAATTCGGCAAAGTTTCTGGAATTAATGTTTTTCCACTAAAACATTGATGATCCTCTAGTTGGTAGGAATTCCATAGTTGTGCAGAACCATGTTACGATGGACGGATTCTGCTGGTTAACGAACTTGACCTTTCAAATTAGACGAACTATAATTGTACGAAATTTCATCAAAATCAGACCATTTTTGAGCCGGTGGGAGAGGGAAAAGAGAAATATTGTTAATGCTCAGCACCAAATTGCTAGTGAAATGTATATATATAGAAAAGGTTGATGAGAAAATGGAGCTGAACATATAGGTGCCTATTATTGAGGCTAAATGAAAAACTATATAGAATGATAGAAAAAATTGAATTATTTATTTGAAATTATAAGAAAAAAAAATATCTCCTTATGGAGCAGACACTGGTTAGTATGTTAGATTTGAAAAATAAGAAAAAAAATATTAACTTCTGTGCGAATGAAAATAATAAAAAATACAAGCATGTACAGCTGATGATCGGGCGAATAGTGGCCGCTGAGATTAAAAAAAAGGATTATAGTCTCGCTTATCTGGTTGATGCTGCGTCTCCCCTGTGGCCGCTGACGCCAGGTTGAAAATTGGAGCTTGGCGGGGCTTCGAAGAAGTGGTACCTCCAGAGAATGGATGCAGGCAGCCTGCGGTAAGGTGCTCACAATGGCCTCAAGTACGTGCTGTTCCTCAGGGACGTAAGGCTGAACTTCTCCTAAGGGAGTCGAGGCTGTACTCTTACGGGAGTCAAGGCTGTACTGGCTTAGGGCGGGCAACTCGCAAATCCGCGCCTTTGCTGTCCTGGGCCCGTAAAGTGCTGCCCTCATTAGAATATTGCACCGGGAGGTGGCGGACTCTCTAGGCTCGAGGGTAAACCAGCCGTCCTATCGGAGAGATAAGGGCAATCCCGAAGAGGATTAAGATCGTCTGATAACCGTCTCCGGGCTTGTATCTCAGCTGCCAGGCTATTCCCCTATAACTAGGCGCTAAGATATTTGCGATACAACAATTGAATAAAATGTACTAAATAATTTATAACTTATACTACTTGGTCTCTAACATACCGCCCACTTAAATTTGGTGAAGCCAACATTTACAATGAGTCATCAAGGACTGCTAAACTAAGATCAGTAATAAGAAAAGAAAATAGAATTAAACAGTTACAGCGTTCATTTCAGGGTTTGGGAAAAGGAGGGATAGGGATGATACGGATCTTTTAAGCTCTGAGCCGGAAGCAGTGCGGACTGTCACTACGCGTACAACACCGTCACTGCCGGGATGAGTTTGAGTTATACGGGCAAGTGGCCATTGTCCTAAAGGATTCTTCTTGTCGGTGAGGAGTACGATGCTTCCGACACTGAGTGAAGGACCTTCAGATTTCTTCCATTTGTGCCGTTGCTGAAGATGGTGGATGTATTCTTTGCTCCACCTTTTCCAAGTATGCTGGATACGACTGTCAATGAGCTGCCAGCGGGAGAGCATGTTGAGAGGTACGTCGCTTAGATCTTCGACGGGTGGTGCGTGCATAGATGTGCCAATTAGAAAATGAGCCGGAGTGAGGATATCTAGCTCATAGGGATCATCGTTTAGAGGGCACAAAGGTCGTGAATTTAGCAAAGCTTCAATTTTTGTGAAGATCGTTGCTAACTCTTCGAACGTCATTGGATGGCTACCAACAGAAGCAGGCAGTAGTTTCTTCACGGACTTAATGCCAGCCTCCCACAAGCCTCCAAAGTGTGGTGAATGAGGTGGAATGAAATGCCACTCTATACCCTTGTCGGCGAGGTGCGTTTGAATGGCAGTTGAATGTTGTGAAATGAAGGAATAGACATCCTTTAAGTAGCGGGAAGCACCGACGAAGTTTGTTCCATTGTCGGAATGTATGGCTTTTGGAAGACCCCGACGTGCTATAAATCTATCCAGCGCTGCCAAGAATGAAGGCGTGGAGAGGGAAGATACTGCTTCTAAATGGAGTGCTTTGGTAGAAAAGCAGACAAATAGGCATAAATATGCTTTAGATATGATAGGTTTTCGACGTAGAGAGTCTCTTACTGAGAAAGGACCGCCGAAATCAATACCTACCTGGAGAAAAGGTCTAATCATTTCAAACCTAGAGCTTGGAAGAGGAGCCATAATAGGGATTTTTGCCTTTGGTTGGCGTCGACGGCAGATTATGCAACGACGAATGAAGCCTTTTATGTATCTTGTCGCAGATGGTATCCAATATCTCTGCCGGAGAAGGTTGAGTGTAAGATTTGCACCGGCATGAAAATAATTATTATGGATCTCGCTGATTACTAGATAGGTAAGATGAGAGTAAGTTGGTAAAATTGCTGGATGACGGGCTGAGAGAGAGATGGGAGCATTGTTTAGTCTTCCGCCCACTCTAATAATACCCAGTTCGTCAAGAAATGGTTGAAGAGCTTGTAGATTAGGAGAATTTATACCTTTTGGGAAGGCAGAATTTTGGACTAACGTTATGCATTTGTTCATTGCATCGGAGATTTCCTTAGCCCTGACTGGGGATGAGAGTTGAATTTTGGCATTGTCTCCGGAGGAGGTGGCTCTCGCCCGAGTTGAAAGGCGGATAATCCTGGCGATGACATGGAGTAGAGTCCTCAGATTGCTAAAACGCAAAAGCCATTGTGGTTCAGGTGACACTGTTGACGTGCCGAGAAAAGCTGAAGTGGCTTGCAGTTTGGCATTGGAGAGCGTGATGGGCCAGTCATGAGGGTTTAATTTTAGCCAGCTCGGGCCGTGCCACCAAAGATGATGGTTCTGTATTTCGGAAGGATTGATGCCTCGCGATGATATGTCGGCAGGGTTTTCCTTGGATCTTACATGGTGCCAGTCTTCAAGACGTGTTTTATCCAGAATAGATGTTACTCGATTGGCTTCAAAGACGGCTAGCTGATGACTGGGTGTTCGAAGCCATGCTAAAGCAACTGCGGAATCGGTAAAAAGATACACGCGTGTTGGGCAAGGATAAGGGTCGAACTTCAAAGATGCAAGCAAGCTCGAAAGAAGCAAGACCCCACATAACTCTAAGCGTGAAATAGAATGGAACTTTATGGGGGCTACCTTTGTTTTTGCCTTCACTAGCGTGACACACACCTTGCCGCTTGAAGTTTCCGTTCGCAGATAGAAAACGGCTGAATAAGCCTTTGTTGAAGCGTCACAAAATCCAATTAAATCAACTCTATTTACAGTGGAATAGGGAATGAAGCGTGGAATACATATTTGAGAAAGGTAATTCCAAGAGCCAATAAATTTGGACCAACCTTCTATAAAATGCTGCGGAAGTGGAGTGTCCCAATCTAGGTTTAAAAACCACAACTGCTGTAGGAAGATTTTAGCAGTTAGCACAACTGGGGCCAGAAAGCCTAAAGGATCAAATATTCTTGCAATGGTTGATAAGACCGACCTCTTAGTCATGATGCTAGATGGCTCACTGATGGAGTATTTGAAGTGATCTGTGGTAGGGTCCCATCTTAAACCAAGAACCTTGATAGAAGGTAATTCATCAGGCTGTATTGCAATCATACTGGTGCTGGGAGAAACATCCTTTGGGAGAATTTCTGGTTTGTTAGAAGCCCATTTGTCGAGCGTGAAACCACCACTAGAAAAGCATTTAATTAATTGCAAACACAATTCTTTGCCTTCTTCAACGGAGTTGGCACCTGTGACTACGTCGTCGACAAACATGTCACGAAGTATGCATTTCGAAGCTAGGGGATACCTATCAGCTTCTAGCGTTGCGAGTTCTCTTATTGTTCTGATAGCTTGGAACGTGCTTGATCGGAGGCCATAGGTAACCGTATTAAGCTCATATTCTTGAATTTTTTTGTTTGGGTCGTCCCGCCAAATAATATGTTGATATATCCGTTGCTTAGGATGAATTAAGATTTGGCGGTACATTTTGACGTCAGTGATGATTACTACAGAATGGAATCGAAGGCGAAGCAGAATGTCGCCAACGTCTGCCTGGAGTTTAGGTCCAGAAAGTAGCTGATCGTTAATACTTGATGTGGTTGAGGTACAGGACCCATCAAATACAACCCTAATCTTCGTATCCTTGTAAACAGCATGGTGAGGAATTAGATAAGAAGAAGATATAGCTGTCTTGCTCATGTGTCCCAACTCTTCATATTTGCAAAGGAAGTCAGAGTATTCGTTAAACAATGATGGATTGTGGCGAAATTTACGCTCTAAGTGGAAGAGGCGTTTTTTGGCTTGAATTCGATTATCTCCAAGATTAGATTCGCCCTTGAATGGGAATTGGAGAACAAAGCGACCGGATGAAGTACGAGTATAGGTGTCCTTGAAATGTTGCTCACAGTATTCATCTTCAGGGGAAACTAATGAAGCTTGACTGGGTTCTTCTAACTGCCAAAACTGCTTAAGTTGGTTTTGTTTGTCCAACTGAGAATATGCAACAAGACTGGTGTTGCTAAATGGGAAGTCAGAAGATATAGGCCCAGATACAACGTCACCAAAAACAGTGGGGGTTAGAAAAGGTAGTCCTGCTCTCACTGGATTAGGTGCGCCAGATACAATTAAGTGCCACACATCAGAACCAAGCAATAAGTCAATATCCTTGGGGGTGCCAAACTTTGGATCAGCTAGCTTAAATGAGCTGAACGCTTCTACAATATGCTGAGGTATTGGACATAGTGGAAGAAATGAAGTAATTTGAGGAATGACGAGGGCGTTTAGTCCAAGAGATATCTCTGTGTTATGCTGAGAATGAAGTGTACATCGAACTCTACCCGAGATAGGAATAGATATATTGTTGCCTAATCCGTGGATTTTCTGAAAGGTTTCATGAATTGGAAGTTTCAATTGTCGAGCACATTTCATGGTGATAAAAGAGCGTGTGCTTCCTGAGTCAAGTAAAGCTCGAAAAGAGTGCAACCTTTTATTACTATCCTCAACAAGGACAATAGCGGTTCCTAGCAGGACCTGGTCCGTGGGTGACACGTAGGAACTATAGCAGAGGTTTTTCGAGTGGTCCTGAAGGTGTAGGGCTTGCCCTAAATTGGTCGAAGGATGAGCTGGTGGAGGTTTATTTTGAGAATTGAAATCGTGCAGAAGAGAATGATGGCGCTCTTTACAATATCTGCATGTGTTTTTGGAATGACAGACCTTGGTTGAATGTGATGACCTCAGGCAATTGTGGCAACCCTTCCATTTTGAGGTAAAGTTCTTTCGCTCGATAATATCAAGTTGAGCGAATTTGTGACAATACAGAAGATTGTGTTGACCTTGACAAAAAGGACATGGTGCAGAAGGATTTTCCGCGGCTTCTACTGGAGGTGAAGATGCGCGTGTAGGAGATGATCGGCTAGTTGGAGTCACAGCCTTAGACAACGAAACGCTGGCCCTATTAGAATGGTTTAAGGGAGTCTTGGAAAAACGACTTGACGAGCCAGAGTTTTCTCCGCTAGATAACATAGCAAGATCGTAACGACGAGATGATTTTGATGGAAAACGTTGGTTGGATCATTTCTGATTTTCTGAAGAAGCATGAGAATGCTGAAAGCTTGAACTTTCGTCACTAGACAGCCGAAGCGCAAGGTAACCATTTCGAATAAATTTTATTAAATCTTCAGTTGAAGGGAATTCTTTTCCTAGCTGATCTAGCTCGAATTTCTGACGTGTAGTAGAGTCTAAAGTTCTGAGTGCAAGGAAGGATAATATCATATCATCAGGATTATCAAGACCTAGAGCCTTGAACGATGCTATACTGTCTGAAACGTTAGTAGTAAATCCCAATAAATTTGATAAGGGACTAGAATTTTTATTAAATCTAAAATTGAGAATTCTTTCGAGATAAAAATTAGCTATGACTCTCTTATTATCATAAGCATTGTTCAAAGCCTCCCAAGCTAAGGGATAGTTGTCATCGGTTATTTTAAAATGAGAAACTAGCGCTAAGGCCTCTCCTGATAAACAAGATAATAAATGGTGGAATTTTTCAACAGGTTTTAAGGACGGGTCAGAGTCCATTAAGCTAAGGAATGTATCCCTGAAAAATCCCCAAGACTGAATATGACCTGAAAATACTGGAGGTTTGATGGTCGGTAATGAAGATTTAGCTCTGGCTTCACTAAAGGAAGTGGTATTAGCTGTTGTATCCTTAGTCGCAAGTGTTTCTTTCTCGATCTCGAGTTTTAAAGCCTCAGCGTTGTGAATGATATTGAAAAGACTAGCTCTTTGTGCAGCCTCGACGTCGGTAGGAAACCCGCTAGGATCACAGGATTTTACAAAGCAAGCTAGTAATTTGTCCCAATTGGCATTGAATTCGGATACGAGTGCTTGGGCAAAGGACAGTTTTATTAAAAACAAACACTCTTTAGTCCTATCCGCTTTTAATTGTTCAGTAAGCTCCCCGAGGGGAGTAATATCCTCAAAGAACATCTTAATCCTCTTCCTATAAATGTTTATATTGGCCAACATTTCCTCACTTTTTGGTGGGGGAAGAACTGGTGGAGCCATATTTGAAATAGATATTTATAAAATAATTGAAAATAAAAGGAAATGATATGAGGATTAAATGAGGAAAAAATATGAGGATTAAGAAAATAAATACAAAAGAAATTGGTAGGAAAACGCCTGAAAAGAAATGTAAGACAAATAGAAATAATATATAGAAGAAAAATACTAAAATTAGAAATATATGTTTATATATGATAATAGTAATTTGTTTAAAAAATAGGCGGTATGCTGGTTACAAATTATCTTGGCCGGAGGACCATATGTTAATGCTCAGCACCAAATTGCTAATGAAGTGTATATATATAGAAAAGGTTGATGGGAAAATGGAGCTGAACATATAACTGCCTATTATTGAGGCTAAATGAAAAACTATATAGAATGATAGAAAAAATTGAATTATTTATTTGAAATTATAAGAAAAAAAAATATCTCCTTATGGAGCAGACACTGGTTAGTATGTTAGATTTGAAAAATAAGAAAAAAAATATTAACTTCTGTGCGAATGAAAATAATAAAAAATACAAGCATGTACAGCTGATGATCGGGCGAATAGTGGCCGCTGAGATTAAAAAAAAGGATTATAGTCTCGCTTATCTGGTTGATGCTGCGTCTCCCCTGTGGCCGCTGACGCCAGGTTGAAAATTGGAGCTTGGCGGGGCTTCGAAGAAGTGGTACCTCCAGAGAATGGATGCAGGCAGCCTGCGGTAAGGTGCTCACAATGGCCTCAAGTACGTGCTGTTCCTCAGGGACGTAAGGCTGAACTTCTCCTAAGGGAGTCGAGGCTGTACTCTTACGGGAGTCAAGGCTGTACTGGCTTAGGGCGGGCAACTCGCAAATCCGCGCCTTTGCTGTCCTGGGCCCGTAAAGTGCTGCCCTCATTAGAATATTGCACCGGGAGGTGGCGGACTCTCTAGGCTCGAGGGTAAACCAGCCGTCCTATCGGAGAGATAAGGGCAATCCCGAAGAGGATTAAGATCGTCTGATAACCGTCTCCGGGCTTGTATCTCAGCTGCCAGGCTATTCCCCTATAACTAGGCGCTAAGATATTTGCGATACAACAATTGAATAAAATATACTAAATAATTTATAACTTATACTACTTGGTCTCTAACAAATATATATATACACAAACAAATTCAACAACCGTCATATTCTATATGGAATCTGAAACGTGAAATTTTCGTGTCGCCATTTCCGGATTGCGTCATGATGTCAACCTCATAAGCGCGTTTCCTGCTTCCGTAGGGAAGAACCCCGCTTATGAGGTTAACCTCTTGACGTCTTGGATCACTGACATTTCTGAGAATAAGTTCCATTCTTTTTGCCGTTAGCACTCAACCTCGAGCATCGGTGTCTTCATCGAGAAAGTAGGTTGTAATAAAATTTACACTTTCACTCTCGAACCGTAATGGTTGACACCACGCAAGTCGGTGGGACGGAATGCCTTGAAAAAAAAAAAAAAAAAAGTTTCTAGTTTCTAGGTTTCTTTTTCATCATTGGGTTTGCATTTTTTGCATCACAGACCCTAATAATCACAAGACAATAAGTTTAAGGTCAATGGCTAAATTTTTTTTTTTTTTTTCATTTTTACCAAGTTTTTTCATATAACACGACGCCATATTGCATTCCGCAATTGATTTCGTTTATTCGAACGGTTCATTTTGTACGTTTTTATTCCTTGTTATTTTTTAATTGCTTATAGTTGGATAATGTATTTGACAATAAAACAGGTTAAGTAAAATAAGAAAAAGAATTTATTGTTAGAAAAATAGCTAGGGGTCTCCCGTGGTCTAATGGCTAGCGCCTTGGATTCATAAGCGGGAGATGGTGGGTTCGATTCCCAACCTCCGGCAGGAATTTTACCATCCTACGGCTCGCTGGTAAAATTCCTCGCTGCACCCTGGATGTCGGCGCTAATGCGATGTAGATGCGCCGTAAAAAAAAAAAAAAAAAAAAAAAAAAAAAAAAAAAAAAAAAAAAAAAAAAAAAATAATAGCTTTCTAAGAGAGAGATTCGAAGACCTTGTGACTTATCAACTGCCTTTATGTGGGAGCCTTTCTGGTGTTTCTATTTTAATCTTTCCAAATTAGACTAGGATTAAGGACAGAACCGCACTTTGATGACGCAGTTCCTGCGAGTCGGACTTGTTAATAGGTTGATACTATTTTGAAGACATTTTTAACTTAAAGATGCGCGCATGTCCAATGCTCTCTGTGGCTCAACTCCCCCCTGGATTGATGATTCAATTGACCCCTTATTGTAATTATTAGTAAATGAAAAAATAATACAATATTATTTTATTAATAATGAAGTTGGGAATTATAAAGTATGAGTATATGAAACTATTACAAGGTTTTTTATTAAAAAATAAAAAATGTAAACATTAATTAATAATTTGTAGCAAGTCGAAAAGAAAGTTTGCATAACTAAAAATAAAAAAATCGGAGTTTTCCAAAATGTATTTTCCACAATGGTTCCAAATTTTGGGAATCAGGGTTTAATTTTTTTTTTTTTTTTTTTTTTTTTTTTTTTTTTTACGGCGCATCGACAAATCTTGGCCATTTGCGCCGGGCCTCCAGGGTGAAACCAGGAATTTTCTCAGCAAGCCCTGAGATGAGAAAATTCCTGTCGCCGGTGGGGATCGAACCCACCATCTCCTGCTTATGAATCCAGCGCGCTAGCCACTAGACCACGGGAGACCCCATCAGGGTTTAATATATTAGATTCTAATTTTAGGAGGATGATTTATTTTTTTAACGTTTTCAATTTTTTAAGTAGACTGGTTCAATTGCCCCGTGGCTCAATGACACCTCTCTCCCCCTAATCTCTGATGCTGCGAAGAAAAGAATGACTTCCAAAAATGATTGCTTTTAATACATCTATTATTTACATATTGTCCTTCAAATTTCACAACCGCATAAGTCGATTTTTAGCGAAATTGACTTATTGGTATCTTTAGAATCCTTATTTTCTCCCAGACATAATGGTAATGGATTTTTTTTTTTAAATCAATAGAACGCGCTAAAATTGACTATTACTTCCGCACATGTGCATGTTCATGTGTAACCACATGATCTCTCTCATCTATTTCAGGTCATTCAGACAAGTTTCAAATTAAGTTAATAATAAGTTGAAAGTTATTATTATTATTGGTTTTATGCATCTCATCTTTGACGAAGTGCATTTTTCCAAGTTACAGATCATTACAGTTTTATTGCTCTCCTGAAAAGTTAGGAAAATTGACACGCGGTTGTGAAATTTAAAAAAAAAATCTAGTTTTCAGAAATAGAATTATGAGAACATATAGTAAACTGTTCTCTGGGTCTGAACTTGGTTTTTGTGTGTGTGGATGTGTTATTATTTAAGTTTTTGTTTAATTATATAGAAGGTACAGAGGAGGGCAACCAGGACCAGGAGCACCTTCATCTATCTCACATTTCGTCAGTGGTTATGAGGTTAACAGATTTCTGGGAATGAGGTTCTATATATACTTTGGAAGTACTCTGGCAATAGCAGTGCTATAACCACTTATATGTATTTTCACATAAACACAGTTCTTATGATTCTTTTCTCCTGTAATTTCAGGTTTGCCTTCATCAGAAGCTGGAAAGAGAACTGAAGAACAACCATTGGATATTGTCAATTACAAACCTCTCTTCCTACCACATTGCGACCATAGAACAGATACATCTCATAATTTAAAGGTCCAAATCATGTCCAATCATACTAAAGAAAAACCTCAGGCTTGTCCTCATTGTGACAATGGAGCCATTAGGTCTGCCAATTTGAAGTTACATATCAAGGGCAAACATACTTATGAGAAACCTCATTCTTGCCCACATTGTGACTTCAGAGCTGTTTCATCTCAGAGTTTAAAGCACCATATCATGCACAAACATACTAATGAGAAACCTCTCTCCTGCCCATATTGTGATTATAAAGCTGTTAAGCCAGGTATATTGAAGTCCCATATTATATACATACATACTAATGAGAAACCTCATTCCTGCCCACATTGTGACTATCGATCTGTTACAACTCAGAATTTAAAGCGCCATATCATGTACAAACATACTAATGAGAAACCTCACTCCTGCCCACATTGTGACTTTAGAGCTGTTACATCTCAGAGTTTAAAGCGCCATATCATGTACAAACATACTAATGAGAAACCTCACTCCTGCCCACAATGTGACTTTAGAGCTGTTACATCTCAGAGTATAAAGCACCATATCATGTACAATCATACTAATGAGAAACCTCACTCCTGCCCACATTGTGACTTTAGAGCTGTTACATCTCAGTGTTTAAAGAGCCATATCACGTACAAACATACTAATGAGAAACCTCACTCCTGCCCATATTGTGATTATAAAGCTGTTAAGGCAGGTGGATTAAAGTCCCATATTATACACAAACATACTAATGAGAAACCTCATTCCTGCCCACATTGTGACTTTAGAGCTGTTATATCGTACCGTCTAAAGCACCATATCATGTACAAACATACTAATGAGAAACCTCACTCCTGCCCCCATTGTGACTATCGATCTGTTACATCTCAGAGTTTAAAGCGCCATATCATGTACAAACATATTAAAGAGTAACCTCATTCCTCCCCACATTGTCATTATAATGCTGTTCAATCTGAGAGTTACACGCACAAAAATACTAATGATAAACCTCATCTTTCACATTGTGACTACAGAGCTGTTATTCCTAGCAATTAAAAACACCATATCATGCGCAACATTCTATTGGAAAACCTCATTCATGTCCATATTGTGACTACAGAACTGTTACACCTGAGTTTTTAAAGCACCTTATCAAGTGCAAACATAATAATGATGATAATCAATCCTCAATCCTGTACACTCTGTAACTAGTGTATTATGATAATGACAGTCATACAGTAAACTCACTCTCTTTTCTACCAGAGTAGGGCTAACTGTGATTAATTTTGTAACTGATGATTAAATGGGTGATGGGATGTGACTAACGATTGATTAATTATATTTCTTCATGATTAATGACTAACTACTTCTATATCAATGATTTGTGATTAGTGATTAAAAGAGGCATTGACTAATGATTAATGACTAAATTTACACAGATTGATGATTAAAGACTAAAAAACTAGATTTATGATTCATGATTAACTTCATAAAATGTTGAAATAATTATTATAGAAAAGGTTTTGACTGATATTTTCAGTGTTGAGCGCAACAGTAATAATAATTATACCAATAATCACATTCTTTTTTTTTTATATGTTTATTTAACATCTGTACAATATTTAAGTACTTTAGTTAAGTATGATCAATTTATACAGGATCTTATTTATAATCTCTCATAATGAAATTAAAAAAAAAAATTAATGATGATAATAATATATACAAAAATTAATTACAAATAAAATTAAAAAAAGAAAAGAAAAGAAAACTCATGAAAAAAATATAATATAATTAATAAAGAAAAAAAAACGACAACATAAAAATAAATTACTAATGATAATAAAAAAAAAATATAAAGGACTTTGGAAGAAGCCAATCAATATTGATACTTCCTAATTGAGAGATTTTATTTGTCCTTTAATTACAAAATTGATCACGAGGCCAAGATCTCTTTAGTCTCCTAGGAGGGTTTTTGGGGTGGGATTGAGCTCTGGGATTGGGATGGGAGATAATTTAGAGTGAAAAGTTAGGAATCAGGATTTTGCCAGTTCTTGAACGAAAGGGATGCTGAGGTCATTATGGAGGGCTTTATTGGAAACGTAGAAAGGGGCATTAACTATTTTGCGTAAGACTTTGGATTGGGATGCCTGCATTCTCTGTACATTTGATGTTTTGGTTGTTCCCCAGAGTTCAATTCCGTACGTTCAAATGGGACTGATGATAGTTTTGTAAATAATGAGTTTGTTCTGTGTTGTGAGTCTTGATGAAGGTCCCAATAATTGTCGTAAGAGTCCGCATCTCCTGTTCAGTTCCTGTCTTTTCAGTCGGGTGTGTGGGTTCCAAGTGAGTCGGCAGTCCTGTAATAATCCCAGGTAGCGCACCTCATTGGATATGGGGAGTTCGTGGCTGAATATGCTAACAGGAGGACAAGTTCTCTTATTAAGGGTGAATGTTATTTGGCTGCACCTGTTACACCATTTGATTCCACCTGTTACACCAATCCTCAACAGACTCTAGATGTTCCTGCAGGTGGGAGGAAGCAGTTTCAGGATCAGGCATGGGCATACATAGAAAATAATTTTGGGAGGGGCTGGGAAAATTTCGGGGGCGGGGGGCTGAGACCATTTCCGGGGTATGGAATACTAAAAATTTAGAGCTTGGAATAGTTTTAGGTAACTAAAACGCTATTACACGTAAAATAAAATATTTTTTTATGAACTAAGAGATCTTATTTAATTTATTTTTAAGGGTTTTACGACAAGTTTTTACCATCAAATCAAAATTTCGGGAGGGGGGGGGCTGCAGCCCCCTCAGCCCCCCCTTATATACGCCCATGGGATCAGGGGTGGAGGAAAAAATCGCTGTATTGTCAGCATAGGTAGTTAAGTGTGTATTTGGATGGATAGGGATGTCGGAAGAGTACACAAGGTATACGATAGGGCCGAGGATACTTCCTTGCGGTACACCGGAGAAGATATGACAGGAACTAGACAATGTGGAACCAGATCTTACTTGCAAAGGAGCGGGTTGATAGGTAGGACTGTAGGTTTATTAGGAAGTATGTGTGAGGAAGTATGCGCCGTACTTTGTATAATAGCTCCGGGTGCCAAACACGATCAAACGCATGGGCAATGTCGAGAAAGGCACTCGTGCAGTAATTTTTACGTTCAAGCACATGGGAAATGGTGTCTACGACGCTAAAACATTGTTGGATGGTTGAGTGCTGAGAGCGAAAACCAAATTAGTGATCAGGCAAGGAATTGGGAGGGATAGTGGAAAGAATTCTTTTTAGGAGGAGTTTTTCAAATATCTTGGACATAATGGGAAGCAAACTGATAGGACGATAGGAAGATGGAATTTTGTGTGGTTTCTAGGGTTTGGGTATAAGGATTATGATGGAGCGTTTCCATGGATTGGGGAAATGGGTAGTTCTAAGAATTGAATTAAAGATGTAAGTAAGGAAGGTAATGGCTTTCTGGGGTACATTTTTTAGAACTGGAGCTGTTATGAGGTCATGACCAGGAGATTTTCGGGGAAGTTGTTTGATAATATATTTAACTTCTGAAGGATGGAATGCTTTAGAAGGAAGGGATAAAGGAAGAGGGCTGTTAAGGTGATCAAATATTTCTAATTTGTGGGAAGAGTTTGTTTCAGGATGAGGAGAAAAAATGGATTACAGGTGGGAAGCAAATAGTTCGGCCTTATCTTCATCGCTTCTGGCTTAACTTTCGTCACTGTGAGGTTGGGGAACAGTAGGGAATTTAAGGATTTTGCGGGTGGCGTGCCAAAGGGAACTATCTTCGGTGGTAAGAGATTGCAGATAGTCATTGAATGATTCGGATCAGAATTTGGATTAGGCTTTTTTTAGGAGTCGGGTAAGTCTATTGAAGGAGGTGTGGTCAGATGGATAACGGGTACTCTGCCAGCGAGCCCTTGCTTGGCGCTTAGCTGATAAGAAAGTGAGGATGTGGTCTGGTAGTTGGGGTTTAGGATGGAAAGGAGGACGTGTTGTTGGCCTGCTGGAGTTTAGGGCCCAGTTCTGTATCGCTTTCCTGAACGTCAAAACAGCCTCGTCCACGTCAGATGAGGATTTCAGAAGTATATTGAGGTTTATGGATTGAGATAGTTGTTGCCGAAATAACTCCCCTGAAATCAGGGCCCTTGTTAATCGGCCCTTGAATAAGAGAGGGATTTCGGGAAAGTGGTAGAGGAAATGTATTGAGGACAAATAGGACGGCTGAGTTTGTAATAAAGAAGTTTAATTGAAATTTACCATCAATTATTTAAATTCACCAGCAGTTATTTATTCACAACCATTTTTTTTTTTTAAATAATGAAACACTCTTCACATTTCTTGTTTCGTTCACGAAAATTATTACATAACAGAAATCCCTAAATAATTAGCTAATGCCTTTATAATTATTATTAGTTCGTTCTAATTCGTGCCTGCTGAACTTTAACTGTCAACATACTCTTGTTTTATAAAGAAAAGTAGCACTGAAGTTGCACGAATTTATTATTCTCTTCAAACGAGCTCATAAATATGAAGAGCGCTTAAAGGCATTTTTCTGTGCGACTGGGGATTTGTATCCACCGATCATTGCATCTCAAGAAGAAGAAGAAAGCTAAGAAGGATGTCTAGGAAGATAAGAAGAATGTCTAGGACGACTTTTAGGTATACATGCTATGCGTTTCCTCTCGCTACGCTCGCTCAAGAAGATATCAAAACCCTAGTCAATCCAACTCGCTAAAATTAATAGAATTTTATTTATTTTAGCGAGTTGGATTGACTAGGGTTTTGATACCTTCTTGAACGAGCGTAGCGAGCGGAAATGCATAGCACGTATGCCTATAAGTGACAGGTGATGACGGGTGAGGATGCCCTTAAAATTGACAATATTTTTGAACAAATGGTTTATGAACATTTCAAATGAAAGTTCACTGTTTCCCAATGTTACAAATACGCTGTTTAAGCCTACTTTTAGAAACTTCCTAACAGTGAACGTTAGTGCTTAATAACTTCTTTCCTAGTTGAAAGCGAACTTTTTTTTTTAAGGGATTCGTATTTAGTGCATCAAAATACGTTATTGTACAAAATTTGAAAGAAATCGGTTTGGAGGACACTTAACTGCAGTTTTACCTAACTTTAAGTATGCGAACTTTTTTTTTTTAAAGGATTCGTATTTAGTGCATCAAAATACGTTATTGTACAAAATTTGAAAGAAATTGGTTTGTAGGACACTAAACTTCAGTTTTACCTATAGTTATATGCGGTGCATGCCCCCGGCTCAGAGCAGACCGGAAGTGAACGTTGAGATGACAAAATGTTGTAACTATAGCTAAAGGTATTAGCTATCACGATATTTAAACATTTCATGATTTAATTTAAATAGCACTGCCGTCGCTATGCGCTAATCGTTAGCACAGGCTCTTATCACTACCGCTAAATTAGCGAGAAGATATTAGATATTAGCGACCGCTAACGTTTGCCCAACTCTGGTTTGCAGGGTGGTTCTTTCCACAATTGGCGGAGGATGCTGGGAGCAGTCTTCGGATTTGTGGTGTTCGCCACATTTTGGTGAGTGGTGGCAGTATCCTTTGGTGTGATTGTATTCCTGACATTTATGGCACTGCAGAAATTTATTCCGACGGCGGGGCTCCTCAACTAAAATTTTGTGGACAGTAGGAATGTTACTTTAAAAATTTCTTTACTTTTCTCGGTCTTCTACAAGTCTACGAAGAAAAGTGGGAGTTGGGCTTTTGTCGAAGGGTGACGAACATTAACGACCCTTTTTGCGTTGTAGCCTAGCTCGCTAAGCGCTGATACGATGTCTTCCGGGGGTGTGGTTTTCTTCAGGTAGCTGATAACAATGGAAGTCAGCTTCCATCTCATTGAGGCTTCTGATAATTGCTCTATAGGCGTCACTGGTGTTAGAGCTGATGACTATGTCATTGAAACGTGCTCTGCACGTGAACGATTTGTCACCAGCGGCTTGGCTAAGTCGGGCACAGAGGGATTTGTAATTATTGATTTTGCTTACATAAATGTTAGGTGGCTTCTGGTTCATGTTTTCGATTGGTGAAGTAATTTTATTGATTTTTCATGCATTTTGGTCTTCTGATGTTTTAATTCCTTGTTGCTGCATGGCTCTAGGTTGGTCGATGTTTTCGTCTCCCCAGCGTAAAGTTTTCACCATCATGTGTTGAAGTGGATTCAATAAAAGTGAGTTGTTGTTCACTATCCATAGTCGTGTACATTATGATGTAGAAAAATGAAATATATGTCTCTCTCTCTCTCTCTCTATATATATATATATTGTAATGATATTTTACATTACATATTTAAATGTTTTAAATTCGAATAACCGTTAAAGGTAAAAAAGGCGGGTAAAGACGAATACAAGGTTTGCGGAAAATAAAAAACAAATAAATTTTTTCTTATATTAACTTTCATCAAAAATTAAAAGTTCTAAATTAAAAACTAACACAGAAAATTCGGAAAATCCAATAAAGCTCATAGATATGTTGTATTCGTTGCTGGGATAAACAAATATTATTTGTTATATTGTCTAGCAGTTGATACAGGTAGCATTGAAGACCGGTAGGACGCTCCCGCCAAGAAACAACGCCATTCTTTTCCTGATGCAGCTCTAGTAGAGTCAGTTACAAGAGTCACAGATAGTGCAGTTTAAAGAAACAACGCCATTCCGAATGCAGCTCTAGTTCAGGGTACATATGTTCATATGTCAGTCTGTTAAAAGCAATTCAGTTTACAAGAAGATACAGTCTCATAAGTGCAGTTCAGGGAAAAGAAGGTACAATTCTAAAGAAGATCCCGTCCTATGCAGAATACAGAGCTTTATATCAGGTAATGCTTGTTTGTCCTATTTCTGAGTGTAACTTATCTATGAGTTTTTTCTTCTTTTGTTTTGGTTTTTTATTAGTTAAAATTATCTTTGTTTTACTTTACTGGACTCGAACCCGACCCCTGAGATAAAGAGTTTCTAAAATTAAATATTATAAATTTTTTATTATATTGGCTCCTAACTAGAGGCGTACGTAAAAAAAATTATTAAAAATAGTGTAGATGGAGATAGTTAGCCGCTGTAGAGATACAAAGACAGGTATAGTTGGGATTCGGCTAGGAGAACCTAGCCGAATCCCAACTATACCTGTCTTCGTATTATTAAAAATAATCTCTTTTTATTTTAATATTATAACATTTGGCACATCAACGTGTGGCTATATTATTTTATTTATAAATATTTTATATTATAACATTTTGGCGACCCAATGTGGCGCAATTATCTAATTCAAATATTTTAATTAATTTTTTTATTTTTATTATAACAATATATATTGTTATGATAAATATATTACAATGAGAAATCTAATTAAAATCATTTTTATTAAAAAAAAACGGGCCACATTGGGTCGCCGTTTATGTATTGTGAGAAAAAATAATTTTTATTTAAAAAATGCGCCACATTGGGTCGCCATTTAATGTTAAGATAAAATATATTAAAATGAGAAATATAATTTATATAATGTTTTATTAAGAACGCGCCACTTTGGGTCTTCATTTAATGTTAAGATAATTATATTATAATGAGAACTTAATCAAGTACCTACTTAAGTCGGTTTTCCCAAACAATACTGAAATACAAGTATCAATCCAATTGTCTCAACAAACAAATAATAAATAAATCAATATAAATTTACAAAACATAACTCTTACCTGTAGAGTCTTCAAAAAATATTAAAATTATTCTTCACTTCAGTAATTTCTCCAATAATTGCTTCTTCAGCAGGACACGTCTTCACTATCAATACTCTTGTTTAAACCAGACTACAAACTCACATATACAAGACACGCCATCAGTCACTGTTCGACATATTCGGGAAACCGCCGTATGAGAGAGTGTACTCGTTAAAACTGGCAGGAACAGGCAGAGTTGGGTTTTACTTGCAGAGGATCCATGACTCATTGGTGCGGTAATTGTTACACTTATTCATCCAGATTTGATCTAATTTGTCTGACCCGCACAACTTGTTTCAGGGAATCTTTGTAATCGCTGTATTTGTAAAGATATACATCTAGTTACGATAGCTGTTATTGCTGTACTTTGAAATGGTAATTAGTCAGCTGCTTCTGAATATCTTATAACAAACAATTAGCACTTCACTAATCAGTTTGTTTATTTATACTTGTTCGTGTGGAAAGTTTTAAGGCGCGGTTCCTCCGTCCCTTCATAAGGAGGAACCCTGCTGATGAGGTTGACTTAATGACACAATCCGGAAGTACCGAATAAAAAATTTTAAATTTCAGAACATGCCGATCTTGAAAATAACGATGTTTCAATTATATATGTATATGTGTGATCTATAAGGGGGTGCTCTAGAAAGTGTCAGTTTCTGACAAAGCAACGAGTAGCATTCCTATACAATAAGTCCATCACAGATATTATTTGTGTGCAGTGTGAAATAAAAAAAATGATTCAAAATGTTTTGGCTAGGAGCGATAAGGCTTAGAGAGATACAAGTTTCCCATGAAGATAAGAATAGAGGTTCTTTGAAAAGTGCCCTTTGAACATCGAAGTGGCGATCGCTGAAGTCAAGCCCCTTGGTATGGTGGGAGTAAAGCCTATAACAAGAGCCTCCCCCCACTACTCGATCTCATTGCAGCAAATGGGCAAGCATCAGCCGGCAGCCGACACCAAGCTCACACTTCATCTTCACTCTATGATCTAGCAGTTGACCATCATTCTCCTCAGCATGCTGTTATAACAACTACAAGTCTGCCTCTTCATTTCCAGAACATCGTCCACATCATAAGCTGAGTATAACTCATTAATAAAATAACTGCCAATGCATAAGTAAACTCAATATAAAGTAAAAAAGCTAGCAAAGATTAAATAATGACCAATAATTTATTTTCATTATACAGTATAACTTGGATAATTCGAACCCCTAAGGACCGATAAAAAAGTTCCAATTATCCAAAATTCGAATTGCAAACGTTTTTGAAAATAAAGGGCTAAAAAATCGAACTTCATATTTTCACATTTTTAATCTAAAAATAAATATATTTTATTTAAAGAAAAACAAACATTTCATGAATTGAAGATTACGTACATAAGTTACCAAAAAACTAAGAATAAAAGTCTATTGTTTCTCTGAAAACGTTAATGTTTTATAACTTCTAGGCTTCAACATCTTAAATCAACAACTCACAGAACTGCACTGTACACCAGAAATTCAAGGCACAAACAATGCAACAGATCTTTGTTTTGTTTTTTCTAGGAACTGAATAAGAAATGAAGATTGGAGGGATGGTGGGAGGCGCGACCCACCACTTTGCAGAACTCCTAGAGTCCAAGAACTATGATGCTGCCTTGCTTCTTGTCCCAGAACCCCTACATCCCCATACCTTACTATCCTTCTTACCCACGAGGAGAATATTTTGACTAGATTTAAGATTGACCGCCTCTCTGTCCACTTCCCATTGGAGGCACACAATCGTTAAAATTTCGAATTATCCAAAATTTTATTTGAATTAACCATGATATTGAATTATCGAAGTTCGAATTATCCATGTTCCACTGTATAAGTTCAATATTTTAATTATGTGCTAATTTTTCTTGAATACCCCAACATTGATAAAATTATGTGAGTCAAGCACCTTTTTTACATTTAATATATTTAATTTAGAATCACAACCATGCCAAAAACATATAAATTATATATTATTTCAACATAAGTCAATTGTTTCCAACTCTATTTCATTTACTACGAAACTTTCACGAATATAATATGGTCTCATCACAATAAAATGACAGATGGTGAGAAGTGGTTATAATTTAACATTTCTCATGCCTTTTCTTTCAGGAAATTTTATTAAATTCAAGTAATTAGTCATACTAAATAAATAATAGTTTTATTCACAAATCCTTATGTGGTGAATATGGTAATATTTAAATGAACCCTGAGATAAAATGAAAATCTATGAAGAACTTTTCTAGTCAGTTTCTCAAAAATGTTTAAATATAATTCATTTTCCTTTTCTTTTTAAATCTTTACGCACCAAAAACACCACAATATATACTATATTATAAGACAGTGACCCTATTTTTCCAATATATTCATCTGTGGCAGAAGGTCAATTTTATAAAAACACACTTTCTTTCTTCTGTACTCTTTTATTTGGCTCTACATGTTTCACGTCGCTGTGATGCCTCTTCAGGAGCACTTAATTCTAAATAAAATAAAATATGGTTACAGCCTATTCCTTAGAGAACCTTCCGCAGGTAGGGCCACGTCTGGACTGATAAGATTAATCATGTCTACTGGGTATCAGCTGTTTAAAATCGATAGTTTTAGGGTAAATGTCGATTTTCCAATGAAGTTTTTGTCATTTTATAAAATGTTTTAAGTCATCTTGTTTATTAAATTAAAAAATATTTTATCCAGGTATTTAATATCTGTTTTTTTGTTGACGGTCTTTTTCCTATTTTTAATTATGTGTATATTTTCCTTAATTTTTCTTTTTATGGGGTTTTTCTCCTTATCTAATATCTTTACCGTGTCAAAATTAAATGTGTGGCTATATTGTATCCCATGATCCACCAATGCAGTCTTGTTGTCTTTCTCATCAAGGTTTTTGGCATGTTGTTTGATTCTCTTTTTTAAAAGTTGTCCCGATTCTCCTACATACACCTTATCACACATTGCACAATCAATTTGATATATGTTATATTTGGTTTCCCTTTCTTTTAAATCATCTTTAGTTCGGCTGTAGCTTTTTATGATTTTGTCGTGATATATCCAGGAGATTCTTCCTAGGTCTTTACATTTTTGTTTTATCTCATTGGCAAGCATGGGATTATAACGAAAGGTAATATAATTAACCAGCTCTAAAGTTTTCATATCTTTACTGTCGTTATCCAATTTCTGTTTATAAATATGTTCATTGTGTATGAGTTTATCTGCTACAACTCTGTTTGTATTTAAAATGTTTGTTTTCCTATCGTCAAAAAAATCATAAATTTTACTTTGTATTAATTTTCTTCTTTTTTCTTGGTTGCCTTTGATGTCGTCTATTGTTTGTGTATCCTGAAGTTTACGTTTCAGAGTATGGTTGGTGTTGTCTGTTGCAACAGTCATTTTTGTTAATTTAACTCTTTTGCTCCTATTAGAATTGTCAGTACCTATATGTTCAGTGTCATACCTTTTCCGTTTACTATCAGAGTCTTCATAAAAATAGTCGTCCGTAAAGTTAAAAACATTCAAGTCAAAATTGATTAAATTTAAATTTTCCTTCACATCCAATTTCTTTTTGTAAAAAACATTTCTTTCAGCTCTTTTAATTTCTTTATTTATAATTTCCTCAGGGTAATTATTATCTCTAAATATAGTTCTGAGTTTATTTGTTATTTCATTAAAATATTTTGGTGATGTTCGCAGAAGCGCCGTCAGTGTCCTATTATAAAGCAAATTCTTTTTAAAATTTAAAGTGTGACTAGAATAAAAATTAATCATACGACCGGAAAATGTATTTTTAGTCTGCCATTTAAACTCAAGTCTATTGTTATTAGTTCTAATTATTTCCATATCTAAAAACATAATTTTGTTTTCATTTTCAATTTCTAAAGTGAACCCTAAATTCGTCTTATTATTAAAAAACTGGAAGAGTCTGTCTATATCGTTTTCATGCACACAAATTAATAAATCATCCACATATTTATAAAGAAATTGGATATGAATGTTACAGTCATTTATGATTTCTTCTAATATGTGGTTCATTACAATTCCACTAATAGAAACAGATAAGTGGTTGCCCATTTGTACTCCAAATTTTTGTTTATAAATTCTATTGTTAAACTTGAAATAGCCATCCTTTGTACATAATTTAATACCATCTATAAACAGATTTTTGTCTTTTATTTTAGTTAGTTCTACAATTTTATCCCAATTTTTGCCAATAAGTTTGATAGCCAAGTCCACCGGAATATTTGGGAACATATTAACAACATCGAAGGAAACCAACTTATAACCAGAGATTACTGTCATCTTTTCTAATTTATGTTTTAAATCTATAGCATTTTTTACGTCAAATGGATTATTATTAACAAAATGTTTTAATTCCATATTCAATGATTTAGATAATTTGTGTGTAGGGGATTCTGTTGCGCTGACTATTGGTCTCTTTAGAAAACTTTAGAGCTGGTTAATTATATTACCTTTCGTTATAATCCCATGCTTGCCAATGAGATAAAACAAAAATGTAAAGACCTAGGAAGAATCTCCTGGATATATCACGACAAAATCATAAAAAGCTACAGCCGAATTAAAGATGATTTAAAAGAAAGGGAAACCAAATATAACATATATCAAATTGATTGTGCAATGTGTGATAAGGTGTATGTAGGAGAATCGGGACAACTTTTAAAAAAGAGAATCAAACAACATGCCAAAAACCTTGATGAGAAAGACAACAAGACTGCATTGGTGGATCATGGGATACAATATAGCCACACATTTAATTTTGACACGGTAAAGATATTAGATAAGGAGAAAAACCCCATAAAAAGAAAAATTAAGGAAAATATACACATAATTAAAAATAGGAAAAAGACCGTCAACAAAAAAACAGATATTAAATACCTGGATAAAATATTTTTTAATTTAATAAACAAGATGACTTAAAACATTTTATAAAATGACAAAAACTTCATTGGAAAATCGACATTTACCCTAAAACTATCGATTTTAAACAGCTGATACCCAGTAGACATGATTAATCTTATCAGTCCAGACGTGGCCCTACCTGCGGAAGGTTCTCTAAGGAATAGGCTGTAACCATATTTTATTTTATTTAGAATTAAGTGCTCCTGAAGAGGCGTCACAGCGACGTGAAACATGTAGAGCCAAATAAAAGAGTACAGAAGAAAGAAAGTGTGTTTTTATAAAATTGACCTTCTGCCACAGATGAATATACACAATATATACTATTTACAGGGTGTCCCGATTTTAAATTGCAAAACTTCAGGAGCGTGAAGGGGACCAAAAAACTAAGACAAAAAGTCCTTTAGAGATTTGCCCGTTTTGGAGAAAACCGAAAAACAAGAAACGAGACAAGTTTTCATTTTTGTACATATGTACTTATTTAAATTTTCGAAGTGAAAACGAGAAAATCGCCAAAGGACTTTTGGATTTAGTTTTTCGATTCCCTATCTATATACAATGTCTGTCGATATGAGACTGGAACACCTGTATCCCCCCCAGTTATCTGGAGGTCCCTGCCCTGTTCGCTCTCTCACAGGAGGAAAGTGGATAACATGTTTTTTTCTAACTCTTTTTTGGTTTGGGTTCTTAGAATCGTGGGATTCTATTGAAATAGTTTCTACATGTTTGAAATCCATCTAAAATAAGATGTTTAAATTTTGGCTAGCTAATCCATGTACCAATGTAATATTTGACAGATTTTTATTTCATGCTCACCTTCAAGCTGATAATGAGCCATTTGGTCATTTTCTGACTGATTGTCGCCGTTTAATTGCCTTTTAAAACAATGTGATTTTTCTTTTATCACGGAAGACACTTTAGAAAATCAATTGCTTAGGGATACGATTGTACAAGACAAAGGTCTACTAGAAGCTTTATTAAAGGCAAGATAGGTTGGTTACCTTTAGTCAATACTATTAAACTTTGTAGAGCAAATGAACAAATTAAACAGCAGGTAGGAAAGCAAAGTTCTTCGATACCTGAAGTTCATTAGGATGTTAAGGTAAGATTTACCAATTTGAGACTCGCACAATAGGACGAACGGCCGATGTGCAGACTGTGAGGCGGAGGCTATGAGTCAAGAGTTAATATAATCTAATCTAACTTCTTCAATGCAAAGTGTGTCGCTTTTTCCACCTAAATTTATTGAAGAAGGCCCTGGTAATAAAATAGCGGCAAAGCCGACGTTTCACTCTTGTAAATTTAATTTTGGGCTTTGGTCTTTATGTTGGGATTCGTATATCCATATAACCATCAGGCTCGATCAAATGCTCCTGAACAACAACATTACCACAACTTTCTCGCAACTGCATTCTTAACCCAGATCCCCTGGTTTAAAATTAAAGTCCAATGCCAACTAAACTACAGTGCTTCATATCACAGCATGACAAGTTAATTCATATTAACAATAATAATAATAATAATAATAATAGTGAGTACTACAACTACGTAACTACAAATTTGGCAAAATATGGGTAATTCCAAATAAAAACTCCATTAGGTTACAACTACAATATACTACAACTAGGTAACTGTTCTAAACAATTTACAGGTGCTACTTAGAATATACTAGGGTATGTTGGATGTCAACTGGAATGTATCCATCAGAGAGTAAAGAAACAGAGGGATTACCTATCGACAGAAACTGAGGGAGACAGGTGGAGAGATCTCTTTTAGCACTTTCCTCCGAAGGAAAGTAGCTATTGAATGAATGAAAAGTTTTATTCTTATTCCGGGACAGAAGTCCCATAGGAATAATTTTGAATTTTATGTATAAACTTAAAAATGCTATCAGTATCAATATATAGTGTACAGCGTCAATATAGACTAGGTGTTGGGTAAAACTTGGAGGGATAGAAGATTGAGGTTGCTCTCATGACGGAATTTTTGAAAAAAATTTTCAAATCTTTATCGATCCTACCTAGAAGACACCGAAAATGACCCCCGTTTTATATATATATATATATATATATATATATATATATATATATATATATTGTAATGATATATTACATTCACGAAAATATTTTTAAATTCAAATAACCATCGATATTTTGAAAAGCCCGCGCAAATCACAAACCATATATACAAATAACATCGTATTATATATACGATCAAAATTAATAATATTTTTGGACAATACTGGTATACAATATATCCATATTAAATTTACATTCAGATAGCAATAAATTAATTATTTGGTATTACAAAAAACATAATTATTATCTTTATATATAATCCAACAAACTGCGGAAGTTAGAAAGAAAGAAGCCAAAGTTTCCCGCTCGAATGGCGTCAGTTGATTCTCAGCAGTGGTCGAATACGGAGTGTATTGAGGTTTTGTTGGAAGCGGATTGATTTAGAGGTAAAAATTGTTTTTTTTGTAGTTGTTAATTATTTTATTGTTATTTGTGTGTATTTTAATATTGTTTTGTATTTCGGAATTGTCGAAGAATCAATATTATATCGTTCATTCACTCGGAACTTTGATCCCTGAGATTAAGTTAAACTCATATAATAAATCTTATTAAAATAATTAAAATATTTTTATTTCTTTTTAAAAAATTAATCATAACAATATATATATATATATATTGTAATGATATTTTACATTACATATTTAAAAGTTTTTAAATTAATACAGAAAATTCGGAAAATCAAAAAGCTCATTGATAAGTTGAATTCATTGAGATACTGGACTCGAACCCGACCCCTGAGATAAAGAGTTTTTAAAATTAAATATTATAAAATTTTTATTATATTGGCTCCTAACGTAGAGGCGTACGTAAATAAACATTATTAAAAATATTTCTTTTTATTTTATATTATAACAATATATATATATGTCTGTTAACACGATAGCGGCCAGAGTTTCTGTTTTTTCTTCACGAAACTTGTTATAAAGCATTCAATTAGCAAACGATTGAACGAGTTCGTGAACCACCAAAATCGGTCCACCGGAAGGAGGGGGGGTTTACCCCGAACCCAAAACACTAATTTGACTACTACGGACGGCCATGCCAGCCGTAATATTTGTTATATTTCAACAAAACTTGGTATTCGTAGTGTTAATATAGAGAGAAAAGTGAGATTTAAAAATAAACTAAATCGGTTCATTAGGAGGGGGGTTTACTCCGGACCCACAATACCAATTCGCCACTACCTGCCTTGATTTTTGTTATATTTCGACAAAACTCGGTATTTGTAGTGGTAATCTACAGGTAAATATGTGTTGTAAAAATAAACAAAATCGGTTCATTAGGAGGGGGGGGGGGGTTACTCCGGACCCAAATTACAAATATACTCATACCGGTCGTAATTTCTGCAGTATTGTAACGAAACGCGGTATACGTCGTGGGTAACTCATGAGAAAGATGTTTTGTAAAAATGATCTAAATCAGTCTATCTGAAAGGGGGGTTTACTTTGTAATATATTTCAATAGAATAGCCCGCCAGGCGTAGGTTCGCAAGGACGCCGCAAGGAGCGCTTTGTACCACTAAAGAGACTGTATCCTGTTCCTGCGTCAGATCAAAAGGCGAAAATATGTAGTTTTTTGTATTAATGAAGTAGTGTAATAGGTGCCATGTGTAAACATAACTCAGGAAGCAAATTAATTACAAAATTAATAATTGAACACTTACTCATTACAAAATTAAAAGAGAACTATTCATGTTTTTATTTTATTTTTATAGGATATTTTAAGCAAATTATTCTGGAAAGCAGTCTTCACTACCCAAATTCTGAGGAAAGTGCTTAGTTATGCAGCTCCTGCATGGCGGACTTTTTGATTATGGATCCTTTTGGTTTAATACTATTTGTGAGTAATAAACCTTTCAGTAAACATAGTATTTTTGTTTTAAAGACATTACAAATGGCGACGAGGATGGGATTCTCTTAACTAAAACTGATCACTAAAGGTTGAAGTGTGTTTTTTTTTTTAATGATTGTAAATCGTTTCCAAATATGAGTGGAGTAAGTGTTGGACAGTTGCAGGAATTTTCCCTTACATATGAGTGGCAAGTGTACAAGCCGCATGTGGAAAGTTTTTTTAAAGCCAATAAACACTTGTTCAAGACGGAGGACCTAAAGTATGACACATTTCTAAACTATTTGAGCAAAGACGCGTTCAAATTACTTTTAAGTTATAAAATGCTATTAGAGAACAAAGTGAGACCGTTAATAAATGGATTGCCAGGCTCCGTAATCCCGCTCATAATTGTAAGTTTAGCAATTAATTTGGCAAAATGTTGGTGGACAGATTTGTTATTGGGATGCAAAATGGTCCTGCTCGTGACCTTTGGTTTGAAGAGGACGCTGAAAAGTTTACAATTGATGATGCAATCTGTATGGCCACTAACAAGGAAATCACAGTATAGCAATAAAGTCTTGGGATGCCAAAGAAGAACCTATTGGGTATTATCAAGGTGAGTTTTCACAAACTACCAACTCAGAGAAAAAAACGATATTCTGTTTGCTGGTAAACAAACCATGTCTTTGCTACTAGCAAATTCAAAAATTGGATTGAACATTTGGCAAAAATGTGTCCGAAAACAGACTGTTGGGTAAAGAAATAGCAAACAAAATATGCCCTGGTGAGCTCAGATAAAAGCGGAGGATGAAAAATAATGGACTATGGGCACAACCTATATATATATATATATATATATATATATATATATATATATATATATATATATATATATTGTAATGATATATTACATTCACGAAAACATTTTTGAATTCAAGTAGCCAATGATAGTTTGAAAAGCCCGCGCAAATTACAAATCCTGATATACTAATAACATCGTATTATATACTAAATTAATAATATTTCTGGACAATGCTGATGTACAATAGTATAAATTAAATGTACATTCAGGCAATAATAAATTAATCATTTTAAATTACAAAATTATCATTTTTATCTACATTATAAACCAACAAAATGCGGAAGTTGGTGGGAGAAGACGCTAATTTTTACCGCTAACAGCAGTCAGTCTAAGTATAGCCACCACAGAGTATGAAGTCAGAGTCTATGTCTAAGGCCAGCTGAGTACAGTCTCAAGCTATCTATATCTATCCTCTGCATGGGAACTGACAGTGAAAGCGTGTCAAGCTGAAGAAGAAATTATCTGGAACTTATTGAAGTGCAGCATATTTGGCATTTTATTTGAAGACTATTTGTTCAAAGGTAAAATTTATATTTTTGTAGTTGTTTGATTTTTTTTTTTTTTTTTTTTTTTTTATTATTGTTTGATAATACATTGATATTGGTATTTGTATTTCAGAATTGTTTGGAAATACGTATTTGTTTAATATTAATTCACTCGGAACTTTTTACCCCTGAGGTTAATCATTCATTATAATAAATTTTATTCAAATAATTAAATCTTTTTATATAAAAATTATCACAACAATATATATATATATATATATATATATATATATATATATATATATATATATTAAATAGAATAATTAGACTTACCTTAAGGACATTAACCTCAAGATAGACGGCATTGAAGGGTGTGGAGAAAGGAAGAGGTTATATGAATAATAGGAAAATCTCACCATTCACCGAGAGGGCAACTTGCAGAATAAAAGCTGGAACCGGGCATAGAATATGCTCGACAAAGGCAACTTGATAACACCAAGGGAAGCGGATTACCATAGACCGAGAGAGAAACTACTGGCATAAGAAACACCGAATATAACTGTTTCGGGAGCACTAAGCACATGGACACAAGGTGATAAGCTAGAATCTTTCTCATATCAGTCAGTCATAGGAATGGCGGACTAGGATGTCTCTCATACATTAGAGGACTGGTGGTTCCTAGATAAAACTACCCGCAACTCGTATAATGAGTGTCGCGAAAATTAAAATATTTGAATGCCTCTCACAAATTAATTCTAAGAATAATAATTTCTAAGAGTAATTAATTATAACAAAAATAACAAACACATACCCATTGGCGATAAAAAACAATTTTGTGTCAGAAGATATCAGCAAACAAATAGTCATTATAACCGATTAAAGCAGCTGGAGTAAAAGAATATATATACCTAGATTTCATAGACTGTTTTTCACTTTTGCTAAAAATGTTTGTTCAAAAGAAGACATAAATACTTGTAACGACCTCAGCAGTAGATGCACCAAAAAAGAAAAAAAAAAAAATACTTGTAACAAAATAAAACTTAGAAATAGTAGTAAAATAACATTTAATCAAGTCTTTGCATTCTCCAAAAATATAAAAAAAAAAAAAAATTATTAGAGTTTTCCTCGAAACAGCTGCATTGTAGTTATCCAGCTGTAGTATTCACCCCACGCAGACAAGCTATAGGTAGATGGGATAACATTATATTTATCTGAAGCCAGACAATGTTATTGTCATAAAAGGGTCAGAGCAGATTCTTCTACTATTCAAATCGTAGGGGTACCTACTCTAATAATCCTGGAAATTAGAGGAAGGGATCAGCTGTTTGCAACAAAAATGGATTCTCTCCATACAGGTAGGGAGTTCCATTCTGACATAAAATGTAATGCTCATTATTTATTAATTAGTATAATAAAAAAATAATACAGTTTTATCTTAGTAAGAAAAAATAAATTTAAGCAAAAAGTTCATTTAAGTTCTTCAAAATTTATTTCGTTTATGTTAGCAAATGTCAAATAAATATTACCATTCTCATCTTCATAATAATGAAAACGTCTTCTTACATCATGTTAAATCTAGATTATTGGAAGAAAACTTAAATCATTCAATAATGTGGTCTAAAAATGTATATTGGATATCAATTCTGATGGATAATACCTTATTCCACGTTTAATAACAAATTGTAGAAACTATAAATTATGCAATTTTCCTTTCAATCGAGTCTTCTACTATTTTTATTCTTCCTTCATCCCAACAAGATGTGATAATTTATTGGAACACCCAGATTCACTCATTGCTAAAACAAATAAATAAAATCAATTAGAAATATTACAAGGAATAAAAATCAGTCCAGTAACAGGCCATGAGGGCTCTGAGGGGCAAATAACATAGAGGTATCTGATTCACGACTGTATGGCACACTCCGGCCGCCTGATTTCCCCATTGCTGTTTTGACTGCTAGGGTCATTAGCACCAAGGTACCCATTAATAAATTAATTAACCTTTAGGCTGCGCAATACTCGTAGGGCTCGTAGGACTTGATTTTTTTTTTTTTTTTTTCTTCCTAAGTTAAAAATGTGAATAAAAGAAAATTTTTGGGTTATTTATAGAACATGGCACAATAATGAGGCAGCTCCAAACAATTAAACCTGACACTACATCTCCAAAAAGGTAGGATAGGGTCCTTCATAAGGAGGAGGACATGTTATGATAAGGTAAAGAAAATGGAAAAAATATCAAGAAACTAAATTTAAAAACGTTTTCTTTAATTTGGCAAAAATGTGAAAAATGGAGCTCCCTCCTTATTGCTGCGTGCCTGTCAATTTTTATTGGATAAAATTTGCCAAAAAAAAGTGTCCTAGGGGTGAATTATGATGGTTAACACGACGGAAGAAGTGATTCACATGGTAAAGAGTATGTATACTCTTTAAAATTCGTATACGAATTGGCACAGCTCTTGGACCTGATAACATTCTTCTAAAGGTTATCAAAGAGATCAAACACTACGAAATCACAAGTTCAATAGGAATCTACATGTTGAGATGGTCTTACGTCCCAGAAGCCTTCTCCGCAGGCAGGACAATACTGATATTCAAAGGTGGTGAGTGATGACAGCTGCTTGAGCTATTGGCGGCCAATAACTATTTTTTTTTTTTTTTTTTTTTTTTTTTTTACGATTCACCACATTCTGGAAAGGACTGTAAACAAAATATGAGTTAAAAATATGATTTCTCTCTCGCAAACCCAAAGAGGATTTGTTTCAGCTCTAGGCGGTTTCATCAACTCCTCGATATTAAATAGCTGTCTGCAATATGCAAAAAAGAAAAAAGAAGAATTGTTGTGTTCTATTCCTCGTCATTGCAAAGGCCTTCGACAATATAGGTTATTCTCACATAATAAGGTCATTAAACGAATTTCCTATCCCTCAAAAGCTGGGAAATCTAGTACAAGGTTTGATGATAAATAACTGAAGTTCTATTGTGAATATCAAACTGCTATCGGCATGTAATTCAAACAATAATATTAAATTTAAAATAACAAATATTATTTTACCTCGCAGGTGGTTCTGCACGATCATAGGAAACATCAACTTCCATGTCATCGTCCTCATCATCTTGGGTCTCGCTTTCTTCATCATCATTTGTATCATCGTCCTCTTCTTCTTCTTCTTCCTCATCTTCTCTCTATATTCAATATAATATGAATTTTTAATAATAACAGCTTACAGTAATTTAAGCAGCATAAATAAATGAAAAAATTATAGAAATTTAAAAACAATCTAATAAAAATGGGACCAGGAATAAATTATATAAATAAAATGCTTTGAGTGAATATAAAGTAACTAACAAAGCCTTTGAAACTAAATTTACAAAGACAATGTTAACAAGAATTTATTATTAACTATTTTAGTATCAAATTTAATCATATGTATTCCATCAAAACAATATTAGAACATACTCCATATATCATTCAATTCTCTATGGCTGGCCACGTCCAAAAAGAGGCAGTCCAACAATTAAATTCAATACTTAAAAAAAATTTATTTAGACAATAACAAACATTTCATAAATTGATGATTACAAACATAAGTAATAAATAATTTATCAAAAAAGTAAAAATAAATGTCTATTGTTTTGAGAAAAAGTAATTTTCATGGGTAAGAACCTTGTTCTTTATTTTTCAGGTGAGTTGATAAAGTGTTAGGAGGAATTCCTTGGTATTTTTAGATTTTTTCTTTATTCCTTTTTCAACTTCTTTAATCGTAGCTATTTTCTCTGACAACGTTAAAGTTTTACAACTTCTATGCTTCGACATCCTAAATCAACAACTCCACTGTACACCAGAAATTCAAGGCACAAACAATACAACAGATCTAGGCGCTGACTGACATAACTGAGTAAGAAATGCAGATGAGAGGGATGGTTGGAGGGAATTCTAGGATAAAACGACAGGATGTAACCATAACCCCTGCAAGAGAGGAAGCGCGACCCACCACTTTGCACAACTAGAGTCCAAGAACTAGACTATGAGACCGCCGCGCTTCTTGTCCGGGAACCCCATCATCCGTATCTTACTATCCTTCATACCCAAGGGAAGAATATTTTCACAAGATTTAAGATCGACCACTTCCCATTGGAGGTAAAGGCTCGTAAAAAATTCGAATTATCCAAAATTTTATTTGAAGTAATAAGTATGTGGGGATGTGGTATACGACTGAAAGAGGAATAGAGCTCAGTGAATGATGACAGCCTATAAAAATAACAAAACACCCATCCATTTTTATAACTCATTTTATTTTATTATCTTAATTCATATATTTAAAATTATATGTCCATCACAAATTATGTCAATAGACAGAAAAAAACAAATCAATTTCTTCGTGCAATGGTGTGCAGGATATTTTTGGTTACTCCATCTTTGGGCAACACAAACTGGATGGCTTACCCAATCGAGAACATGCCACGTATGATTCTCTGTGTGAAAAACACGCTGTGCCCAAATATGTGTCACAACTGACATCGTTTGGCCTGGGGACTAATTCTCATTGCGAATGCCAATCTAATTGGAAATAGTACGCGTTTGAATGCAGTTGGCACGTCTGTGGGAATAATAGGGATTCTTGGTAGCAACACATTTTTGCCTTGGAACTTGCCATTCAAAATTCCTGCTTCGTCGACGTTTTTTATTAATTTTTGTAATCACTAAACAGGTACCATTGCACAGCCGTGGTGGGTTCAAATTATGAAGTAAAATACCCAACCAACCTTCAGTAGTAAATGGTGTGGTGGCATACCTGGCAAATCCAATGAGTTAAAAAACTCTGTTGGATAATTTGCAGCTTCGGTGGCATCCCGAACTCTATCGATAGACTTGTATGACATCAAGTCCCCTGGCAAGAACTCTTGTATCTTGATATTCAAATCGTTGACATCCACATTTTTTGCTGCCAAAATTGCTCTTTCTGATAGCCACTCATGATTCATGTATTGTATGTGTATTGTACCTGCTCAATGAGATTATTTTGCGAATTAATGATTGTGCATAAATCAGTCGGTAATATTATGCATCCAGTATTTTCGTGTACACAAATTTTTCCATCACCGATATCTAACAGCTGTTTTGAGAATATTTCAGCGGATGGATCTTGAAGCATTTTGAACGCGCATATTTACTTTTAGATGTACTTTTTCTACATTAAGCCACAATGGCGATGATTTTAAGCGAGCATTGATGTCATCAACGTACGTTGAACATGGAATGACGGGAAGTGTTTGTCTGAAACCACCTGAAAGGAGTAACAGAGTGCCGCCAAATAGTTTGTTGTTGTTTTTTATGTCCTGTTCAACGCCTCTAGGAAATGTTTGTTTACTGGGTGAGAAGTGACACCGGTAGACGAATGGTGGGAATAAATGATCAATTATAGACCTTTAAGGGTTGAAAATTATTAAAGTACTAATATCTATTAAAAAATGGGGATTGGTGATAGAATAGTAAAAATTTAGGGTCGTATGTATTTTTTAATGCCAAATCATAAAAAAGTAAACAAAGTTAAAAAAAAAAAAAATTGTCTAAAAGTTATGTATAAAAAAATTTTTTGGGGTGAACCACCCTTATCACTTAGGGGCATGAAAAATAGTTTACGACCTATTCTCAGACCTACTGGGTATACACACAAAATTTCATAAAAATTGCCCAAGCCGTTTGGAGGAGTTCACTGTGACACGAAAATTTTATATATTAGATATAAAAATATGTATATACACAGTAGACTCTCCCTCATCCGGCGTCGTCGGGACTGGCATACAGTCGGAATAGAGAATTCGGTTAGAACTGGTCACATATGTATTTGAAAACCCTTATTATTTAGAAGAAGAAGAAAACTTTATTATGAAATAACAAAGTGGGCTGCCCAACTAAATCGGGTTGCTGGCAACACAGCGTGCTAATCCACCAATATAGGTATTAGTTTCTAAATTCGGAGGATGTTACATTTGTAGTCTCTTCTATTTCGGTGGTGAAAATATCCTTCAGGAATATCCTCATTATGGAAACACCATTTTTTTTTTCTTCCACTTCTTCTTTCTTTTCTCAAAGAAAACACAAGTCAGTAGATTCTTTTTAACTTAAAATAAATCAACGAAAGGAACGGGGCCTATTAATGACTATATGTATGTTGGTTAATAATGCCAAGCGAGTCAATTAGTATTGACTCGGCTAAAGCAGGGTAGGTTTCTGGAAGGATTCCAAGTTCCTCAAGATATTTGGAAGTCAATTTTGGAATGGTTCCTCGCGCGCCGAACCACAAACCCCTAATAATATAGTTTCTTGACCCATACTTTTCCTGGAATTTATCTTCTAGGTACGTTATGCATTTGGAGTAAATTCCTTTCTTTTCGGAATCTATAGATTCTGCCTGTTCAGGATCACTTGTCTCGAATCGAATCGTCGGGTCTAGTACGTAGGCTGTCGTACTATGTTGTGGGAAGGCGACGATGTCTGCGTACCTTGAAGAGCCTTGGTCGTCGATTGCATACACCTCTTCATGACATCCGTAGCCTTTTTCTTCAAGAAGATTTATTAGCCTGTGCTTCACATTGTGGTGTCGCCGAGTAACCAGGAGCATACTGTTCGGACAACTACCCAGCACATGGGCTGGAGTTTCAGGCTCTCTGCCGCATTTGCGACAAAGGGGTCCAATATCAGCTGCTCCCGCTACACCGGGGACACCACGTAGTGGGGCGTAATTAACGTTTAATTGCAGAGCGTTAGTCCATTCAGAGCCGGACAGGAGTTTTTTGTCGTAAATGAATTTATTGCTCTTCGGACAATCTCTGAAATGTTTCACTCCAATCCCTTGCCACTTACATTCAGCCCATTCTTCGAATGACTTCTCGCGCAAAGATCTCCTAATTTTTCTAATGTTATGGTCTTCAGGTAAGTCTCTGGTGTCTATATTTAATCTGCCTATGCATTCTGTCAATTCCTTATCATAATCGAATATCGCCTGAAATATTCCATCCGATATTCGATTCAACTTCTGAGCGATTGACCAGTGCTGCAGTGGAGCTTCCCATTGACTCTTCAGAAGACCTAGACCTCTGAATCTTCGAGGAGCATACATCATTGCATTGCATGTGTTTGCAGGGAGACCAAGCATGGCTTTGACGCTTCTTCTTATTATGACATCGACACCTTCCAGAAAATTAGGCCGAAGTTTCATCAAGGGAGCCGTCTGTAGAGGGAATGTTAAAGATGGGAAAACGTATTGATTAATAATATTCAGCTTCTGATCTCCTCTTAATAGGTTGGACGAAGTAAGCTTGTTTAAATTTTCGTTTATTTTCCGTAACCCATTTTCGTTAACATCAAGGTCCTTGGCGAAATTGCATCCTAGATATTTGACATTTTCATTATCCTCAATTGATTCGATTTCGTCCTGATTTTCAAGGATTAATTTTCTTTTTTCAAGTATGCCTTTTTGCATCACAATGGCGGAACTTTTTCGGGCGTTTATACACAAGCCAATCTCCCTGAAGATGCGTGTAACAATATTAATAGTGCGCGTAGCAGCATTGACATTACACGCAGTCACGGCTTGATCGTCTGCAAACCCCGTGAGAATTACTCTGTCCGCATTGTCACGCAACTTGTAGCCAAATTCATTAGCGAAGTTTGGTTCGCATACTTCTTTATAAAGGTGGTCGATTCCTAATATGAAGAGGGCAGGTGACAGTGGACCTCCCTGAGGCACGCCTCGCTTAACCTTTATAGGGGCCGTTTGTTTCATACCAGAGGCAACTTTTATTTCGTTATTACAAAGCAATAATATGTACCATTTTGAATGTTGTATATTTAAGTACTGAATTATAAACTAAATTCCAAATATGTAAATCTTTGCTGGTGTAAATCAGGCGTTCCAGCCATAGGTTCAGAAACCTGAAGTTCCTGTCTTTAAGACGAAAAATGTAAGGCTTTTTTGACTTCCATTCAATGATATATCAGGAAACAAATGTTTGGCTAGCTAGGAAGGGAAGGTTTTCTAGGAACCCTCAGGACGGTCGAGCTCCAGCAAGTTCCGAGATCCCTCACTCATTCCTCCCAGAGACTGCCAGATAAGGGAGAGTCTACTGTATAAATAGATCCAATTATATATGTATATATAGATTCCAATTTTTGCTAATCATTTTGATAGCCAAGTCGATAGGACTATTTGGGAACATATTAATGACATTGAAGGAAACCAACATACAGCCAGAGATGATTTTGATCTCTTCAAATCTATGTGTTAAATCAATAGCATTTACTGAAAAACTGTTATAACTCCATGTCCAATGATTTAGATTTGTGTGTAGGGGATTCAGTTGCTCTTACTATTGGTCTCAATGGTTCCTTGTGCAATTTTATCAAGCTATAAATCAGAGGTATATTACTATTATAGTTTGTATATTTCAAACAATCGTTCTTTTCAATAAAATTCATTGACCTTCTGCCACATATAAATATATTGGAAAAATAGGGACACCATATTATCTTATGGATAAAGAATTACAACTTTTAAGATGGGGATAGTTAAAGTGTGAAATAGTGTCTTCATTATCAAAATAAATATATGTTCAGCACACCTCTGTCGCTGTCTTCCCAATAGGTATTAAATCAGAATCCCTCTGAGCTACTTTGTTTAACTGAAAAAATAAATCAATAAAGATATCAATAAGGCAATCTGGATGAATAAATTCCGACAATTATATGGAACAATGAAAACTTACCCAATTTCGGTGCTCGTGCTCCAGTTGAATTAATTCCGTTTCATCATTGCAAGGTTTATCTACACTAAACCACAATGGGTCAACAAATCTTGGAGTCAATGAAGGAAACAAAGGAATCGACATATTTCATCTGGAAAACTATTTAAATTACAAGGTAACAATACTTGTTGGACTACCTTCCCCTATGGTATTAATACATCTCCAAAGAGATCAAAAATCGTCAATCCTTATTTTAGTTAATCTTATCTTGGGCAATTAGACAGAAACAATTTTTATTCTGCATTTTACGCAATGTTCTTTCAAATAAAATGTTTTCTATAAACTTATACCATCTTGGGGGTTTTCAACTCTTCTTTTATTATTCGTTGAGACATTCTCACGCCATTACTTATCTATATAAAAAAACAAGAAAATAACTAAGTTATACTTATAATACTTAATTTATTTAAATGTTTACGTCCATTATTATTAACTAGCAATTATAATACTTAATTTATTCTTGCAAATGACCCAAAATATATGTAAATTCTCTCAAATTTTAGTTGGCTTGGGGTCTTAAAAGAAGTAATCCTTCCTTCACACTACTTTATTTACTAGGCCCGACATGTTTCGTGCATATTTTCCCACCTCTTCAGGGGCACTTCTTGCTAGGAAGTACTCTCGTCACCATGTACTCCCTCTGGAGTCTGGCAAAAAAACTAGTTTTATGTTAAATTGCATATCGGCCCATTTTCCACCGAAAACTAGTAATCTATATTACCAACGAGTTGGATTAACTAGAGTTTCGATATAACCTTGGGCGAGCAGAAACGCATAGAAATTATGCAATTAACATAAGTGCTAATGCTATATAACCTAGGAAACTAGTAGCACTTATGTCAATGGCATAATTGCTATTCGCTTCCGCTCGCTCAAGGTTATATGGAATCTCTAGTCAATCTAACTCGTTGATAATATTAGTAAATGGTCTTTCGGTCGCCATATTGCCACAACTTCAATTGAGTTCTCATTTCATGATCCGGATCTCTGAACGAGGTCCACTTCTCGGTGCAACTATTACGTAATATGAAAAAAACATTTCAGAACGGCTTAAAGAAATCCCAAAAATTCAAATGGAAGAACTTGTCTCACATTTCACTGATGCTGTACTCGAATCCGCATATACCTCGATCCCCCAATATATATATAAAACCAAAGTCCACCGTAAGGTCCCCTGGTGGAATGAAAGCTGCAAAATAGCGAAAGCAGCCCAAAAGAGGTCTCTCAACAAGATGAGGAGAACTGGAAAGTTAGAAGACCCTATTAAATTGAATTTAAGAAACTCAGGGCTATTGCAAACAAGTTAAACCATTAAATCAGCTAAAAGGCAATCGTGGAAAGATTGTCAGTTCCATTAATATTTCCACCCCTTCCAGGGACATTTGGCTTAAAATTAAAAAAACATTAGAGGGGTTGAATCTAGAACCAAAATACCAGGTTTCAAAATAGGAGCTAAGGTTATCACAGAGCCGGACTCACAGCCTTGGAGAATGCTTCCAGAAGGTTAGTTGCACTACTGGTTACGACCCGTTATTTCAACAATTCAAATCGAAGACAGAAGAGGAAGGACTTACCGAACCGACAGAAGAACAAGAGGATTATAATAGTCCTCTTACTTTAGAAGAGTTGGAATTCGCTCTACACTTCGGTCGAGATAAAAACTCACCAAGCCCTGACCGAATTCCTTACATCCTGATAAAAAAAAACTTCACAAAGAAGAAAGAACATTTCTCTTGTCAATCTACAACGAAATTTGGGAAGAAAAGGATTTTCCGAACTCATGGAAAAATGCTATTGTCATTCTTACTCCAAAAAAAAAAAGTATCTTACCCATATCCCAGGGCCGCCACATGGGGGGGGGGGGCAACCGGGTAGAGTCGTCCGGGCCCGGGCACCGTGGGGGCCGATCCTCGCTAATTAGAAAAAAGTCCGTCACGCAGGAGCTGCATAACTAAGCACTTTCCTCAGAATTTGGAAGACTGTTTTCCAGAATAATTTGCTTAAAATATCCTACATAAATAAAATAAAAACGTGAATAGTTCTCTTTTAATTTTGTAATGAGTAACTGATCAATTATTAATTTGCTTCCAGAGTTATGTTTACACATGGTACCTACTACACTACGTAATAAATACAAAAAAAACTCATATTATCGTATTTTGATCTAACGCAGGAACAGGACACAGTCACTCTAGTGGTAGAAAGCGCTCCTTGCGGCGCCTTTGTGAACCTATGTCTGGCTGGATTTTCTATTGAAATATATTACAAAGTAAACCCACCTTTCCGATTGACCGATTCAGCTCATTTTTACAACACTTCTTTCTCATGAGTTACCCACGACGTATACCGCGTTTCGTTACAATACAGCAGAAATTACGACCGGTATGAGTATATTAGTAATTTGGGTCCGGAGTAAACCCCCCCTCCTAATGAACCGATTTAGTTTATTTTTACAACACATATTTACCTGTAGATTGCCACTACGAATACAGAGTTTCGTCGAAATATACCAAAAATCACGGTTGGTAGTGGCGAATTGGTATTGTGGGTCTGGAGTAAACCCCCCCCCCTCCTAATGAACCGATTTAGTTTATTTTTACAACACATATTTACCTGTAGATTACCACTATGAATACCGAGTTTCGTCGAAATATACCTAAAATCACGGCTGGTAGTGGCGAATTGGTATTGTCGGTCCAGAGTAAACCCCCCCTCCTTATGAACCGATTTAGTTCATTGTTATATCTCACTTTTCTCTCTATATTACCACTACGAATACCAAGTTTCGTTGAAATATAACAAATATTACGGCTGAAATGGTCAAATTAGTGTTTTGGGTTCGGGGTAAACCCCCCCCTTCCGGTGGACCGATTTTGGTGGTTAACGAACTCGTTCAATCGTTTGCTAATTGAATGCTATATACCAAGTTTCGTGACGAAAAAACAAAAACTCTGGCCGCTATCGTGTTAACAGACAGACATATATATATATATATATATATATATATATATATATATATATATATATATATATATATATATATATATATAAATTTTAACGGGGGTCATTTTCGGTGTCTACTAGGTAGGATCGATAAAGATTTGAAGAAATTTTTCAAAAATTCCGTCATGAGTCCAACCTCAATAGCTACTTTCCTTCGGAGGAAAGTGATAAAAAGTACCGAAAGTGACCTTTGCAGCACCGATTTTCGGCTTTTATTCTCATTTCGCTCAAAACTCAAGATGAAAATAATTTTAAAATGCCCAAAGTCCTATAGCAAAGTACTAGAATTTTCATTCTGGCTCTGAGAAGTGGGGGCCCGTGATCTGGACCCGGATCACAAAATCATAAATTGCACCTCTAAAGTTTTAGGAAAGATCACAAATAGATGGCTTTACTATCTCATTGAAAAGCGCGGGTTGATATGTGCTAATCAATGTGGGTTCAGAAAAGAGCATTCAAATGGTAAAACTGAACACGCATTTTGGTTATATTTGGAGGTAAGGAAGTATGCGAAACATTTTTTTATTAATAGACATGAAAAGTTTTCGGATCTTCGTACATTTTTCGTAATTATCTCGAAAACGGTTGGGAAATCGTGGTAAGTGGAAAGTAACCGTTCGAACGCTTGCTAAATTCTCTGCAAAAAAGGCTCTGAAGCAATATTCGGTGGGGCAATGTCAATCAGAAATATAAGCGCTTAAAACTTAAAAAGTGTTTGTTTTGTTGTTTTTAACCGTTTTTTTTTTTTTTTTTTTTTTTTTTCGACGCATCTACATCTAGGTCATTAGCGCCGACAACCAGGGTGTAGCGAGGAATTTTCCCAGCGAGCCCTGAGATGAGAAAATTCCTGCCGGAGGTGGGAATCGAACCCACCATCTCCCGCTTATGAATCCAGTGCGATAGCCACTAGACCACGGGAGACCCCTTGTCTTTGTTTAACTCACTTTTTAATTGGTTGTTTTTGTTTTAAATTGCATCTATCAGTAAAATTAGTATTTTAGTCAAATAAACCAAGAATCTGTGAAAGGTATTGGTAATAAGTTTGGAATGGCTGTGGCTAATATCATGATGGCGTATTCATAGGTTTGTTTTGAATTCTATCAATATAACCTTCCTCATAGTCTACAACTGAAGATATCGTTATAACCCACGAGAGAATGGAGTTTTATTGGCCATGAAGCACATTTATACAGTTGATTATAACAGTAAAATGAATTTGCTAGTAAAACAAGAAACTTAAAATGACAACGAATTTTTGGTTGTTTGGAATAGAGCCTTCAGTGCAGTAGTCGTAGAGTGAGTACGTTTCCAGTATATAATTGTATTGACTTATTCAGCCTTCCTCAAAAATGAGGATTAAGAATTATCCGCTTCTTCGAAATGTACGGGACCGCGCTAAGATGACGCAGTTCCTGCGAGTCGGACTTTTTAAACTAACATTCATTAAATTATTATCAGATATATTCTTTATCATCCACATGTTTTATTATATTTGAGTTATCAAAAACACCTGTTTTGAATTGTGCTTGGAAAAGTTCTATAAATAATATCCTCTCAAAAAATTCAGAAATTACAGGTTTATACTGAATATGATGACTGAAAACATTCATGAAAGTAATCTTCATGCTGAACTGATGAAACGTACTGAAGAAAATTCTTCAGAAAGTGCTACATCTACAACAGGACGTTACCTGCAAGTGCAAATGGAACACAATTACAAGACATTTAACAAAGTGAACCCTTTTGAAGTTCAAAAATTGCTCAGTAAGTTCCATAAACATATTCATCCGAAAGTTTTTCGAGGGAAACTACTTTTAGAACGCCCCGACAATAAGACATCTAAACAAATTCTAGAAACTACTTCACTTCAAGATATCCCGATAAAAGTTACCTCACATGATTCTTTGAATTTCACACGTGGAACCTTCGTTTGCTCCGCTATAGACGAAATGACAAATGAAGAGGTATGTGAAAACCCGAAGACGCAGCATGTAACGTTTATTCGAAGATTCCCAATGAAAAATAATTCAATAAGATTCGTTTTCGTTGCAAAATTTAACCAAGAATTTCTACCGGAAAAAATACGACTAGGTTACCTCATCGTACCTGTCCGCCCTTACATCCCTCGCCCTACAATCTGTTACAGATGACAATCATTTAGCTACTTCCTGCAAGAAAACCGAGATTTGTGGAGGATGTGGTGAAGAAAAACATGAGGGTGAGTGCAAGACAATTAAATGTTCAACATGTGGTGGCCCTCACAGAAACCGAAGTATGGATTGCGGGAGATATAAAGAAAAGTCAGATGTCAGGAAGTTAATGGCCAGCCCTCCAAACCGATTTCATTCAAACTTTGCACAATAACGTATTTTGATGCACTAAACACAAATACGATACAAAAAAACGTCGGATTTAACTAGGAAAGAAGTTATTAAGCACTTAAGTTCACTGTTGTGCAGGTTATGAGAGCTGATGTAAGCAACTAAATTTGTGACGACTTTAAGGCATACATGACTTTAAGGCATAAATGACGACTTTAAGGCATACATGCTATGCGTTTCCGCTCGCTAAAATTAATAGACTATAATATTAAGCACTAAAGTTAGTAAGGTTATAAAACTAGGCGTCATCAGCGTATTTGTAAACACGCGCATGCGCAGATATGTAACATTGGGAAACAGAGAACTGTCATTTGAAATGTTCAGAAACCATTTATTCAAAGATATTGTTAATTTTAAGGGCATCCTCACCCGTCGTCACCTGTCGCTTAAGGGCATACGTGCTATGCGTTTCCGCTCGCTCAAGAAAATAACAAAACCCCAGTCAATCCAACTCGCTAAAATTAATAGAATTCTATTAATTTTAGCGAGTTGGATTGCCTGGGGTTTTGTTATCTTTTTGAGCGAGCGGAAACGCATAGCATGTATGCCCTTAAAGTCGTCCTAGACATTCTTCTAATCCTCCAAGACATCTCTCTTAGCTTAGACAATTGACTTGTTGACAATTGAAGTTCGGTAGGCGCGAATTAGAACGATAATTATAAAGGCATTAGCTAATTATTAAGGGATTTCTGATATATAATACTTTTCATCAACGAAACAAGAAATGTGAAGAGTGTTTCATTATTTAAAAAAATGATTGTAAATAAATAACTGCTGATGAATTTCGATAATTTATGGTAAATTTCAATTAAACTTCCTTATTACGAACTTTTCCATACCCGCGCATGCGTATGTTAGCAAATTTAGTTGTTTACATTAGCTCTCATAACCTGCACAACAGTGAACTTAAGTGCTTAATAACTTCTTTCCTAGTTAAATCCGACGTATTTTTATCGTATTCGTGTTTAGTGCGTCAAAATAGGTTATTGTGCAAAGTTTGAAAGAAATCGGTTTGGAGGGCTGGAAACTGCATTTTTACCGAAAATAAACACACATAATGCGGAAAAAAACATACGCAAAAATTGCCACCAAAGAAGAATCATCTCTCCAAACACTCCTTATTAGTCTACAGTCTATTCTCAAGAGAATAGAGTCTCTGGAACATCTTCAGACGGCAAGGGACAATCCAAGACTACATGTGGAGGCACGGGAAACCAAGGAAGAAGAAACCCAGACAGCTGACAGAGAGACGAATGTTGGCTCACCCCCAAACAAAGTAGCAGTATCTTCTGGATCGCCTTCTAGGAAACCAGCAGGTAAAACACAATCTTCACCAAACTCAAACACAACTCGAAAAGTTAAAAAATCTCATAATTGTTTACCTCTACCTATAAATGGGGAAATATTTGTCCAAACTATTAACCTCATAAATGACATTAGTATCGTGGAATATTAATGGATTTTATAGACATCATGCTGACTTAAAGTGCTTATTGAGAGAGAAGGACCCACACCCACTAGCACTCCAAGAAACACATTCAACACCAGCAAATGAGCTCAAACTAAAAGGTTACTCGGCTTACAGGCATGATTACACTATTGGAGGTAAAGCTTCCGGAGGAGTTGCTGTATTGGTAAAGAACACTCTAAACAGTGAGCCAATAACCCTCCGTACAACACTCCAAGCAGTAGCTGCTTCAGTACACATCCCTAGTAGGATAACTGTCTGCAGTCTATATCTGCCACCTAGGGAACCTTTAAATACTCACTTATTAGATGATTCGATATCGCAGCTTCCCAGGCTTCTTCTCCTCCTGGGTGATATAAATACATAGCACACTAATTGGGGAGATTCGAGTACTAATATTAAAGGTCGAAAGATTAATGATGTCCTTGAAAAGTGGGATGTCATTCCACTTTACTGCTCACGACCTACACACCTCTGTCCACGCCTGTTATGGTTCATTGAAAAGAATAATCTACTCTCGGGATTTCAATTTGGATTCAAAAGAAAACATTCTACAATAGATCACATATTGAACCTCAAGAGTGCGATACTTAATGCCTTCATGAACAAAGAATACCTACTGGCCGTTTCATTCGATATTCGAAAAGGATTCGACTGTGTCTGGCGTCGGTCTATACTTACAAAACTTGCAGATTGGGGAATTCAGGGGAAAACTTTAAAAATCATTTGTGAATTCCTTTCAGAAAGAACCTTTCGAGTACGGCAAGGGAATTATTTATCGGACCCTGAAAAACAAGAAAACGGAGTCCCACAGGGGTGTGTACTTAGCACTACTTTATTCAAGATTGGGATTGATAATATTAAAAATTATATACCTGATGTGTCTTACTGTCTGTTTGTCGACGATCTGCTCATTTATCAAAACTCAACTTCTTTTCAGACCGTAGAAAATTCCATCCAACATGCAATAGATTCCTTAGACAACTGGAGTAGAACAAGCGGTCTAATTTTTTCTAATGAAAAAACAAAACAAAATGTATTCTGTTCAAAATGAAGAGACACCATCCAGTCCCACAGGTTACACTTAAACAAGCAATTATACCCTACACAACTACATTAAAATTTCTCGGGGTTATATTTGATCAAAAGTTCACTTGGGTGCCACACCTTAAAGCAACTGCTGAAAAATGTAAGAAGTACCTAAATATCCTAAAAATAATCAGTACATCGAAGTGGGGAGCAGACAGGAAAACAATGCTTATGTTTTATCGCTCCTTCGTTAGATCTGTACTCGATTATGGATGTGTGGCTTATGGATCAGCAAGAAGTGGTGCTTTGAAAATCTTTGGCAGGATACACAACACTTCGTCTCTGAATAGGAGCTTTCAGGAGTAGTCCTAGTGTTAGTTTGTATGCAGAAAAAGGCGAACCTCCTTTACATATCCGTAGAGATATCCTTGTAACTTCCCTGATGCATAAATACAAAGCCCTAGGCTACTCTACGTGTCTTAAAATAAGTATTGACGACCTCAGACCCAAAGGCCATTCAGTATCAGATACAGAGAAACAAAGCACATATCAAATTACTTAAATCTTGAAATACTGACATGCGGCTCACTATATAAACCTCTTTGGCTTTAAAAAAAAATTCTTCTTTAATACAACACTAGCAAAATATAATAAGAATGATCCGATTTCAAAATTAATTTATAAAAATAAGTATGAAGCCTTTGCCGTTAAAAATCTTGGAAATCTCTTTATTTATACTGATGGTTCTAAATCAGACGAAGGTGTGGGAGCTGCAGCTGTAATAGGAGAACAAATCATAAGCAAGAGAATAAATAGTATTTGTAGTATTTTTACAGCTGAACTCTACGGCATCCTCATCGGTCTGAACAACATACCCGAGACAAACAATAGAGACCTTATACTATTTACTGACTCATTAAGCGCACTTCAAGCACTTACAGACAGATACACGACTCATCCACTACTAACACAAATTCTTAATAAATCACTGAACACACACTCTGAACAGAAACATTACAATGTACTGGCTACCAGGCCATGAAGAGCTTGGGAAAAACTCCATAGCAAATCACTACGCCAAAAATGCGGTAAGACAAATTACTTGTGACTTTCAACTAATAACAGAAAAAGACCCGACGAAAACTATAAAATCAACAATATTGGAACAGTGGAACTACTCATGTACGCAACTAACAATAAACTGCGAATAATTAAAAATACAGTCGATGAATGGCCATCCAGTCACCGAGAAACAGACGTGAAGAAATAGTTCTGGCTCGACTCGAGTTGTTTATTATAATTATTATTCTAAATAATCAATATTTTATTATTATCATAATTGTTATTATTATTTATTCTATGATCATTTTACTATAATCTTCCTTCATTATTATTTAATTTTCAACTATTTCTTATTTAATTGACAACTGCCAATAATCCTAAAGGATAGAGGCAAATTGAAATAAATAAATAATAAATATTACGTAAGTACCGATTGTTTTTTCTTTCGTTGGTGTCTTCTGATGAATCTGCTTCTTCCAAGTAAGTATATATTTTTGTTTATGATAGAGGAATAAATAGAAAGATATTGGTACTAAGGACATTCATGTATTTACAATTAAAGACAACAACAATAATTATATGAAGTAATTATATATTAGAGCGAACTCAAGGCATTACTATCCTCGCATTAGATAATGCAAGTTATGAATTTTTTCCTGATTCATTTTCGAATTTACAAATGAATAAGACACAGAGTTGCAACTCTCTATGTTTAGAGTCAATCAGACTTTTGTCGGTTTATTCCAACTAACTTTCACAATACTTTGTTAGCACCAATAAAATATTATCTCACATTAATATACAAAATATAACGAACTATATAATGCAAAAAACATTATGTTGCAAGAACTGTTAATGCTCTTCAGTCATTTTCATTTTCCTTTTTTACATTAACACTCTTCAATTGTGTTTAAACAATGTCTTACTGGTAACATTAAATAATAGTAAACAGTCAAAACTGTGTGCCTATTATATACAATTATTTGACCTTGAAAAAGTGTAAAATTTAAAATATAACAAAAGGAAAAAATTACATTCTCCTACTTTGCAATGTTCTTAAAAATGTTAATATTATGTACACTATTACAAAAATTATCTTTTCATGTGTTGCAAAAGTGCCATTTTTACAAATAATTTTTCCTGTTCTAAGCAGTTGATAAATTCTAGATTACAAAATGTGTGTAATTCAAGAAATAGGCCTCCTCCGTCTTGTTTTTTTTTTTTTTGCAGGAAATATCACACTGTATTACAGTTCTCAGTTATGGAAAAGCAGTATTAAATTTATAAAATTAATTGGACTTTTTTTTTTCATCCTCAGTAATTGTGAAGTTTAGGGGCCCCCTCACCATTTTTTTTTACTGGTTGATCTATGAGGTACTAGCTGAATACCCGTGCTTCGTCACGGCAGACAAGTAGTTATTTTATTGCGTTAAATGATGTATCATCAAAATTAACGCTCCTACTTAATTTTGTGCAGTTTATTATAGCACGGTTCCCGTCATACAATAAGTTTGTCATCAGTTTATAGGTAATCAAAGTATAATGTTTCTTGACATTGGGATGCTCCGCACCAGTATCAAAAACAGATATCGTAGAGATAACCCGTTATCTACAGGTTACCAGCGCGGGCATATTTAAGGGGAACTGAGGGATCTGCTCCCCCCCCCCCCCCCGAAATTTTGATTTGATGGTAAAAATGTGTCTTAAAAACCTTAAAAATAAATTAAATAAGATAATTTCTTTTATAAGCACAATTGGTTTGGTCCATTCCTTTTTCATTCCAAAGATCATTTCATTTTAGTTGTAATAGCGTTTTATTTGCCTAAAACTATTCCAAGTTCTAAATTGATAGTATTCCATACCCCAGTAATTCTATGAAATATGTAATGTACGGTAACAGCAGTTATCGTCCTAGCAACGCATGCTACCTAGGTTTGCCTGCTCTAACCAACCAAAACTTTAAACCCCTCTAAAAATACTTAAAAATTCGAATATAAAAAAATCCTTTCTTAGCGAGCGTCTAGGTTCTATAGGGAGTGTCTATGCAAAATTTCAAATTTTTCTGCCGAGCGGTTTGGGCTGGGCGATCATAGGTCAGTGAGTGAGTCAGTGTGTGGTATTTGACAAATATATAGTCGATTTTGATCCACAAAACACGAATCCGTTAAAAAAAAGTCACTCTCAACTAGGAAAAAAGTTATTAAGCACTAAATTTCGCTGGTTCGCAGATTGAGCGAGATAGTGTAAACAACTATATCTGTAAACATGCGCATGTCCAGGTATGTAAAACTCCGTAATAAAGAAGTCTAATTTAAATTTACCATCAATTATTTCAATTTAGCTATTTATTCAGAAACATTTTTTTAAATAATGAAACAGCCTCCAAATTTTTTTTTGTTTCGGCGTTGAAAAGAAATTCCTTAATAATTAGCTAATGCCTTTATAATTAGCAAGCTCTAATAATTAGGAAAACGTCAGATAATTTGCCTATTAATAATGATGAAGTTGAACGAATTTATAGCAAATATTCAGGCGTTTATTTATTAATTAATTTGAGGGATTAATTATTAAATTTTTTAGGCAAAAATAAGCTTCTAACCAATTCCATTTATTGTGGAAAATGTGGCGAGAAATTAGAGTTAAATGAAAAAAAAAAAAACGTTTCATTTCGCTATGCGTTTTCGCTCGATCAAGAAGATATCAAAACTCTAGTCAATCCAACTAGCTAAAATTTAGAGAATTTTATTAATTTTAGCGAGTTGGGTTGACTAGAGATTAGAAATCTTCTTGAGCGAGCGGAAACGCATAGGAGGTTTTCCCATAAGCTACAGGGTACAATGTTTAAGGTTAAGGAGGCCCTTAAAATTTACAATTGTTTTTCAATAAATAATTTATAAACATTTCAAATGAGAGGTGTTTATATCCAAATTTACATCGCTGGGCATCTGCATGTTTACAAATATCGTTGTTTCAGCTAGCTTTCCTAACCTGCATAACAGTGAACTTTTTTTCCTAGTTAAGAGGGACTTTGTTTTAAACGGATTTGTGTTTAGTGCATCAAAATACCTGATATCACAACCAGTATAAAAAATCGGCGAGGAGGCCCCTAAACTTCACAATTACTTCATCTTCTAATAATTATAAGTATTCTGTTGAATCTACTACATTTTTACTTTTACTAAATTACTTTAAAGTGGCAGTCACGTAGTCAGTCTCATATCATGTATATAATTGTTAAGTTTATAGCATTCCTTTAACATAGCATTTTATTTTTCTAAAAAAAGAGTCTGAAATAAGACACAATAAATTTGGTGAGTCTTATTACTCGCCTTAACCTTCTGGAGGCAAGACTACCAATATTGAAATATTTATATTATTGGTCGCTATTAATACAATATATTAATATAATTGCTCATTAAGTTGCAATCAATTCTACACTTCAATTACGTAATTATTAGAAATATGCTTAGTTTAATATACAATTAATTGTGAAAGATGAATTGACATGAGGCATCAAAAGCATTGTTTAAACAAAATATTTTACAAGTATTCACCCTGGGAAAATTAGCATAATTTTTTTTTCTAAATTGAATAAAAAAACAAAATTACCTTAGTACAATGTAAGAGGTTTGTGTAGAAACATTGTTTTAGTTCTGTACACTTTTCCACACAATAACAAAAATTAATGCAAAGAAATTATTCCTTTCGATTAATAAATTTATAAAAATATTTTCTGTCAGATCGCTGTCATAGAATGCTGATATAGAAAATATTATTTGTGTGTATACCATTATTTCCCTGTCACTTATTCTAGATCACATTTTTTGTAAACAAAGAATAAAATTAAACACTTAATGATATATTAAATGAATTTGTTTCATTGAGATATTCATAAGATATTTAATGATTTTCAAAATAATGTCTGAACTCAATTGTTAATTGCTTTTAATATTTTGCTAGCCAGTCTTCAGATTTCTAAAACTACGAATAATTATTTTTAATCTGCAATGTTTTGTGAACTAATGGAATATTAGATGTAACACATAAAGTGGTTTATTTTTGGCTAATTTTGGTTATTTTATATATATATATATATATATATATATATATATATATATATATATATATTTCCTTAGATCATTTCCTTAAAATCCTGGAAAATTATTTATTATTGAGAAGATAATTGTTATACTAATTTGATATTTTTTCCTTATTATTTCATTTAGCTTCTTCAATATGCTGAGACCATGTAGTAAGCGTTCACTGCCATTTGTCTCTTGTAATAATTTTTAATTTTAAAAATTTACATATTTTTCTTAAAAAATATTTTATTATACAAACAACTATTTCTCAAAAAGAAAAAAAAAATGCTCTTGAAGTGTTAATTTTGTTGTTTATTCAACATAAATTAATTCTGTTTGAAAATTCTGTTTTAATATCCTCCTATTGACCATTTATCCCATTAATTTAAATAATTATGTTATTTTACCTAACTTTTATATCGAGTTAACAAACAGTAATTTATCTAAAACAATTTCTATAATATTTCTACTTAATTGGATAATATTTACTAGTTAATTATGTTTAATTGATTTACAATAAATTCAATGAAAAAGTCTAATGGAATTCCGAGATTGAATTGGAAATGCCTCTCGTAACCATGAAATGTTGGTCAGACGCTCCCAAAGAAAGAAGCAGACCAACCATTGCACTAACTTCTGATATTTAGCGCATCTCGGAACCTATATTTAACTAATATATATGCTTGTTCTTGGGAATGGGATCGGTGAATACTTGTAGTGACATAAGTTTCATAATAGAATAACAATATGAAACTTTATTTAAACAACAAATAAAAAATCAATTGAACACATTTGTACAAAGCAATAATTTAATTCCTTAATTAAAATCCTTAATAAAAAATGTAAACAAAAAATATATATACTATTTAAAAAAAAAACTCCATTGCAAAGCAGTCAAAATGCAGCAAGAATACAATAGTGTAATTTACATCTTAACTTTTTTTTGGAAATACTGCATCTTTCATTTACACATACATATAACAAAATCATCGTCTTTATATACATAATAATACACAACCTAGTTTGGTGAAAAATTAGAAATAACTTTAAGGATCTGGTTTGTACTTAAACTGAAAGGAATCATAACAAGACTACTTACATTTTAGTTGCTTTATACCAGCACTGGCAGTGTTAATGTTTTTCCATTTACATTTAATAATAGCACGCAATTTTAGTATCATTATTGATAGATTCAAATAATAAAAATAATATTGTAAAATTGCTTGCTATTTAAAATATAATAAAGAAAACGAATAATTTACAATTGTGCCGATATAAAGCTAACAGCCTGTTGTTGCATTCCAGGAGTTGTGGAACACAATTCGAACAGCGTGTGAATGAGACCCGTCCACCTCTTGCTATTTACAAAAAGAGGCTTTAAGCCTTTATTTTTTATAAAGGAACATAGCGAACCTGGATTGTAATGTTGGTAACTTCTCAACTTAGTTATTTCATATATTTATTTTTAATATTCATAATAAAGAAATAACTAATAAAAATAAAAAAAATGGCATCTTGGTACATATTAGTATTTGGGATATCTGCATGAACGAGTTAACTAGACGATCACTTTTTACTAATGACACAAGGATGGAGCGTCTTAGTTTATATTTCATTTTTTTTTTTTCATTTTTTTTTACGAAATATGGTAACAAACTTTCATTATAGGAATCAACATTTATAGAAAAATCACAATAGCATTCTCTGCTTAATCTCTCACTCTTACTCTCTCTCAAAACATGGGACTAAGGCAAACTCTCTTCGTCGAGGGAGAGTTCAGCTTTGGTGAGTAGAGGAAGGGCGGGCGGTCGCTTGTGCAGTCTTGCCCTAGATCGGTTTCTCTACAGGCTCTCTCAGAGATCGGTCTGTATTTCCTACTACCTCTGTATGGTCGAATTGAGCAGGAATGGGACGTAGAACATCTTGCTTTCGAGAAGGAGAGAAGCTGCTGACTGCACCTATCAAACACGAAGTATACATTTATTAGAATCACTTTCACATTTCTTAGGCAATTATTGCTAGCAAATATATCTATGTGTCTTAATTATTGACAGATTATTTTGGCTCTATAATTTCAATGATCAAAAAGGATAGAGGCAAAAATGTACAAATAAATAAAATATTTAGCACAAACTCACTCCATGCTGCAAAACACACTCATATCACCTTCTGTCTAATTATAACACGAGCTTATATAAGGGGGTTGCAGCCCCCCCCCCCCCCCCCCCCGAAATTTTGATTAAATCGGTAAAAATGTGTCATAAAAACCTCAAAAATAAATTAAATAAGACCACTTAGTTCAGAAAAAAATCATATTTTTTGGGCGTTATAGTGTTTTAGTTTGCTAACTATTTTAAGTTCTAGATTGCTAGTATTTCTTATCCCCAAATGCCCTGGTGCCTCCCTCCTCTGAAATTATTTCCTACATATGCCGTGGAATTTTAGCAAAACCAAAGTAGTCTATTAAGTATTAAATGGTAAGTATGGTAATACATTAAAGTAGCGAACGATAGGAAACTAACAAGATTATATAATTCCCCCCCCCCATGCTAAAAGAGTCAAATCTTATAAGCCTTAAATAAAGGAATAAAAATAGTAGAAAGAACTGTTTTTATGAATTTAGAATTAAAAATTAGAATGAGTATACTGTATTTTCCAGTATGATATAACTAGGTTCATGGAATCTACATTTTATTGTGTTTTGATCATAGGCGGCTCTAGACAGACATTTCTGGGGGGGGGGGGATGGACAAACATTTCTGGGGGGCTAATTTAGTATGGGCGTGTCTGGGGGTATAGAATCAAATTTTTATAACCAGGCTCTGGGAAAACCTTTTTTTTTTTTTTTTCTCTTCATAGTATCCCTATGAAGAGTGCATTTATTTTGAACACATGTGCCATTGCCTTATTTGGCACATTACATGTAGTGATTATGTGTTTTGTTACATATTTTATATGGAGATATAAACTTCGATAAGATGATATTACAAAACAAATTTAAATAATGTGTGTAAAAAAGGTGGGAAAACCTTAAGGAAGTATTTGATTAACTAAGAACGTACATTAATTAGAACATATTGCTATTAATTTGCCTAAACAATTAATTTTTCTAACTTAATCGAAAAATATTGTGAATTTTCATTCTGGGGGGCTAAGCCCCCCCTCCCAAGCCCACCCCTTTAGCCGCCACTGGTTTTGATACTAGGATTTTTAAGAAACGTATTCTTTCATTAGGCTTTTGGCAATTATTCTTATACTTTACAATATGTTTATAAAGATTAAGTATTGTTCAAGACATCTACGATTATATTTGGAATAATTCTAAAGTCCTTGTTAAGGGTAGTCGCATGGTGAAGAGGTAGAGGTAGAGGTATAGGTAAGAGGTAGAGGTAGAGGTAATAGGTAGAGGTAATAGGTAGAGGTAGAGGTAGAGGTAGAGGTAGAGGTAGAGGTAGAGGTATAGGTAGAGGTAGAGGTAGAGGTAGAGGTAGAGGTATAGGTAAGAGGTAGAGGTAGAGGTAGAGGTAGAGGTAGAGGTAGAGGTAGAGGTATAGGTAAGAGGTAGAGGTAGAGGTAGAGGTAGAGGTAGAGGTAGAGGTAGAGGTAGAGGTAGAGGTAGAGGTAGAGGTATAGGTAAGAGGTAGAGGTAGAGGTAGAGGTAGAGGTATAGGTAAGAGGTAGAGGTAGAGGTAGAGGTAGAGGTAGAGGTAGAGGTAGAGGTAGAGGTAAGAGGTAGAGGTATAGGTAGAGGTAGAGGTAGAGGTAGAGGTAGAGGTAGAGGTAGAGGTAGAGGTAGAGGTAGAGGTAGAGGTAGAGGTAGAGGTAGAGGTAGAGGTAGAGGTAGAGGTAAGAGGTAGAGGTAGAGGTAATAGGTAGAGGTAGAGGTAGAGGTAGAGGTAGAGGTAGAGGTAGAGGTAGAGGTAGAGGTAGAGGTAGAGGTATAGGTAAGAGGTAGAGGTAGAGGTAATAGGTAGAGGTAGAGGTAGAGGAGGTAGAGGCATAGATAGAGGGAGGGTCGCATAGTGAAGAGGGTTACTGCGCTGCTGTGTTGCAAGGAGAGAGATTGTTAGGACAGTTTATTTTTTTACAATGTCAAATGACAGTAGTGAAGATAGTGAATAAATATGGACATAAATAGACACAGAAGCATAAGTCAACTAAGATTAGCGAACAAGAAGACACTTTACCTCAGCATCCACCGTCAAAGATTCAAAACAGAAATGAACAAAATATGTACTAACTGTGAATTGGAGAAAGAAGGCCTGGAGCATCTACTGTGGCGATGTCCTGAGTACTCCAATCTCAGAAATAATCTAAATCCCGTTATTAATGAACACACCAACAACTCTGCAACATATTATTTCTTGACTACAGCCTTCCAGTCTTTCTCCAACAAATGACATTTGTGGTGGTTTCTATGCCTTTTGTCCCAGTGCTAGACGAATTTGCACCGCGATCATTAAATCTTCTTTCATTTCACTACTGTCAATAGTTTTTCACAATCAGAAAACACTAATCTCAAATTTTCTAGATTGAAAATACTACACAAACGACCACACGAGCAGCAGAGGGTGGAATTGGGTAGTAAAGGACTTGAACGGACCAATCACGGAGAAGCCACGTGATAGACCACGCTGTAGACCGCTCGAAAAGGTAAACAATTTTGTCTTCAAAAGCAGGCGGGCGGGACCTCCAGGAGGCCCGCAAGGTACACCTCTACCTCTACCTCTTCACTATGCGAGTGCCCATTACAAACAATGTGTTTGTGTTACATATAGGTAACTCTACCTCTACCTCTTCCCATGGGCGAATATAAGTGGGGGCTGCCCCCCCCCCCCGAAATTTTGATTTGAACGGTAACAATTTCATAAAACCCTTAATAAATAAATTAAATAAGATCATTTAGTTCATAAAACATATTCTATTTTGGGTGTAATAGCGTTTAAGTTGGCTAAAACTCTTCCAAGATCTAAATTGTTAGTATTCCATACACCGGAAATGGTCTCAGCCCCTCCCGAAATTTTCCCAGCCCCCTCCGAAATTATTTTCTATATACGCCCATGCCTCTACCTCTTCACTATGCGAGTACCCTAACAAACTTTTAGACATAAATACCTTCAGATTATTATTTTTTAAATTATTAGATTCTAAATGTGTATGGAAATTGTCTTACCTCTGGAAGCCTGAGTAAGAGATCATGGAATCTGTTAGGCTGATTAGGAAAACTGTGCTCTACATAAGTCCGCAAGCAAGTCATGTACCTTTCTTGCATTGCTTCCAATTCATTTGCATCACCTCGGGCTGAGAAATAAGAATTTTATTAAAACCAATTCTGAACGAAATAACTCTTGGATCCTAAATGGATTCATGTTATTTTAATAGTAGGTGATTATAAACCTTTTGCAATTCATTTTATAGATATGGACATTGTACACTAATTCCAAGTTATGCTTTACCAAGTTATTTGGACAATATTATTTGCGATTTTTGGTAGAAAAGGGTTAAAACCATATAAAAACTTATGACTGTTAAAATTGTATTACCTCAATTAGGGATAAAAACATTAAAATAAAAATAAGGGATTAGACATTAATCTACATATCAGAACAACAAAAAACTTCATTTTTTTTTTAGATTGGAAATGTGAGTTTTGAATACACTTTTAATCTTTGGAACTCATTCTGTTGTGGTCGGTAAATTTTTTAGTTGTAAAACGATACCTACCTTAACATTTTGCAACAATAATTTCAGAAATTAGATTATGTGGCTTAGGAATAGGAAAACCAAGGGAATACGGGACCTTACAACTGTTTAGTGTAAATAGAACTGTCACTACCGTAATTGTTTATTTTTCATATCCTCGAATTGTGTTTATGGAGTCTAAGCTATATAATCTCCTAGATATTAGAAGAGGTACATATTGCAGTAACCACGGGATGTGTTAAGGGGTAATACTACCTTGTAACTTTTTTTTTTATGGGCTAAAATTCTGCCTTAATTAATTGAAAATGATATCCATTAGTGTTTATGTCAAGAAAATGTTTTTAAGTGGGCAAAAAATATGATTTTCTGAGTGAAGTCCCTATGCTGAGTGAACGCAATGCTGATTTGAAGAAAATCTTTTGAGCAAACTTCGATTGGTCACTTTTTCAATGTTAAGTTTTTTTTGGCTCTTCTTCAATACATTTCAAAATTAAATCTTTATATTAATATTATTTTATAATAATTTTAAATATTAATATTTTAAATCTTAATAATTTTTTTCATACTTTCTTATCTTTATAATAATTTAATTAATTTAAATTTTAACGTCCATTTATTATCACTAGGAATTTTAGGACGGGTTATCTATGGGTTACCACCCTTTTCTAGCGAGGATAGGGCTAATGCCTTTTCTTTTTTCTAAAGAAAAGCCACCCCACCCCTAGTGGGAATCGAACCCACGACCCTTGGCTCGGAGTGTTAAGTGCTCACGGCCATCGAGCCACCAAATACTTTCTTTATAATAAGAAAGTATGAAAAAAATTAAATAGGAAAAAAATAAACATTTCAGAACATTAAACTTTAAAGTTGTTTTCTCAAAACTATGCTTTTAATATCAAGCAATACTTCACTGTCTTCAATATTTGCCCGATTAACTTCAAATTTTAACTGTAGTTTCCTAATGATATTTTCTAGTTAAGTACCCAGGATTTTTTCGATTCATTGAATTATAAAGATTTTATGACCGATTTTTGATGGATTTTTTAATAGAAATTAAGTAATTGTTCACCATTTTTTCTTTGAAGAATTGAAACTTTTTTTTCTTTTTTTTTATACTTTAACATCCTGTATAAAACGTTTGATATAAAGAATTGTAAAACATTCGATTCATTTGTTATTTGTAAATTCAAGAAAATGACTTTGATTTCGATCACACAAGGTAGTATTACCACTTAATGATGGAGTTTCGACTCTATATGTCACTCTGATAAATGAGGTTCATTAGGAGAGACCATAATTTATTTTTCTGATTCACATATGAAAATAATTTGGCCTTCTTAAAAACTACCGAAAAACTGTTAATTGATCTCACGCACAAAATAAATCTGTTTACAATTAAATAATATCCTTACAAGAACATTTAAAATATAGGCAAAATATACTTAAAAATAGAAGGATAGACTACTTACAGGGATTTAACATAATGATGACTTTGAGACAGACATATTCTTGCATAGTTAGCTTAATCCTTCGAAACATGAGGGTAACATAGGTTATTTTTTCAACCATTAAGCCCACATCTTGCCGAAGTTGATCCATAGTTATAGGACGCCCCATCATTGACGTTAAACATGTTTGGAGGGTACAGAGATTGTTTGAAACCTATAAAAGAGATTACAAAAAATGTAGTTAATTTGAATTTATCTACTTTCTGTTGTTATTGTTTGTTATATATTTAATTCTGACTCAAATTGATAAAATTTTATTCTTTCAGAAAAAGTAGAAACTATTTATTTTTTCATCAGTTTGGTACATATGAGCTTCATAATAATTTTAATGTAGTATCAGGCTGCAAGGGGCCCGAGGGACAGATAATAGATATGTAATTCCTATATGTCACAGTAAGAAAATAGTGGTCAACGTTATGCTCAGGCTGCCTGGTTTCCCAGGCAGAGCCCATTGAAGACTGGATCGGTTTAGAGACTATCTGGAACACTAAACTCCCGTACGACGACAATAAAAGATAAAATTTGTTTTTTGTTTTAGGAGTTGACATGCTGTACTACTTCAGCCATGTCTGCCCTAACATTAATTATGAGAAAGGTAAGATTATTTATGAGACCAAATCAAATGCTCCACTGAAGAAGACAATAGGAGACTCCAAAACTTGTTTATTTTCTAAATGAACACGGAAAGTTACTCCTTTTGTTGGCCCTGAGAATTTTTGTTTTATAGGCCTATAAAACTATATTGAAATGAACAAGTTTGTTAATCGATTAAAATTATTATAAGTGTTACACATCTTTTGATTCCTCATTGGGAGCTTAAAAATAAATTTTAATAAATTAACAAACGGCTTGTTAGGAAAATTCCTCGCTGCATCCTGGATGTCAGCGCTAATGGCCTAGATGTCGAAGCACCGTAAAAAAAAACAACAACAAAAAAACAAAAACAAAACTTAAATAAGAACTATTGTCGATAGTTTGTATCACTAAATATTGATTTAAACTATGTATAATAAGTTAACATTGTGGAATTTTTAATATGCATACTTTAAAATGTTTTTGGATTGTCTGGAACGAAGAAAATCCACTTTATCTTCAAAAATAGATGACTCTTTATTAATTTAAAGAAACCTCCATAGATTTAAAGCAGAACTAGAATAGATGAACAGTTTCGAAACTGTCTGTCTTAACTATCGGCCATTAAATTCAACTGTTACCGTCAAAATAAAATATAGCATTAGTTATGAAAATTGATTTAAAAAAATCCAAACACAAATGAACTTTGGGTTTTAAGTATCATCATAGTTCTGTAAAAAAAGATTATGATCCAAAAATTATTTTGGTTTACTTTCCATCTGTATGTTCTTATGGTATAATAATGCCAACAGCCATAGCCAATTTTACACCAAAATTTCAGCAAACAAAAATTTAAATATTTTTAAAAAATATGTTTAAAAAACTTAAGGAATGTGTCTTTTTTTTTAATGTCCCTAAGAATACCAGCTACGAAAAATTGTGAAAACAAAGTATTATTTACCTCTTGTGTAAAGTGAGCTTCCGTTCCATCGGAGCCTGTGCTTGCGAGTCTATGACTCCCGTGAATTGCTTGGTAAGCTGATGTTGTTAGCACTAAAAGTTCATGCCATGTGTGCGTCAACAATTTTGTGTGAACCTGAAATATTAGTTATATTTTACTATGTAAAAGGCTATTTCGTTTTTATTAAAATAAGAATAAACAGCTAATAAACAGAAAAAATAAACTGTCACTATATAGGGATTACAATATGAAAAATTAGTCTGAGAAGAATGTCCCAGTCAGACTCAATCAAACATATAAATCAGTCAGTCACATATAAATCATCTTTTCGAAAGAATGTAGCTATTGATTCATAAATCCATGACATAAATTTTGCCATTATCGGTAGCCTGTTTAGAAGCAATAGTTGTTAAAAATCAAATTCCAAAAAAAAGTTTTTATCATCAAAGAACATGGGCATATATGAGGGGGGCTGCAGCCTTCCCCTACTGAAATCGGTAAAAATGAGTGATAAATACCTTAAAAGTAAATTAAATAAGATCACTTAGTTCAGAAAAAATATTTTTTTGGGGTGTAATAGCGCTTTAATTGGCTAACTATTCTAAGTTATAGATTGGTAGTATTCCATGCCCCCCCCAAGTGCTCCAAGCCCCGCCCCTAGCGAAATGATTTTCTATATACGCCCATGTCAAAGAAATATTCAAATAAAGCATGACTGACATCAATATTCCTAAATATCTTGTCTATTATACTAAATAAATATATTATATAAACATTTTATTTTTGTTTTTTATCCTATTGTTTAATAATGTGTGCATTTTCTTATATTTATTATAAATACAAATTTGAGCCACTGTTTTTTTATGATCTGTTTTGAAAAGTGAAATTTTCTAGTCGACACTTCCGGATTGGCCTCCCTATGGAGGGAGGGACGAAACATGCTAAAATAACAAATGCACACTGTTGTATGCAACCTGCTGATGTCAAGTGAAACATAAAAAAATATTAAAAAAAAGGTTTGTATAATGTTGAGACATTGAACCAAAAAACTATTAAATCAAAGAAGATTATGTCTCAAGAAGTCGAAAGACCATATTTTTTAAAATAATAGTTTATTATAAAATTGAACTGAAGAAAGATAAATACTCACTTCGACTGGGAGCTCTAGGTAGAATGGTAACCTCTTGGTCCACTGAACAAGTTTGTAGACGATTGAGTCACCAATTTGCATCAGCTTATCGGAGAGATCAGACTTGTGATCCAAGAGATCTTCAAGGTTCTGCAACAAGAATGGATAGTTTAGTAGATACTTTTGTTGGGTCTAATATTTTTTATCTACTTCAGAAAGTAACAAGGTAATTGAATGATTCAGATAACTTTTGTGTATAATAAATATTATTACACCCAAACTCTCGACCCCATAAGGCATTGAGAGGTACATCACCAAAAAATGTTTCATTTATTATATTATATATTATTTATGAAACAAATAATTAATAAATGAAACATTTTTTGGTGATGTTCTACTCAATGCCTTGTTTCATTTAAAAATATTATATAGATTTTTTTAATAAAATGTGATTGAAGTTTCTGAATAAGAACCAGTAGCCCTTACACGACGAATTGCCAAAATATTGGTGGTGAGAGGCCATGGCCCAGACGACAAAGTGCATACTGGCGCATGCTTAAGTTCATCACATAAGAATGATGTGGTTGAGACTTCTGGGAATAAGATATATCACAGCCTGGTCTTTTCTCAGCTCCAAGAAGTATTGAAGAGCATTCTACGATTCAGAGGAAGTCAGTGGGTCATTTCCGGAGCGAAAACAATTAAGTTTGAATTAGGAGCATTGCAGTTTCAGGGGAATTAAGTTTTCTTTCAATAGCACAAAAGTGATGGTAACCTTTTGTGTAAAGGTTTTTGTACTAATTAAAGAATATATATATATATATATATATATATATATATATATATATATATATACATATATATATATATATATATATATATATATATAAAGAAATCAGAAGTCTGTTTGTATGTTTGTTCCTTATAAAAATCCACACTGTTCGAGTGATTTTGACCAAATTTGGCACATAAGTAGGTCTTGATACGGGGAGTGTCATAGGCTAGGTCAAAAACGTCTACCAGCTGTCTGTCTGTATGTTTGTTCCTCATACAAATTCACACCGTTGACCGATATTGACGTAACTTGGTACAAGGTAAATCTTGATACGGGTGACAGGCAGAAAGTAGGTGTAGCATGGCACACCATGGAACATTTAGTTACCAATAAATGAATACAAAAATCTAAAAAAAAAAGAAAAAAAAATACTTATTATACATAATTAATAATTTTAGTTTAAATTATTGGGAATTCACCTTTTTGTTATTGCTTATGTAAAAATTATAATTTCTAATTAAAAAAAAAGATAACTCGACAATTTATTAATGAAAGACAATAGAGAGAAAGTAACTAAATCAGTTAAGAATAGCGTAAAAGTATGGAATGAAGAGCGAAAATCGGAGTGTTTAGGGGCTAATATACCCCAATCTAAGCAGACAGACAGTGTGAAGGCAGGGCCTTCTGAGGGAGTGACAAGTCCGTATGCAGTCGAATCCGGAAAGGGTTAATAAGGATTATATAACAATTTATAACATTTTCTGAAAAAAGAATGAACAAGCCTTTGGAAAATAAATATAAATAAAACATGTAAGAATGTTCTGAAGGACTCACTCTAAGGGTTGCTATATCTTGAAACTCATCACAATCTATGAGTGTCTGGATAACTGACAAGGTTGTATCTACAGATAACGCTCTATCCCTCGAGCTACTAACTGCACTGTCTAACCTCTGCCTTAAATGGACAACCTAAAATAAATAAAAACATCAATAAACATTTTAATTAGAGACCACAAAAATTGTATTACTTTGAAAATACAACACTTACTTCACTTGGATTTGTAAGGGCAGTCTTAAGAATAGTTCCATTTACTAGGTGAGGAGGCATGTTGTACGTGTGCTCTGGGCTTATGACAGGTTTCACTTTGTCTACTTGACCTTTCACCTGACCATTTCTACCAGACTTTTTGTGCTTTTTATACTTTACCTGAAATTAGAAATAAGTTAATAAAAAAATATTAAGATGGTAACGGTTAAAATCTTTATTTATTTTCTCCTTTAAGCTCCTTCGCTGGGGCATCGTCTTGATCTTGTCTCGGCTTCTTTCTCCAGCGGTGCTCATTGTCCGGCCGTTATATTTCGCCCAAATCCTATTGGGCTTCATCAGACGTGTTCCTTACTCTTCGGGGTGTGCAGGAGCTATGCTTGGCTCGCACTCCTGCCGGCTTTTTATCCCCGTTCCGCCATTCTTTCCGCTCCCTAGGCGGACCAATCAATTTGATTGGTCCGCCTAGGGAGCGGAAAGAATGGCGGAACGAGGATAAAAAGCCGGCAGGAGTGCGAGCCAAGCATAGCTCCTGCACACCCCGAAGAGTAAGGAACACGTCTGATGAAGCCCAATAGGATTTGGGCGAAATATAACGGCCGGACAACGAGCACCGCTGGAGAAAGAAGCCGAGACAAGATCAAGTCTTTATTTATTATTTGGGGGGGGGGGATAATAATTTGAGAAAACTTACTTTGTATAAATTATATACAGCTCCTGAATTCCGCCCACCTGGCATTCTATCTTCTCTCACAGCTGCAACAAAAATCAATGTTCATTTAAAAAAAAAAATAATGGCAAATATTGATTATTAAATTCCTAAAAAAATTAGTTTGAAGTTACATGAAGTGCAAGTGTGAAGATAGTTGTGGTTCAGTCAGAATAACTAAATAAAACAAATTTCTTTTAATAAAAAATAAAAAAAATCAAGACTTTGCCAGATTTTTGAGAAGAAAAACTATAAAAACTATTCCTCTTGGAAGTTTTTACAGAACTGATTTCAAAAAGGATTTAGCAACCTCCATAAGGTCAATACTTCCTCTCTTCAAAGCCCCGATGAAGCCTTGAAAATAACGCCATAATGTCTTCACAAATAAAAACTCATTTTTTTATATTAAAAAATGAAGTTTTATTTAACTATCATGACCAACATTGAATACCTTGTGATTCTCCATGGTCAAGACCCTGTTCTGAATGGAAAGTATATATCTATTCATTATGACTATTGTTTCCAGTAATTTTGATTGGATTTCTAGCGTTAATTTGTAATTTTGTTTTAATTTTTTATGGCGCACAGACTTCTGGGCCATTAGCGCCGAAATCCATAGTGCAGTGGGGCATTTTGTCAACGAGGTAAAGAGATAAAATAGGGTGAAATAATTCCTTACTTATTTTCATTATCACAAAAAGGGGAATAAGAACAATATTTTAGTAAAATATAAAATTACCTTGTAAAACCATTCCTTGTTCAATACACTTCTTGAACCGGCAGTACTGACATCTATTCCTTTGAGCTTTAGTGATCTCACAGGCACCATCCGCTACACAGGTGTAGACCCGCCTGTTCTGTACGGTTCTCTTGAAGAACCCTTTACATCTGTAAGAAATAACCATTAATTAAAATTCAGTACAATATCTGAATCAGTTTGTTAAACAAAAACAACAAAAAAACAAACGTATTTCTGATATTTCTTATCGTAATGAATTGTTTAAAAATATAACATTTGCTTATGCCGCAGTTTTAGGAGTGTAACATAAGAAGGAGCTAAACCTAGGTTCTTAGGCGATAAGGTCACCCTGAGATTTTGAACAAATAATTTTTTGTGAATTTTTCTTTTTCAAGATATCAACTTCGGGCCTTTTTGCACCTGCTTATCCACAATTTGTCACCATTTATTAATTCCAATGGCACATGGTTTTCCCTGGCAGTCACAAACCGCCAGAGAAACATTATTTAGACTAGAACGAGAATAAATTGTTTATACAAGAAATAGAATAGATTAAATATAAAATAATATTTCAAGAGAATATTTTAAAACTTTAACTATTTTATTCAAACTGGTAAAAGATATCTCAAGATTTACTAAATGAAGTTTGTTAAAATTGTAAAATGTACCCTTCATATTATCCAAGACTAAAGATAACAGAAACAATCCTTTCGTAGAACTGACTGCTGTATTAAGAATTAGAAATGTTGAGCTTAAAAAATGCCTTGCCTATGAACATGCATTTTGCCTAAAATTTTTAGATGGCACCCTACCTAAAAATTCCTACATCAAGTCTAGAGGAGAAACAACTTGAATTGGAAATATACCATTCAAGGGTACGTTGGTTACATTATGAAAGATATATTGGAGAAAATAAATAAGAATCAGTGAGTCGATTATCAAATAAATAGAAAAATCATTAGTACAAATGCTAACAAAAAAAAAAAAAAAAGAATTCTATCGATTGTAGAAAATTACTATACGAAAACATTGTATATTTATTGTTTTACGCTATAAAGAGATCAAATAATTCAAAAGGTATTTAGAGGGGGCAGTAAAGAATTGAGATGTTTAAATGTATCTGTATAAATTGAAAAATAAAAAAGAATTATAATAACAAGAAACAACAATTTATCAGATGTGAAAAAAAAAAAATTATTTCAGCCATCTCATCACTGAATCCCAAATTAAATTAACACACAAAAAGTAAATGTGTAACTATGTGTTGTAAATTTTAGCAAAAACTAGTTAAGTAGATCTTGAGATATATTGCACACCAATTACGGATTAGTAGTTTTAAGAATAAAATTATGTGACAATGGAAATATTCTCTAAATTGTGTAACCTCGGATTTTTTATTTAGTAAACTTGAAGGAATAGACACAATTAATGACGGAAATTATTGATAAGAACATAAAAATAATATTATTTTAATAGTATATTCTTATTCTTTATCTTTAATAGTAGTAAGAAAGCATAAGTAATAAAAGTTGTATTTATTTAGAGAAGAGAAGTCATTTATTATCTTGACAGAGGCAATTTAGCTTATTATCTCTATATGACCTACTTTCTGCAGGGACTGCTTGTGTCTTGTATAACAAAGGAGAATCCTTAGACAGTTATTTTAAGAAATCTCCTTGAATGCAATACTATTTTACATTCATATTTGAAAAATATTAATGATACGGAAAAGTTACATATAAAAGCTTGCAAGGGAAGTTATTGCTACAGAAAAAAAAATATTAAAAACAATTAATTTTTATTAAGCAGCCAAGGGGAAAATTAGGAGGCCTGAGCATAGCACTGACCACACTATCTCCCTAGTGTGCCGTATGGTCTTGAATCAAATACCTATATAGTATCTGCCCCTGAGGGCCCTTGTGGCCTGTTATTGGACTGATTTTTTTTTCTTTCCTTTTTTTTTTTAATGGTCTTATTTAATGTATTTTTAAGGTTTTTATGACACATTATTACCGATTAAATCAAAATTTTGGGGGGTGGCTTTGGAAAATTGAGAAAAACGTTTATGGAGATAGGTACTTTTTTTTCTTTTATACTCTAACAAAAGTCCAATAGCTAGTTTTGAATAGGCCAAAATCGAGTGTACTCGATGTGAGTCTAACCGGAAGTCAAAAATCTGCTTACTTGTTGGTATCTCATCATCTTCTTTTTGCTGTGGACTCTAAGAGATTCCAAGGTGGTTAATAGCATATTAACATTTTTAAAGAGTAAACTTGGTTTATTAAAACAGCAGGTTTTAGCCATTTGGAGCCATATTTGAGTCTCTATTCTTGGCTTATTAAATTACATAAGAGGGAGGCCCAGTGGCCGCGAGAGTTAAGGCGTGAGCACTTAACACTCAATGCCGAAGGGTTGTTGGTTCGATTCCCACTAGGGGTGGTGGCTTTTCTTTAGAAAAAAGAACAGGCATCAGCCCTATCCTGGCTAGAAAAGGGTGGTAACCTATAGGATAACCCGTCCTAAAATTCTCTGTCAATAATAAATGGACGTTAAAATTTAATAATAATAATTACATACGGGGCCAATAGATAGTGGAAACTCGAAATATGGCAACTTGCAGTTCCATTTTCTTTTTTGGGGTGATATCGCTTGATAAGCTGACTAATACTATGGTATCACCGCCAACTGCGGAGGAGGCACCTCTAGGGAGACTGGGCCTTGGCTCAGCGGCTGCTGGCATTTTGTATTTTGGTCAAGGCTGCCCCGGTCCAAGGCAGGACGTTGCTCCCATAGGAACCTGACAAACACTTCAATTCGCCCTCTTAATATTCAGTTTTGTTTTGTTTTTTTTTCTTTATGGGGGCATTCAAAGAAGGTAAACAAAAAAGCTCCATATAATCGATCTTACACTAGGTTAAACTGATTTAAAAAAAAAAGAAAGTCCGTCAAGCAGGAGCTGTATAACTCAGCAACGCGGGAAATATAACCAGCAATTCTGAAGAATTTAGATAAATACAAAATACATATTGAATATTTGTAGTTATCAGTTTCTTGACAAGGATGGAAAAATAACGGCCACGACGGGAAAAATAATAATTTGGTTCTCGAGTCAACACCAATTTATAATGGACCTATTTAGTTTATTTTTACAAGACATCTTTATGTCATTATATGGGCACATCGTATACCCAGTTCCGTTACAACATTACAATCATCTCGAACGTTAGGGGCATATTAGTAATGTGTAGAGACCGGAACTTAGGCAAAATGCCTTTTTTACTGAATGGATATATTGAAAAATCAGACAGAAATAAATATGTTTCCGTCCATTTAGGAAGTGTAGAGACAATTTTTATTTTGGTTTCTGTTGCCTATTTTAAGATTTAAAGCCTTTTTTTTTTTTGCCTTTTTTGCTCGTTATGCATTTTTTTTTCGGCGATTTAAACATTTTAAAAAGCACTTAATGAATTTTCGTTCATCGAAGACAAAAAAGGTTGCACAAATTAAATTACATATTGCCGTCAAAAATATCTGCATAACTAAGCACTTTCCTCAGAATTTGGGTAGTGTAGACTGCTTTCCAGAACAATTTGCTTAAAATATCCTACATAAATAAAATAAAGTCCGTCACGCAGGAGCTGCATAACTAAGCACTTTCCTCAGAATTTGGGTTGTGTAGACTGGTTTCCAGAACAATTTACTTAAAATATCCTACATAAATAAAATAAAAACATGAATAGTTCTCTTAGTAATGATTAACTGATCAATTATTAATTTGCTTCCAGAGTTATGTTTACACATGGTACCTACTACACTACGTAATAAATACAAAAAACCTCATATTATCCTATTTTGATCTAACGCAGGAACAGGATACAGTCACTCTAGTAGTAGAAAGCGCCCCTTGCGGCGGCTTTGTGAACCTACGTCTGCCAGCCTATTCTATCGAAATATATTACAAATTAAACCCCCGCTTTCCGATTGACCGATTCAGCTCATTTTTACAACACTTCTTTCTCATGAGTTAACCACGACGTATACCGCGTTTCGTTACAATAAAGCAGAAATTACGACCGGTATGAGTATATTAGGAATTTGGGTCCGGAGTAAACCCCCCCCCTTTTAATGAACCGATGTAGTTTATTTTTACAACACATATTTACCTGTAGATTACCACTAGGAATACCAAGTTTCGTCGACATATACCAAAAATCACGGCTGGTAGTGGCGAATTGGTATTGTGGGTCCGGAGTTAACCCCCCTCCTAATGAACCGATTTAGTTTATTTTTACAACACATATTTACCTGTGGATTACCACTACGAACACCGAGTTTCGTCGAAATATACCAAAAATCACGGCTGGTAGTGGCGAATTGGTATTGTGGGTCCGGAGTAACCCCCCCCCCCCCTTCTAATGAACCGATTTAGTTCATTTTTATATCTCACTGTTCTCCCTATATTACCACTACGAATACCAAGTTTCGTTGAAATATAACAAATATTACGGCTGACATGGTCAAATTAGTGTTTTGGGTTCGGGGTAAACCCCCCCCCCTTCCGGTGGACCGACTTTGGTGGTTAACGAACTCGTTCAATCGTTTGCTAATTGAATGCTACATACCAAGTTTCGTGACGAAAAAACAAAAACTCTGGCCGCTATCGTGTTAACAGACACATATATATGCATATATATATATATATATATATATATATATATATATATATATATATATATATATATATATATATTACAATTTTAGCGGGGGTCATTTTCGGTGTCTACTAGGTAGGATCGATAAAGATTTGAAGAAATTTTTCAAAATTCCGTCATGAGTCCAACCTCAATAGCTACTTTCCTTCGGAGGAAAGTGCTAAAAGCATCTTATTGTTGCTTGCAACAAGAGAAAGTAATAGTAAGTACACTAATTCTGTGATAAATTGATAATAAAGAAATGAATGAGTATTTAAAATACATATTTTCATTAGTAATGAGTAAGATTCCTCTTTGCCTTCACTCCTAATAAATTCCTATTTTAATTACAGTACTGCCTATTTTCATTATTCTAAGTGCCTTTTTGCCTGCCCATTTTAACCAAAAATAAATGCCTAACCTCCGGGCTCTAGTAATGTGTATTATGTGTACACCACCTCTTTCTATGAACCTATTTTGCTGAATAACGAACTCGTTCAGGCTTTTGTTACGGAAATGCTATGTACAAAGTTTTGTAGCGCGCAAAAACAAAAATGTTTTCCTCTCTGGGAATTATATATATATATATATATATATATATATATATATATATATATATATACATGTATGTACCTACATAAATAATAATGAAGGCCATTTTTGGTATATAGAAGATAGGATCCAGGATCAATTTTCCAAATAGGCTAAGTAGACCATGGCCTAGGGCGCCAAATTTTCAGATTTAACTTTTAAAAATATGATAACAGATTTAACGTAATGTTTATACAATATGTTCGTTGTAATAAGAATAGGAGATAAAATTTGAGTTTTATATAAAATACTCGTAGGTGGCATAAAAGGCAGACGGCAGTTCGTGCCTAACAATTATTAGATAATTGGTAAGGGGAATTTACAAGGAAGGGCGGCAAATAAAGTACACCCTCTATTCTGTCCAAAAGGCTTTCTTTTTTATCTCATGTAAAGGGAGGGGGCATCCCCAATTAATAGGATCAATTAAGATTTGAACACATTTTTCAAAAAGTCTTCTATGAGTGCAACCTCAGTAGCGGAAAGTGCTAAAAACTAGCCATTAATTGCAAGGAAGTATTTTATCTATAAATTGAAGAAAATGAATATAATTTTATTTATAAATTTTATATAATTTTATTTATAAATTTTATATAATTTTATTTATATATTTTTTTATCCGCAATAAAGGCGATTCACCCGAAATAATTCTAAACATATAACGTAAACGCGAAATTTGTTTAAGATTTGCGAAAATTAGTTTATTTTTCTTGTTTTACGATGACATAGCTTTGAGTGTGCCGTGAATGGCCTATACGTAGACTTGTAAGCACAACCTCTCTTGTTTTACTTCTTTGGCTAGAAGGGGAATTTTATTTATTTTATGGCGAATAAAAATAAATCTCAACAACGCATTTGTAGATTACGAACTAATCGCTTTCGAGTTGTAATGTTGAGCGGCACATAAAAATGTTACTCAAGAAGAAATTATTACTATTTTTTTTTTTTTTTTTTCATTTTCCTTTTTACGGCACACCGACTTCTTGGCAATTAGCGCCGATATCCATGGCGGATCAGGGAATTTTCTCAACGAGCACTGAAATGAGAAAAATCACTGCTTCAGGGCCGCCACATGGGGGAGGGGGACTGCCGGTTACAGTTGTCCCGACCCGGGCGCCGTAGGGGCCCTGGCCGGGCCTCGCTAATTGGAAAAAAATGTATAGGTCATGAGCTTGTAAAAAGAATGGGGTTTAGAAATAAAGACGGGCGTAGCCTATATTTATTGGAATAGGGTCTAAATTTTTTTTAATGTACATAAACGACAAAACAATTGCAGTCCCAGAATATTATATTTCATTAGGAGTCGTAATAAAACTACAAGTACCGAAAGTGACCTTTACTGCACCGATTGTCGGCTTTTATTCTCATTTCGCTCAAAACTCAAGATGAAAATAATTTTAAAATGTCCGTAGTCCTATAGCAAAGTACTAGAATTTTCAGCCTGGCTCTGAGAATTGGGGGCCCGTGATCTGGTCCTGGGCCCGGCTCTAAGATGTGGCGGCCCTGCGCTGCTACAGATGGGATTCGAACCCCCATCGCCCGCACGAGAAAATTATTAATGTTATCTTGGATTCCTTTTTAAACCACTTCCGGTCGGCCAGTGTCGAAATTCTTTCTTGCTGAACACAACGAATGTGACATTTCGCTGTTATAGGCCTTTGAGTTAAAAGTTTAGGAATCCGAGTCAATGGAACTGCGTCATCTTAGCACATAAATATTTTAAATTATCCAGAAGATCTTGGTTTAATTTAAACATTAACGTCCATTATAATTAACTGAGAATTTGAGGACGGGTTATCTACGGGTCACCGCCCTTTTCTAGCCAGGATAGGACAGATGCCTTTTCCTTTTTTCAAAGAAAAACCATCACCCCTTGTGGGAATCGAACCCACGACTCTTGGGACAAAGTGTTAAGTGCTCACGCCTTAACGCTCGCGGCCACCGGGCTTCCACAAGATCTTGAGTATCTTATAAAAACTGAACCTTCGAAGCACCGTGCAATGCTTTCAACAACTAAGTATGTAAGTCATTAAAACTTTACAAGTAACTTAAGACTTCACAGCAATAACAGGCTCAATTTGGCCTTAGCTGTTTTCCAAGCAGACCAACGTCAAGTCGGTGTAATAATAGCTTTAGTACAAGTAGAGCTCACTAGAGAGCTCACATGACGGTGTCTTTCGGAAATTTAAATATCCAGTGTTCGTCGAGCAGGCAACTAAAACGTTTTAAATCCATCCGAGAAATGATCTCGAAACGACCTAAAAAATCGTTGGGACAGAATGAAAATGGAGACCAAGAGATGGGTATTTATGTTGAAAGTTCTGCACTTTTAATACCAATTGGTGAGTTTAAAACTATTATTTCAAAATAATATATCCAGATGGCTTCAAATATTTATTAATAAATTTCACATTTATTATTTTAATACGTTTAAATGCTATAATAATAAAGGAAATTCGACGAAAGTATCTTATGAAGAGTTCTTTTTTTTAACATGTGGCCCACTGATATTTACATCCGGTTGGTGTTTAATATGTTAACCAGACTATTTATAATTTTGGTAGTAAATTAAAACACATTCTAGATATAATACGTTCCAAATTAGTGATATTCATATTAATTTAATTCTATGGCTATATAATTATGTTTAGGCTGAAAACATTTTGAATTTTAAGTTCATTTAAAATACCTGATCGCTAGTTTGCTCAATTTATTTAGGACATAAATTTACTCCTTAGATGATTTTCAATTTGCTTACAGCAAGCAATTCAGATAAAGAAAATAATCTTTTGCGCTTTAAATTATAAAATGTATTCATTTTTGCAGTCATAGAATTTTGTCTCTATTTTGAATTCAGAAGAATCAGAAAGTTTTACAATTTTAACGAAAAGAAAAATAATACACGAAAATCGAAACTAATAGTGATGATTCAAATATTGTTGTACAATTTTATATTTTTTTTTTCACACAATCTCTAGGTTTTTTTAAAAGACTACTTTTCTCCGCTTGATGTGTAAAATTTTCCATTTTTCCATTTGTGTATAAATGCTATTTTAAATTTCCCTACAATTTGACCGACTTACTTTCCGATGGTAGCCAGTACATTGATGAACTTATTTCATATCTAATACATACACATTTATAGAAGAATATTTAAAAAAGATAACTCAAGCCATTTAGTGTAATCGATATTTCGTTAATTGACTCAACAAAAAGATACTCTCTTTTTGTTGGGTTAATGGAACAGAACAAACGGACAAACAACTTTTGGAATCAAAAGAATTCCTAATTAATTCGGGAAAAAGATATAGTTTTATCACTCAAAAGTGAAAAAAACTAATATAAAATAAAAAATAAATGTTATGATAAAAATAACACTGGTGTTTAGGAATGCTTAATGTCTAATATCCCTTTATCATTTACAATTGGGTTTACATAAGAATTACAGTACAGCAATGTTCTGTGAAGTTAGCCGAATTAGAACCAGTTGTTTTTACCAGAATTTTCCTCTGAACTTTTATTACATTTCTGGATCGTTTTAGTCCAGATATTTTTCTAATGTCCTTCTTAGGACAGCGTTTATCTACCTTTTAGGACAGGGTTGCTTTAATTTTCGCATATTATCAAAACAAGATATATAGAAAGTTCTCCATCCTGGGGACAATCTTCGTTTTATTTCTAAGGTGTAGTAAACTGATCAGAGCATACGAAAAATCTATACTTTTTGCGTGGAATTAATTAGAACAAATTAATTAAACTGGTGCAGAAATTCAATCGATGGATGCCTAGAAGCGGAAAAAAAAACAAGAAGAGATTTTCTTTGCAGGTTTGATTTGCAGGAATAAAACAACTCTGGTGCATTAATTTTTATCAAGAATTTCATTAGCAAACTTCGAGGTGGTTATTAAGAGACCAAAAAACCGTTAACCGTTGTAGTTATACATTTTATACATTGTAACACAATTAGTCAACGTATTTATATTTAAATAGTAAATTTATTTTCTACAATGAATTTCGCTTAGGTCAAATGCCAATATTAAACCAAATTATTGAAATCACCTAATATAGAATGTATTGAGTTAGCTATTTTTTTTTTATTGATTTCCTGTTGTATCATACCGTGTGAAGGGTGTTTCATCAAAACGATTTACCCATTAAAATTTTCTATAAATGTAACAATTACCATAAACATTTAGGCGGAAATATGATTCTGATGATGAAAATGATACTATGGGCCCTCACTAAATTCTGAGGCCTGTCTCTTCTTTGCTAAATATGGTGATATTTATTGTTAGGTTTTATAAAACAATACTTCCTTCCCCGCTTCTATATTTTATATTTTAATGCAATAATTACTTTTTATTTTACATAGCAGACAAAATTAGAGAACTATTTTGGAGCTTAATGATATTTGTTATAAGATATAATATTTTTTTAAAAACGTTATTGTGTTCCTTATCCTTTGAATCGAAAATGCAAGGAAACTTCATAACCATTATATAATATCATAACCAAAACAATACCTTATAAAGAGCATCAATAGTTATTTAGTTGATTCCTAAAAACATAGTTTGAATTTCTAAACTAGAATTGTTTTAACGATAATATCTTTTGAAGAATAGGATATTAACACAAATCTAGATGAGTAAATTCCAATAAAAGGAGCGTAAAAACGATAATTAAAAAGAGAAATTTAGTCATCCCGAAAATTCTTGGCTGTGTGTTTACGCTCTTTGTGTAATCAATGCTCGCTTACTAGCACTTCCTATCACTCCAAAAGTAATGACGACAAAGAAATTAGGCGTAACAATTCCATAATTTTGCAGTGGCTTACCTAAATAATTTACTGCATTTGTATTTGGTGGTTGCTATCTACTAGTTTTTTTTTATCCAGCGTTGTTTTTAAACGGTCTATATTAGTTTTTAGATCCTCAACTCAGTTATGCTATTTAATCACTTGCTTTAGACAAGGCAGAAATTATAATGCATTTTTAGATAATCAATATTAGATTTTAGATTGATGAATTTTTATTTTCTTGAGCTCATCTTGAATAAGACTTTCTGAACTCTGGAGAATAATAATTCAGAATTATCTTAAACGGCTGCCTTGATCTGTAACAAAGCAGTCGCCTGGAAAAAGACAGAGAATCCAGTTATTAGATAATTTTAAGTTTTTGCTGACGAAGAAATACACGATCATTTTCAGATATAATTCTGATTTGTTTATTACTGATTCCCTAAAAATATCTTAAGTATTCTCTCAAGAAATCTGCACAATTTTCGGTTCGTCCACTACTCGCACACACGACACTCCATGCGCCGCGACCAACCTCAGACAGACCGAGAATGGACACTGAAAACCCCGCAAGATGCACCGGCAGGGCTGCATTCTGGATCCCCTCCTTTTCTTCTGACCTTGGTTCGGGATCTGTTTACAAATAGGAAGCAGGTGAAGGCGTGGCAAGGGGCGGAGCCTAGGGTGGACACTCCAAGGCCCTTCCATTATTGGTTCTTCGAAGGTATAGTGGGAATCCACGGGTGCATCTATTGGCTGCAGTCTGACGCACAAGAATGCAATTCTTCTCATCCCATAGGCTTACGCAATATGATGTCACCATTTACTATCGGCACTTTCAAGGTATCATGTTATTTACGCCTCGAGTTCTACGTCAAACCCTAACCAGAATACTTAGCTTCTGTTTCAATTCCTGTTTTTACTATTTCTGGGTTTCTTTTAACATGTTGACTTCGACAGAATTCCTATGTTGAGTGTTGGTGATTTGAGTCAAGGTAATATTTCCTACAAGCTTTCTCGTCGCCCGGAGTCTTGCGCATTTGATGAATGTTAGTGTTTTAAGGAATATCACAATTTACAACTTACCTTGCAGTGGGCTATAAATGGGAAAAACTAAAATATAAAACAACTATTGAATAAATGGGCAAAATGGATTATTCACAATAAATGTTTCACATCATACAGATATCTCTTCAGAAGCGGTTTTTATAGCCTACCTAGATGAGTTTGGTCTTCAGGCTTACCCTAAAGGGAACTTAGTTTGACCTAAAAGATCCATTGTCACCCTACAGATTCATCAATTTATTTTCGATCATTCAGGCGAGTTAGTCAATAGTTGTGATTGAAAAGGTTTAAATATTCGGGGTTCCAACTTATATTGGATTACTACATTTTATAACAAAAATGAGTTGTATTTCTGCCAACGTTTCGGCTTGAGATTCAAGCCTTCTTCAGAGCTATAGAGGAGAGGGAGAACACTTCTATTTCTTGGAGGTTACATTTTTTTGTCACTAGCTGTTACCCAGTGTGCCATGCTACACCTACTTTCTGTATATGACTCTCCCCGTATCAAGATCTACTTGATACCTAGTTGTCTATACCCAGTTGCGAAAATCGGTCAAACGATGTGAATTTGTTTTAGTTCATATTGATATCCGGCAGAGGCCAGCACAACAGCACTTCATCTAATTGCCGACAGAGGCGAGTAGTTGTCGATTCAAAATGGCCGCCACAATCTGAATGGTTCAGTGTAGCCAATTTTTCTTGAACAAAACTTTTGACCTTTTGACCAAATTTTGAAATTTGACTATTTTGACCTAGCATAGGAGATTTCTCGTTGGTCAAAATCGGTCAAACGGTGTAGACTTTTATAAGGAACAAACAAACAAATAAATAATTAAACAGATATATATATATATATATATATATATATATATATATATATATATATATATATATATATAGGTTATTACATGAATCATCGGATCGTTTGTGTCGTCGAACCAGGAACAGTAACACATCTAAAGTGTCTAAAGTCATTTCCACACATCTAAAGTGTCTAAAGTCATTTCCACACATCTAAAGTGTCTAAAGTCATTTCCACACATCTAAAGTGTCTAAAGTCATTTCCACACATCTAAAGTGTCTAAAGTCATTTCCACACATCTAAAGTGTCTAAAGTCATTTCCACACATCTAAAGTGTCTAAAGTCATTTCCACACATCTAAAGTGTCTAAAGTCATTTCCACACATCTAAAGTGTCTAAAGTCATTTCCACACATCTAAAGTGTCTAAAGTCATTTCCACACATCTAAAGTGTCTAAAGTCATTTCCACACATCTAAAGTGTCTAAAGTCATTTCCACACATCTAAAGTGTCTAAAGTCATTTCCACACATCTAAAGTGTTGCCACACAGCGGTTGTGGAAATGAAAAGATGTTTCTTTCTAAAATCCGCAATTTCCGCGTAGGAAGGTTGTTGCCAAAATCCGCAGTTGCTTAGTCATCCTATGCAGTCTAAGAATTGGACAGGTTTACAACATTAATAAGACACTCGTTCTAGTTGGAGGTCACTTGAAGGACAAATATATTTGTTAACTTGCGGAATTCTTTTAATTTCTCCCCTTTCTAAATTGGTCTTTCTTCTACATTGCTAGGAAGCTTAACGCGCATAATGTGGAAATTAATGCAAGTCAAAGAGTTGGTTTGACCTAACCTGGTGACGTCACAGCTTTCCGAGAAGATATCAATGCCGCCTGTCGCTCATTCAGTGAATTCCGATGAATCATTTACTCCAACCATTGATTTGACTCATTTCGAAATCGCTTCCTCATTTCTTTAGGATTAGAAACCTTAGAAGGTATATTTTATACAAACAATTATTTATTAAACAGGCCTGGACCAAAAAAGTTCATAGGGTTTTTCGAAACGTTCAACTCTTTGAAACTTTCTTTCACAATTTACATTTTTAGTTTATAAATGAGCAAACTTTTCTTTAGGCGTGTTTCTTCCTTCACTGCAAGTAGGAAACTCACTAAAGAATTCGACCGTATGACGCCATAATATCACAAAATACCAGGTCGTTCAAATTTGTACGAGTGTGCCTGTGTGTTTGTGTATATATATAAATTAATTCCGTTCTATTACACACTAACAATGCGAACGAAAATATTACCAGAAAACCATGGTGTTTACGGATTAACAGACATGAGCACTTTGGGACTTAAATATCAACAAAACACTATAAAAATCGTTCTTTGAGGAAAGTGGTCTTTCGGAAACCTAATATATTTCTAACAATACAGCTGCAGGATTAAGTTTCGATAGAGCCACTTCGGTGCTTTCGAAAATGGCACCTTGGAATAATTTTCCATGACGGCAAAATATTTAAAATTTATAATGAAACCTTTCCAAAGCAAATCAGGTGTAAGCTTTATAGAGATAGAAGCTATAGAGGTCTGCCATAAAACATTGCTTCTTCCTATGTCATTTGTAGCACTTTCGAAGAAAGTCCCATCTGTAGCAGCGCAGGGCCGCCACATCTTAGAGCCGGGCCCAGGACCAGATCGCGGGCCCCCACTTCTCAGACCTAGACTAAAATACTTTACTATAGGGATTTGGAAATTTTAAAATTATTTTCGTCTTGAGTTTTGAGCGAAATGAGAATAAAAGCTGACAATCGGTGCAGCAAAGGTCACTTTCGATACTTGTAGTTTTATTACGAAAAAATAATTTTTGTGTCTAATTGCGTTTTAGTTAGCTAACTATTCCAAGCTGGAGAATATTAGCATTCCATACCCCCAAACATTGCCAGCCACCCCCCGAAATTATTTCCTATATAAGCCCATGTCTTCGTTAATCAACGAAATTTGTCCACCAGAATGGGAAATTACCTGAAATGTTGATATTGTTAACCGTGGATAAAGAAGAGAATAAAACCAAGTAATAGATTCTCAAAAGTAATAGAATAATTATACTTTATGTATTTCCAACCAAAAGTGATAATCTTTTTTTGATGTAAAGTGTTTTTTCTATAAGAAAAATATCAACAAAAAAGATCACGTCAAAATTACTTCAATACAAGAGGACCTTTTCGGGAGCACTTCGACACCAATGGATTATTTCCGCACGAAAATCTTTACGGTTATCTTATCTATAAATGGAGTCCTTCGTCGCCGGTGTTTGTCGAAACACTGACGACGCATGCTTTCGACGCAAGGACATCATCAAAATGTCGCCAGGCTGCAAGATGAGGGAATATGTAAGTGACTCACAAATTCATTGCACCAATGAAATACTTCGTATATAGAAACAATTTTTACATGAAAAGAATATGGATCTCTCTGAATGGTTTTCTGGTTAAATTGTTCGTTTGAAAAGTTTGTTTAGTGAATATTCAATTGCTTATTTTTATCAGTTTTAACGACAAATCCTACATTTCTGTTGGCTCTAAAACACATTAAAATGAAAAAGAATAGTTGAAAACCAAAATCAAAAATAATTAAGATACTTCTATTTACAACATTGACAAAGTGTTCAGATGAATAAATTCGATAATTCATTTAATAAATAACGTTGTTTTAATAAATCAAAAATAAGAATTCTTTTATATTCTAATATTATTATTATATATGCATGGAAAAGCCAGCTCTAATATCCGTCATGATAATTTAAAAAAAAATAGTAATACAACATAAATGTATAAAAAAAATGGAAAAAAGAAAAGAACGATATAAAAAAATTTGAAAAAAATGTATATATATATAATCCATGGGATTAATAATATTTTGACTATCTAAGAAAAACATGCAAATTTGAAGATACGCATGGAAATCTTCAAATTGTTGAGACTAAATAATGAATAAATTATAATATCCATAATGATAATTTAGAAAAAGTAGGACTACAACAAAAATGTCAGTTTAAAAAACGAAAAAAAAAAAAGAAGAAAAATATAATAATATTTGAAAAAGAAAAGAAATCCTGGGTTTTAATAATATTTAGACTATCCAAGAAAAACATTATTTTTTTCAGTTACAGAATTTCTTATGACTTAGTACGTGATGGCGTGAAGGAATTTTTGAATCACTCAATGGGAGGGTCGGTATTTTTTATGTTAATGTAACTTAAAGCATCAGAAAGTAATAATAGAAGTAATTGAAAATAAAATATATATATGTATATATATATATTATATATGTATATTTATATACATGTGTGTGTGTGTATTTTGTTTTACGGCGCACCTATATCTGGGCTATTGGCGCCAACATCCATGGTGACGCGGGGAATATTCTCAACGAGTACCCCATTTCTCTCTCTCTCTCTCTCTCTCTCTCTCTCTCTCTCTCTCTCTCTCTCTCTCTCTATATATATATATATATATATATATATATATATATATATATATATATATATGTTTGTGTGTGTGTGTGTGCACATAGTTGGTTTAAGCAGAGCTAAATTATTAAGTGGGCGTAATTCATTTTTATTATTGGAACAGCCAACGGCCATAGCCACGTTGAATGCACCGGTTCCCGTAGATCACCGAAGTTAAGCAACGTCGGGCGTGGTCAGTACCTGAATGGGTGACCGACCACGTACTGTTGGCATTATAGAAAAGGGCGGCAACCTGTAGACAGCCCGGCGCTAATAGCCAAATAGTTGATGCAAAGTTAAAAAAAAAAAAAAAATTATTGGAACAAAATTCGTATATAACAACCAAAACCATCGGTAAAAATATATTATAAAAATTAGCAAAATCGCTACAGTAGGAGTTTCACTTGAAAAACTCCAAAACTGGCTAAATTAATAATTTACTGTGCATTGTTATCTTGTGCATAAGTTATCTTTTGAACGTGTAGCTCCTTCGGGAAGAGCTGCTTTTAGCACTTTCCTCCGAAGGAAAGTAGCTATTGAGGTTGGACTCATGACGGAATTTTTGAAAAATTTCTTCAAATCTTTATCGATCCTACCTAGTAGACACCGAAAATGACCCCCGTTAAAATTTATATATATATATATATATATATATATATATATATATATATATGTGTGTGTCTGTTAACACGATAGCGGCCAGAGTTTTTGTTTTTTCGTCACGAAACTTGGTATATAGCATTCAATTAGCAAACGATTGAACGAGTTCGTTAACCACCAAAGTCGGTCCACCGGAAGGGGGGGGGGGGGTTTACCCCGAACCCAAAACACTAATTTGACTATGTCAGCCGTAATATTTGTTATATTTCAACGAAACTTGGTATTCGTAGTGGTAATATAGAGAGAAAAGTGAGATATAAAAATGAACTAAATCGGTTCATTAGAAGGGGGGGTTTACTCCGGACCCACAGTACCAATTCGCCACTACCAGCCGTGATTTTTGGTATATTTCAACGGAACTCGGTATTCTTAGTGGTAATCCACAGGTAAATCTCTGTTGTAAAAATAAACTAAATCGGTTCATTAGGAGGGGGGGGGGGTTTACTCCGGACCCAAATTCCTAATATACTCATACCGGTCGTAATTTCTGCTTTATTGTAACGAAACGCGGTATACGTCGTGGGTAACTCATGAGATAGAAGTGTTGTAGAAATGAGCTGAATCGGTCAATCGGAAAGCGGGGGTTTAATTTGTAATATATTTCAATAGAAAAGCCCGTCAGACGTAGGTTCATAAAGCCGCCGCAAGGAGCGCTTTCTACCACTAGAGTGACTGTATCCTGTTCCTGCGTTAGATCAAAATACGATAATATGAGGTTTTTTGTATTTATTACGAAGTGTAATAGGTACCATGTGTAAACATAACTCTGGAAGCAAATTATTAATTGATCAGTTACTCATTACAAATTTAAAAGAGAACTATTCACGTTTTTATTTTATTTATGTAGGATATTTTAAGCAAATTGTTCTGCAAAGCAATCTACACTACCCAAATTCTGAGGAAAGTGCTTAGTTATGCAGCTCCTGCGTGACGGACTTTTTCTATATTCAATGAGATTTTTTGAATTATTTTTAGAGATAAATAAATTGTAAAATAATAATATTCTATAAAGACACATTAGAGAAGCTGCAATTTTTATTTTAATGGTTGACTCAATCATATCAATATGAAATATTTTAATTGACTTCATACTTGGTAAGCTGAGTACGTTCTGAAAAATACTTAATTTATTTTAGAAACGGACGACTTACCCTTCACAGGTGATAATTCCATAATGGAGTCCAGTGGCCTTGTCCTCGCATATCATACATATCATGGGCTGGTCCTCTTCCTCCATATCCCCTTCGGTGCCCTGCTTCTCCTGGTGTATCCCCGGCTTGGCCCAGGACAGGTTGAGGGCTGTGAGTTGCTGAGCACCAGGGAGCTGGCTCAGGTCTCCCGCCCAGAGTCTCTCCATGTTCAAGGACCTCATACCACTTCCTACACCACTACCACCGGTAGCTGTAGTAGAACCGGTGCTTGCGCTGCTCAAGCTACTTCCTTCTTGGCCTAAAGGAATTTCGGAAGAGGAAAAAAAAAAAAAGAAAAGAATTACTTAAGCATTCTAAAAAGAAAATAATAATAAACTCCGTACATTGAGTGGCTAACTATAGCCTGTACAGATAGGCTGAAGAATTCAATTCCGCATGCGCGAAATTATGAGGGAAATATTCCCAACGATTTGCACCAATTGCAAACTCCCATTTCAAGCAACAACACGATACGTGAAACATTATAAAGACTGATTATGTCTCGTTTAAGACAAAGGAAATAGTGTCCAATATTTATCAATACTTAGCCAAAGCTAAGACTAAGGACGTTTTAAGCCTCCCAGCGATAAAGTTATAGCAGAGAGAATTCTTACCGCCTACATCTTGCACGGGGAATATAGTCCACGCCCTTTTCCCTCCACCTAAACCACCTATTTGAACAGGCAACAGCTTAAATTGTTTTTAGCCATATATTTATCCAAGTATTGATAAAAAATAAACTCTATCTTCCTTGCCTGACCTCTCAAAGCTTTCCCTAGTCCTAAACGATATCTAATCAGTTTTTATCGAGTTTAAAGTAACGTGTTACATCGGCCCTTTCTCGCCGGAAACCATATCAGGAATAATGTTAGGGAGCCCTGATAAGTGGAGCGCTGTGTCCTTTTTCACAAGCAGGATCTTGTTAAAGAAGAAGAGTGAGGGGAACAGAGCTATTCCCCCATATACACCATGAAAATATAGTGGGTCCCCTTTAGGGGAAAAACGGTACCCTCTTGAAGATTGGCCTAAGCAGCTGTTCCAAGCGGGAATCATACCAGAAATGAGGGGTTTTTGGTGGGTGAGAGTCCCACACACTCGGGGTTTGCTCGAGGCAAGCACCCTGAAGGCCTTGTAGGTTTTCCCCTCATTGCAAAAAAAAAAAAAAAAAAAAAAAAAAAAGTAGCGTGTTGTCCATTGTAATGGAAATGCGAATGGCGGAACAGTTAAGAATATTTTCCTCAGAATTTCGCGCATGCGGGATTAGAAGTATTCCATCTAAATGAACGGGCTATAATATACGCCCTCAATAATCTTTATTTTAATCAATGTCTTAAAACAAATTGTCAATTTATAGTAAAATTGTTGTATTTTATATAAACATGACTACAGAGGCTATTGGTATCTATAAAGAGGAAAAATCAGACGGCCGGACCATAGTATTGGTCACACAGGTTCAAGAAACAGATATTCTACAGTATCTGCCTCCCTGCCCTCCCCGGCCTGTTACGGGACTGTTTTTTTTTTCTTCTTTATTATATTTATATATATATATATATATATATATATATATATATATATATATATATATATATATATATATATATATATATATAAATAACTTTATTCTTACAAACGTTATATTCTGTGCATAACGCATGAATTTAAAGATAATCGCATTTACAATGAGAATAAACCTATAATTAAGTCAGTAAATAGTAGTGTCGCCTTTATTCTTAATTACCTATTAATATAAATATGAAGAAAATAATTTTTCAAGTTTATTTAGAAAATGTAGTGATTCCAATTGTCGCGCACTTTTTGAAAAATTATCTATTTGAAAATATACAGTTTAGAACATTCAGCCTCGAATCCTAAAAAACTTCACTCATTCGTGAAGTATTATACATAGGTATATTTGATAAAATCACAATAATTAATATCATGTCATCAAAAGAAATGATACATTCGTTACCCGGAATTATTTAAGCATTGTAGGTGTTAATTTTAAGAGTCAAAATCACTAGAAAAGTATTTATTTTTATTTTCTTTAAATAGGAATATAATACTTTTGGAATGGAGTGGTATTATTTTTATCAGTTTTCCAAACATTAACATTATTTATGCTCTGAATATATGATAAATAGGCAACAATATATTCATTGTCATAGAAAATATTTTGTGTATGACTATATTAATATTTTAAAGTTTGCCCTGGCACCGAAATAATTGAGAAAATTAGACTGCTTTTATGGTAGACGTTTAAGAAGAACGTTTTAGAAAGTGTATTATATTATATCGTCGATACAAATGCAAAGTATTTAATTTCAAAAGTGGTTTGGTATCTTATAGATGACTTAATTAGACTCGATGGACATGCGTTAGTGTGATTTTTTTTAATTAATAATAATATTTCTTTAATTTTCGAGAGTTAATCACAACGTACATCAGTCTAACAGCAATCAGTATAGATTTAAAATGAAAAGTGCGTTTTTTCCCATTCGACATTTTGCATTTGTATCGAGGATATAACTTCGTGTAAACATTGTGGGTTCTGCATATGACTGTGAAATAAAATTACGTTAGTCATTAAAATGCAAACCAATAATTCACACACATATTTATTAACCTTGATTATATCCACGGAAGATAATATTATTATATAATCAGCATCCTTTATTTATTAAATTAAATTTTAACGTCCATTTATTATTGACTGCGAATTTTAAGACGTGTTATCTATAGGTTACCACCCTTTTCTAGCCAGGATAGGGGTGATACCTATTCTTTTTTCGAAAGAAATGCCACTACCCCTAGTGGGAATCGAACCCACGACCTTTGGCACGGAGTGTTAAGCGCTCACGCCTTAACCCTCACTGCCACCGGGTCTCCATAATGAGCATCCTATGATGAAAAAGGTTTTTAGACTATTTTGTCGAATCTGACCTAGGGTGAGCAAGAGCTGAGCTGCAGTCTCTTCCTGGTTGTACGGAGGCCACAAAGCAGAAGGTCCTGGTTGCTGCTGTTCCGTGGGTTGGGACCACACCATGGTCCGGACGCCACCGGCCTCACCCATGATAACGGTGGGTGCTGGTCTCGGGGCGACGGGTCTGGGTGGTCTCATATCCCCGGGACGGCCTCCGTTAGCAGGTCTCCAGAATTCTGGTGGCGGTCCGCCTCCATCGAACACTAGCTCTTCCTTCACTCGGACCTCAATAGATTTATCCGGCGTCCCAGACCTGCAAAAATGAAGCATAGAAGATATAAAATGGTTATTTTGTAAAATGGGTGTTCTTATAAACTTTGTCCCTGAAAGTAAGGATCGATCGTGCGATCAGAAGAAAACTGTACTTGGATCCCTGAGTTTTGTAAGGACCGTTCGATATTTACTTCAATAATAATCCAATTCCTTTTCTTCTATATGGAGGGAATTCGCGCATAAGTTTCCTAAAAAAGAATTCCCTGCTCCACCATGGATGTTTGAGAAGTTTGACAACCTATACATAGCCCAGCGCTAACGATCTAGTTCTAGTAGTAAAAAAAAAAAAAAAAAAAAAAAAAAAAAAAAAATCGTTGAACACTGGCATTTTGGCAAAACTCTTGCCCATGAATCCGTAATAGGTTACCAGATGTGTATTTTTATAGGTCGTCTAACGTAGGAATCGAATAAAACTTTCTAGGAGAAACCTTTCTTGAGAAAACTTGAAAAAAAAAATAGTATTTAGGTTTTGGATATTTAAAAACGATAGAAAACTTAAACAAATCTCTTATGTTACACATTTAAGATATGTCTCAAAGTAAGAGGTTGCTGCAGAGGCGTATATAGGTAATAAATTCGTGGAGGCTGGGAGCATTTGGTGGGTATGGAATACTAACAATCTAGAACTTGGAATACTGAGTCAACTAAAAAGCTATTACATCCAAAAAACATTATTTCTTCCTGACTAAGTGATCTTATTTAATTTTTAACATTTTTACGACTCATTTTTATCGATTAAATTAAAATTTTGGGGTGGGGGGGGGGGGAGGCTGCAGCCCCCTTAGCCACCCCTTATTTACGCCCTTGGGTTACTGGCAAAGAAGGAAGAAATTCGGTAAAATGAAATATGTCAAATTTCTTTAGAACTATTTAGCTTTTGCCAACGGCCATAGCCACGTCGAATGCACCGGTTCCCGTATATCACTGAAGTTAAGGAACGTCGGGCGTGGCCAGTACCTGAATGGGTGACCGACCACGTGCTGGTGGCATTATAGAAAAGGGCTGCAACCTGTAGACAGCCCGGCGTTAATAGCCCTATTGTTGAGACGCCGTTAAACACACACACACAAAAAAAAATATTCAGCTTCTCGGCAGAGGCATGTGAGGTGAAGTTAAGCTCATTGTAAGCTCTGAAGATGGCAGCAAGGAGCTGCTGTAAGCGCTCAGAACGAAAAAAAAATAGTTTTGAAGTAATTTGACGTTTTAAATTTTACTTAAAATATGTAAGTTTTAGAGGGGTCTCCCGTGGTCTAGTGGCTAGCGCGCTAGATTCATAAGCGGGAGATGGTGGGTTCGATCCCCACCGGCTCCAGAAATTTTCTCAGCTCAGGGCTCGCTGAGAGGATTCCTGGCTGCACCCTGGATGTCGGCGCTAATATCCATGATTTGTTGATGCGCCGTAAAAAAAAAAAAAAAAAAAAAATGTAAGTTTTAGATAAGTTTTCTCAAAATATTATGAACGATATTATCTTTACTGACATTTAATAGAGGTTTGGACTTTTATTATATTCTCAAGTGGAAAGCGACTTTCGAGTGTTGGTTTCGTCCATGAAAGAATTTCTTTAAATCACAGAAATGATAATTTTATACGGAAAATCCCTAAAATGAAGCAGTTCCTCCGATTCGGACTTTTATTAAATGTCCTAAGGATTTAAACAGATTATTTGGTTTTCTTATTTAATTAAGTCAGAGTATTTAAATACATTGTCCGGAGTGAGAAGGAAATGAGTATGGACAAGGACGGAAGTGCGACTCTCTCCTACGATAGTAACCATCACTAAAGTGACAAATCAATTCCAATCTCCCGAGTGATCGTATAGTTACAGTGGCCGTAAACCGATCCAGAAGCGTTTAACGTATCAACTGACATTTGAAACAGCCTTGCGAAAAACCTTATAGAAAAAGTAAACAGTCTAATAAGTAAGCAATGAGTCCTGAAAGATATACAATGATTCTGACCTGGATGCCCGAAGGAAAACTACTCCTAATAGATCTTTTCTGAAGACTGATGCAAAATGCCGGAAATACATTCTTAATTCTATTAGTATTGTAAGTAAATAGAAGGAAGCGGGAAGAAATGCAAATAAGAATGCTTATTATTATAGCTGGATGTTATTGCATATCAGTAAACAAGTAAATTGGTGATTGTAAGTCCTCCGAAGGTCAACAGAAACTTTTTCTCAGATTGCATCATATTGTCGGTTTGTTTATGGTGATCCCTTGGATCCCTTTTCTCAAAACAACGTTTCTCATAATAAGCTTGATTATTAAAATTTATGATTATATATGTATATGAGTCAACTCTGGATGTGTTGTTCTTCGATGAATGCTCAAATAAGTCGAAAATAATCTCTGATCCCGAGTCTTTACAAGTAAATTTCACCTCAATAAGTCGATTTCAGGAAAAAAAAAAAAAAAAAAAAAAAAAAAAAAAGCCTCGCAGAAACTGTGTCATCTTAGCGCGGTTCCGTTCATATCCCTAGTGCCATTAAAATACTCATTTTAAAGCTAGGTAAACTGAGACAAGAACCCATTGAAAAGAACTAAACTAAGAATTTTTAGTTTTAAGCACTTATTTCTCCCATGAAAATTACATCTTAACCTTGTTTGTAGGGAATTTCGTAAGGTTTGGAATGGCCACCTTCCTCATACCCAACCTTTTTCGAGATATTTTAGAAAATATACTAAGATCCGAAAACATTTCAAGTCCATTATTAAAATGATCTGGAACAAGATTCAAATACATCAGTCGTTTCTGAACACCCAAACTGAAAATTAATTTGGAAAACTAGATATTTCAATGTTTTTAAAAACGTTTACATATATCGCCTAAGAAGGTGGTTTCATTCGTTAAGAAACCTATAAAATAAGTACCTGCAAGCATATGAACTTGAAAACGTAAGCGCTCCGATTTTTTCGCGCGAATTTCGCTCCAAAAACGGATACTGCTGGTTAACGAACTTGACCTTTCAAATCAAACGAAAGATTTTTATACCAAATTTCATTCATGTATACAAATTTGGACCACCATTGTATTCGTGATCTATGGTGTCTCAAACGTGAATTTTCGTGTCTGCACTTCCGGATTGAGTCTTGAGGTAAACCACATAAGCGGGTTTCCTCCCAATGGAGGGAGGGAGGAACTGCGCTAAAAAACACTTTCGTAACTGGTCACAAAATAGCCCAGAGGTGCAGATACTGTAGAGATATCTGATTATTGACCATACGGAACACTAGGAGGATAATGTTGTCAGTAGTATGCTCTGGCCACCTAATTTTCTCCTTTGCTTAATTAATTTAAGACTGACTAGGGACGGTCGGGAAGTTGAATCCAACCCAAGAACGTAGTCGTCAACGTTATGTTGATTAACAGAAACCCAAATATCCATTTATCTGACGGATAACTTTTTGCACGTCGAAAAAAAAAAATAGACAATGTAGAAGAGTAAACGCCAGGTGGTTCTAAAAACATAAACCATTCGTGTTACTAACTTTCTCTCATCAACATTGAGCAGCAATTTAGACAACACGTGTAACAGTTTCGACCAACATTTGTCTAAGTCATTATAGTGTGGGGTTCGGGCCGGGAGATGGCGGATGTGAGAGGAGGACGAGGGAAGAATATGTAAAAACTAGCAGAGGGGAAGGGGGGTGTGGACGACCTAGAAAGTGGGGAGACAATGGAAGGTGTGTTTGTCTCGGAGCAATTTCACCTCTCTTGTTAGTACTTCCACTTTCTTATGGTGAAAGTCATCAGACAAAGGGCCTCATATTTCGGCAGGCCTTGAGGGCAGAGGGGACAAAGGAAGAAAAGACAGCTAACGGCACTCGTGTCCAAAAACCATTGCACATCTATGGAAGAGTCATTGACACTTATTGGCAGGGGTGGTGGTATTTCCCTCTTGGGTGGCCAGTCCTTACAGAATCTATGGCTGAGTTAATACAACAAACTAGTTGCCTCAGCTCTTTCTTGTATATCGAAATTCGCTAATCAGAACTAATGAAGCATATGTACATAGAAATTAAGCAAAATAGGACCATTGGTTATGGGGATTCCACTAAAACTATCTTAACTAACAGGTAATCGTTTCTAAAACTAAATCCTCGGAGCAGTAACTTTTGTTCTCCATCAGGGAAACCAACTACATTACTACCGTGACGTATAAGTAAGCAAATAAATATTCCAAAAGTAAAAACCTTTTTATTTACTGACGATTATAGTAGGAATAAATTGAAATGTTAAATAGATAACCGTCGAAATGATAAGATGTCAAGAAATAATTGGGTTCCGGCAAAGAAAAACAGTTTGATTTTTGGAAGCAAATCTGTAATTTGGACGTTTCGACAAGCTCTTAGGCAGCATTATTCAGCAATAAATGTCTAGGGGATGGATAAAGACCAACCGGTATCTTTGGTGTTCCTTCCGAGGCATTTATTATAGGTGCCAACATTTAAAAATTCAAGGGCGCGGAGCAATAAGGAGATAACTCCTTCTTTCTCATTTTTGGCAAATAAAAGACACGTTTTAAAATTTAATTTCTTAATATTTTTTCCATTTTCTTTTTCTTATCAAACATAGCCTCCTACTTATGGAAGTAGGTCCATAAGGACCCTATCCTATCTTTTTAGAGAGGTAGTGTATTAATATTATGCCACGTTCTATAAAAAAAAACCCTCAATTTACGATTTTTCAACTACAATTAACAAAATTTTCTTTTAATCACATTTTTAATTTTTGAAGCTCATATGACAATACAAAAAAAAAAAAAATGTACATTACAAACAAAATGAATTAATGCGCAATTCAATCGTCTTCTGGATCTGTTTCTGTCGAATCGTCATCGCCAGTATAGCTGAAGAAGCTACACATTTTAATGCATTTTACGAAGACAAGGTTTGGTTGGGATTCGGCTAGGAGAAGAAAACTTCAGACCTTCAGGAAGAAATCTGTATTGGACGTTTCGGCTGCACTTCGGCAGCCTTCCAAAGTCCAGAGGTCTGACGTTTTTTTTTTTTTTTTTCTCATAGCCGAATCCCAACAATACCTTGTCTTCGTATCACTGCAACAGCTAACTATCTCCATCTCCATAAATGCATTTTAGAACGGCAACTAGGTTATTCCGACCTATTTGTGTCTCATTAGGCTCATTACGACATTGCATTTCTCAGCTTTTAAGAGCAGGGGTTATCTGTATGCAGTCAATAGTGGACCTCAGTGGTTTAGTTGCTGTGCTTCCACTGTTGAAGTGACCAGAGCTGCTTCCTTAATGTTCCAGAAGATAGAGATAATTTTTAAATCTATGAGAACGTTCCGACCTAAAAATCCTCGTCAATTTAGATATTTTCCGAATGTCTGAATGTTTTTCTTAGCCAAAACCTAATTCCTGGAACATTAGTACGGTCTTCTTGTATATGCTATTTAATTTCACTGTATATATATATATATATATATATATATATATAGATATATATATATAGATATATATATGTACTTATACATATACACAGTAGACTCTACAGCGTTCCATTATCCGTCGCTGTCTCTAATCCGGCGGTATGAGTGACGAATCTTGGAACTCGTCGGAGCTACATCGCCTCGAGGGTTTTCTACAAAACCCCTTCCTAACCAGCAAAACATTTTTTTCGTGGTATTTCATTGAATGAATATCAAATAAGGCATATATGTTTCGTTCTAGAGGCAAGAACTTGTATTTCTAGTAAGAAAATAAAAGTTTTAACTAAGGCATCTGGAGATGGAAAGCCTGATTTTAGCCATTCTAGTTGGAACATTCATCGCGAATGGAGTGGAGGTTTTAAAAGTAATTTTAAAATTATATACCAATTTACATATCAATATTAAAATTAAACCATATTATTATAACCTCAAAAAATAAGGTTTTTCAAATGCATAAGAGACCGCTTATAACTGAATTCTCTAATCCGACTGAACCCCGGTCCCGAGGACTCCGGATTAGGGAGAATCTACTGTATATGTATATATATATATATATATATATATATATATATATATATGTATATATATATATATATATATATATATATATATATATATATATATATGGGGGCGAGGTTAGCTCAGTGGAAGAGCACTGGGCTCATATGCTGGAGGACCTGAGTTCGAATCCCGAGCAAACACTAAAGATTTTTTCTTCTAGTGTCTTCGCTCATGGGTGGAATTCGGCCTCCCTGACCGTCCCTAGGCCAACCCAGCCTTTAATTAATTTAATAATGTGTACCTTGGTGCATAGTACTGATCAAACTATCTCCCTAGTGTGTCGTATGGTCATGAATCAGATACCTCTACAGTATCTGTCCCTCAGGGCACTCGTGGCCTGTTACGGGACTGATTTTATATATACAGGGTGTCCCAGTATATGTGTCCACCCCCTTTTCCTCCTAGAGTTGTTGGAATTTTGATATGAAACTTGGTAGGTCTTAGTTATGTTGCATGAGGTTTCTTTTGAAGGTTTAGTTGACTTTGTAACATTCTCCAGTTTTTCACCAGCGCATCTAACTCTTGATTTTCCAATGGCAGCAGGTATTTTTTATGGCGAATTCTGATAGAAAATTTAATATTAAGGCTAATTTATTCCGAGACATCTTTTGATCCGACGCACCGTTTGCGCGTAAAACGCAAATAACTGAAACATATCGCCCTTTTGTAGACAAATTCCTATTTATCATTGAAACCAAGCCTTGTACGTAAAAACGCCTCGATACAAACGTTTTAGCCTATTAATTTTCCTTTCAGATGATACCAAGATCAAAGTTGTAGATTAAATATTTAACGGGATATTATGAATGACTATGATCTACCAAGTTTCATATCAAAATTCCAACAACTCTAGGAGGAAAAGGGGGTGGACACATATACTGGGACACCCTGTATATATATATATATATATATATATATATATATATATATATATACATATATATATATATATATATATATATATATATATATATATATATATGAGAAAAGTGGAGGAATTTCCCTGTGCAACCTCAAAAGCTACATTTGTACAAGTACTAAAAATATTCATTGAGGAAATAACAGTAGAATTTGATAACCCAATAAAAAAAGGAGTCTATATAATCCATGAATGAAGTATATTATGAATGGAGAGAGAAGGGGAGAGTAGTGAGTTTTACGAGGGAGAGTAAAACAGAACCCTACTTCCCGATATGGCTTTATGACAGCCAGCGTTTCGGGACTTAAACGAGCTCTTCTACTCACAGATAGCGCTTTCCCCACTGCCCTAGTCCTTAGTTTGATTGTTTGGGACATAAAACAGTTATTCATAATTCCTTCCGAACTCTTAGCCTAAAATGAAACTCTTTATTTGTTCTTTTCGAGGAAAACAACAAACAGGACGTTCTATTTTTTTTTTTCGTAAATGCCTTTAGGTCTTTATTTTTGAATCCTCGGAATACAGTTATGAGCTGACACTGTTTTGTTTATGACTAGATAATAAGCATTATTATTTCTTTTTACGCAGATTTATGAGGCAATCTGTAGCAAAAAATAAGTAACATATTGCGTCAGTAATGTGCTACCAAAATAGTATCAACTGTAGCTTGCTACTTCTGAAAATTCGTAGTGAGTCGGAGAAGCTTCATCTAAATGTTATTTTAAGTTGTAAATAAAAGCCGACTCATAGGAACTGTGTCATTTAAAAGAATTTTCTTGGCATTATTTTCCCTAGTGCAACAGTTTATCTTTTTCATGTTTCCTACTATCTTTTGAAAAAATAAATTTGCACTTCAATCAAACCTCTAAGAAAAGCGATATTTTAGGCAGGTAAACAAAACACAGATTGACTATAGCCAACTGCAAGCGCAAATGGCTCACTCCGCTCCCTCAAACCCCTTCCTTCTTCAGAAAATACTATATTACAAACACCGAACAATATAAACTTGTTCCTCGTTTAAAGTGCCACTTTTTCACTGGCAAAGTGCTGAACGCACATGAAAAAGGACAAGAACAAATCAACGAGAGAAAAAAACATTTTCTAAGCTCTGTGAGTTGATTTCTTTTAATGAGATCGTCCCATCCAAAACCTGAGAACAATTTTTGTAAGAAACCAACCGTTTTCGAGACTTTTAAGAACATTTAAGTAAATCCTAAGCTGCTCATGTAAGTAAATGGAATATTCTTTTTCTAATACGTCCTTAACTACAAACGTAACCAAAATTTAAATATATTATTTATGGGGCAGCTAAAGAGCAAATATATATATATATATGTGTGTGTGTTTGTATAGAACTATGTTTTTTTAAGCAAGAGCCATTTTAGTAATTTACTTACAAAACTCTTTCTTTCATCAAGTGTCTATTTTAATGATTCCATTGATTGTATTAATGGTTGTTGGCTCCCGCGGTCTATGTAATTTGAACTAGTTCCGGCACTAAATGACTTTCGCATTTCGAATTATAGAAGAACATTCGGTCATTTTTGACAACCAAATAGTTATCTGTAGGCCATTGCTAGATCTAATGGCATATTAGGAGCTATTACATATATATTATGTATTTCTTAGTTGTCAACATTTTTTTAAGAGAATTTCCGACGTCATTTGACTGGAAGGAAACCCGTTTATGATGTGGAGTTGGTAGCACAATCTAGAAGTATAAAAAATTGTTCGTTTGATATTTCAGAATGCTTAATACTTACTGCCGGTAGATTACGAGGCCACCTACGAATGCTTAATACTTACTGCCGGTAGATTACGAGACCACCTATGAATACTTAATACTTACTGCCGGTAGATTACGAGACCACCTATGAATACTTAATACTTACTGCCGGTAGATTAAGAGGCCACCTACGAATGCTTAATACTTACTGCCGGTAGATTACGAGGCCACCTACGAATGCTTAATACTTACTGCCGGTAGATTACGAGGCCACCTACGAATTCGACACGACTTACTTTCCGAAAATAGCCCACACATTAACGCACCTAAATTCAATTAACTTATATTCAAAAATATAGGTCCGATATACCCCTCACCCAACCCCTTTTTTCTCTCCCCTTTCTCCTCTTTTTTTTACGAATTATATTAATCTGTTACATTACGATTTGTAAAATTTAATCACCTATCTAAAGTGAAACAACTCAAATATCGGTGTTTTTCGGTTATGGCTATGAAAGACACGGTAAATCTTTAACAACCATCAAAACTGTATGTACCTTCAGAGTTTGTACAACAGAGGGCACTTGTGTCAACCTTCCTGTCTTAACGCTATGCCCCCTACATAGGCAAAAGTGACAAATGTGAATTTGAATTTTATTTTGTGTTGTGTCACTTTAAAAATACTATTGCGATATTATTTTATGATTTATAAAATGTACTGATGTATCATATCGCACTAGTATTTCTGAAGTGACACAATTAAAAAAAAAAAAAAAAACTTAGCTGAAAATGTGTCACTCCTGCCTGCGTAGGGAGAATAGCATTAGGACAGGAAGAGCGACACTGGTGCCCTCTGGTGTCCAACCTCTGATGTTTGATAGGTACAGTTTTGATGGTTGATGAAGAGATATTTACCAATGTGTTTCATAGTCATAACTGAAGAACACCGCTTTTTGAGTTGTGTCACTTTAGAAATGCTAGTGCGATATCACAATTTCTATAATGTACGTATGAATATATTGCTTTATTTGTATAATGTATTTATATACACAATTTGTAAATGTATTTTGTAATATCACAATAATGCAGTGATCCTTTTAGGATGCATTGCTAGCGTAAATCGCCAAAAGTCGTGTAACTCACAAAAATAAATAAATGAGAATTTCAGTGGCCTAGGTATTTCATTTGGTTCAACGGTATAAGTTTATCCTTGTAAGTTCTCTCAAAAATAGCAAGACGTTTGAAAACGAAAGCTATAAAAAGCTTTCCAAATGTTACCTGAAGTGAGAATGATAAAAGATGAGTTCTTATATGGTTACAATTAGCCTAAAGACATACCTCTTTAGTTGTTAGGATTCAACTTGATTCCCTATGAACGGGCATAGCACTGAGTCGTTGGTAGGAACGGGTTTACAGTGAGTGGCTCGTGACCAGTGGATCAACGAGTGACTCATTAGCTCTCCCCCTTCCCCCATTATTGGAATAACTCAAACTTTCTACGCCGGAGAGCGCGCTCTTAGCGGGTAAATAGTCCGCGCCAAATTATTGGCGGGAGTATTTTTTTTACCTTCTGTAGTAGCTCCACCAGGCTTCTATCTCAGAAGACCACCTGGTCTTCCGCATTCTTGGGGAGTCGAGCTGAATTTCATTGAATTCCATTCAGATAAAGTTAATTGTGCATTTTTTTGGTGTCCGAGTAGAAACAAATGTATGCTACTTATATATATATATATATATATATATATATATATATATATATATATATATATATATATATTCGTCCGCGATCTTCTCTCTGGAAAAAAAGACCTGATTTTAAAAACATTTGATACACAAATGCGTTGTCGGAAACAAAAAGTCAATTTGAATAACAGACAGAATAAGTTGGAACACTGCTTTTCGGCTACATGTTTGCGAAAAGAGTCTTATTTTTGTTTTTTTTGTTGTTTTTTTTTTATGGCGCATCTACAACTTGGCCATTAGCGCCGAAAGAGTCTTATTACTTACTGTTTTGCTTTAATACGCTTCCAGGTATACTTTTATTGATTATTCAGCGTAAAGAATCGAATGAATTAATTTTTAAAGTAACAGTTTCTTCCTTTTTTATTTCTGGCTTTCAATCAGGCCAAACTGGTTTGAAACTTTTTTTTTTTTTTTTTTTTTTTTTTTTTTTTTTTTTTTTTTTTTTTTTTTTTTAAAAAATCATTAAAACAAAGACAAATACATTTGGGTTATTTTTTGGAATAGTGGAAGCATAACAAACAAAAATTGTACATATGTATAATTTGTTGTATTACTATTATAAATATATGTTTTTTAACATTTATTTATTTTTCTCTATAAATAATATTTTCTTTTTATTTTCCTGAATAAATTGATTTATTGTAATCATAAAATTTAAAAAGGCAAAAATTACCAAGTCATGTGATTCGTCTCTGAAAAAAAAATGAGAGCAGTTTTGAATTTGACGAATTTTCTCATAAATATCAAGTTTTAAGTGAAAGACATTATTCCAAAAAATAATATATTTTCAACTTTTTGAAGTTGGTTTATATTTCGATAGAATCATCTCTCGGGGAAAACCGGTGCTTGAAGGGTTAGTTCCATTTTAACATTTTCACACGTGATACAAGCATTATATAGATACACATATTTTACAATCGCAACAACAACTACCTATTTTTTTTTCTATTTGTGTGGTCCTGAATATGTTATTGCGAATAATGTGTAACAAGAACTACACTCCCGTTCCATAGGCAGCTGCTCTAGTAAGAACACATGAATGGACATCTATCGGCAGAAAAATACTGATCATATTCAGGATTTTTTGTTTAATTCTAGATGCCTTCGGAGTTTCCTTAAGGCTTCTACTAATAAGGATAGAATGCAGAATGGAAATGGATAGGAAAATTGAAGACTAGAGAGCAACAGGTGGCTGAATGTTTGCTAATTTCAGGAAAACTAAATCGGAAAACACTTCTAATACAAGGTTACCTCCCTGGAGAAAGAAAGAAAACAGACTAAAGGGACAATTATTTATTTTGATTCCCGTCACTTTTTTTTTTTTTTTTAATTTTAATATATACATATATATAATCGATAATATTATGTATTATTTATTTATGGAGAGTACACAACAAGGCGATTTACTTTTGAAGTCTATGTGTGAATGATAAATAATATAACATAAAGGACGGTAAAAAATTGTTCGACTTACCTACAGCTTGACTTACAGATCGAGTCATCGAGGTTATAATTTGACTTGTAAATAAGAAAAACAAAGACGAAATGGAAATTATAATCATTTAAGTTAATTTCACAAAATAAATTTTGTTTATTCATATATATAAAGCTATTTCGCAAGAAAAGACCAATTTAACTCTTGAAGTGTTAGTACATAAATACGTGCACCTCATTATTCAGCAACTGTGAAATAATCTCCAATCGCTTTCAAAGCATTGTTTTATCCCATTTTTCATAATCGCTTTTGAAATTTTACTTGGATTTGTACATAAATATGTGATGATCGGCGTTGCCTCGGGTTCCCTTAAAATCCAAAGTGTATTAACTGCATTTATGGATAATCTAATTCTATGATTCTTTGGTGGCCGCTTCTTCGTCAGGTTTATCATCGCTATAGAATTCAATGTTGTCTAACATTGGCTAACTTCGGATATATTAAGGTGAAATTTACGTGTAATTATTCGTCTTTTTGAAGTTGTTCGCTCATCGATAGTTGACTTTTTGTTTGGGTGTAAGCGTCTTTCTATATATATATATATATATATATATATATATATATATATATATATATATATATATATATATAAAATCCAAAATAATATTTTTTTTCACTCACCTGTTGGTCTGAGGGGGGCTGGAAGGTGCTTGATCCGGCTTTAGAGGGGAGCCAGGAGCCCCCAACTCCGGGGACGATGTGCTCGTCTCGGCCACGCTCTCTCCTGGAGAAAAAAAAAAGAAAATCAATATAATGAACAGAAAAACAATGATATTAATAGTAATACCAGAAAAAATACATTCGATTACAAAAAAAAAATAAAAATAAAAAGATCTTATGGAATGCTCTCTAACGTGAGTTAAAGTATTATTTTAATCAAAAGTACGTCAAAAAATAAACGCGAAAAAAATACATTTGATGTAAAAATCCCCATTCTACTAATTTAACACCTACAGTGTCTCATCAAGGCTTTTCCTAAAACTAGAACAGCAGAGCTCCCCACAACATACTTTTGGGCCTTTCCAACGTTTAGACTACAGTATTCCAAACAATACTGTGTACAGATTCGTTAAGTTAATTACACTCCTTGTACAAAATCTATCTACATCAAATTGTACATGAAATATTGAGACCAATGGTAATAATGGTGTGGCATCCTGGTCATGAAAACATCGGACAGTCTGCAGTAGCGGACGAACATGCAAAACTTACCAATGCTGACTTACAGTTAACGACCTACAAATAAAAAAAACAAAAAAAACAGAAGCTATCTCGAACAGGTGACATGAAATGGGGTACACCACTCAAGATAATCACCTAAGGGAAGTAAAGAGCAATACACAACCATAAACGTAAAGAGAACTAAGAACAAAGCGTGACGAAGTTGTAGTAACAAGACTAAGAATCGGACATACACCACTCACACCTATTCTCAAAACAAGAGAATCCACGAAAAGAGACATCCTACAGGCACCAAGGGATATAAGTTATCAGATAAGAGTTCGTACATACCATACTGACCTACTAAAAGACCACAAATACATACAATAAAATATAGCTGTATTACAAGTATCGCACAGTTACAATCAAAGCCATAATTTCTGATCTCAAAATAATTAGAGAGCAATTTATTTATTTTTTACGAGTATATTTTCTATATTATTATTTTTTATTTGGCATTTATTTCGTTACTTATTACCTTATTACTTTTATTAATTTTCTTTTAGCAGATCACCCTTTATGTGGGGCTCTTCAGTCTAATAAATAAATAAAGTCATCCTAAATTGGACAGTACCAGGACTACATCATGACTGAACCTAAGAACAATGATCTCAGCCAGTCAATTTCCAAATCGACTATTCCTAAACATCAAAGATCGATACTCAAGTGAATAACATCATTTATATCAACATGCTAATCGTGACGTCATGGAAAACGAGAGTAGGAATCGGCTTAGTCAGAAAAATATGGCAAGAAATTAAATTCGTAATTGGACACGAATTGATTTTTGCTGATGAAAAAGAGTAACGTAAACAATAAATTTTATGTAACAAAAAAAAATGTACAATTTACTAAAAAACATGACAAACTGATTTCAATTTACTCTCCCAATGACATTTTCACGTTCAAAATGATTCCCTACCCTGTTAAGGAAAATCACTCATTTTTATTCAATTTTTTCCTTAATTTGTTTTGTTATCCAGCGTCTAAAATTTACGGTAATTTTTCATTAATAGAATATTTTTTCCATTAACAAACGGCACATTGCAACAAGGAGGACAATGAATCAGGTGCTAATTACACTCTTGGGTAATATATATTTTCGGAAATACAAGGGAATGAAAATCTTTTCAAAAATGATGTCAGTTCTATTTTTCAATTCATAAGAATACAAGAACGAACTTTTAAATAACAACAATAGAAATAAATAAAAAAAAAAAATAATTACAATATCCATGGCGCAAAATGCTTATATTCTAGTGAAACCAAAACGTCCATATGATTTTCGAACCATTATTTTTCCCCCAAAAAATATTATGACCTGATGAATGACGAACATTTTTAGTCAAATATATTTAATTTTCAATGAAAGATGTCGCCGTTAATTACAAGTAGAATGAAATGAAATTCAACATTGATCAAATTCTAAATAAGTCAAGATACAAATATAGAAGACACATAGACAAAAATACGTCACAAAACGTCACACGTGCAATCTGACACATCATTTATATGTACTGTACTCACAAATCACGACACTCGAGATAAGCTATGATCTTGTGTAGATAAATCATATTGCTGCAGATTACATGCGTACGTATTCGTGTAGAAGACGGAAGAAGAAAACTCACTCACCTACGAGTCTCTGCGGCATTCACGGAAGCAACGAATTCTTTATTCTTATCAGAACAACATTGATAACCGCCACACGTGGCAGATACCGTCTTCCATTATGCAGAGTCTAATCTAAAGTTTGACAATTTATCTACTAAAAATGTTTAATATATTTTTTGTTGGTGACCAGTCCTTAATCGAATGTATATTTGTTTGGAATAGTAGTATGCAATATAAAAAATTAATAATACCCTCTATGAGTCTTCTGATGGCAGTCTGGCTTTTATGACGGACTGTCATGCATTAGACGCTGGTGTAGCTTTTGGTTAGATAATGTTTTTCTACAATGGACTCGCTGGACTTCGTCATAAATATTTAGAAAGGCCCAATGAAGAAGAGGATTTCCTCAACGGACGTAGAAGTTGTCAGGGTTCGGTCGTGGTATCTTAATAAAAATAAGATTTTTATAAGAAAATGAGTTTTATTTTTTGCCGACGTTTCGGTTTGCGATTCAAGCATTCATCGGGGAGATGAAAGAAAGACAACATACGTAGATGAAAGAGGATGGCATACGTAGTAAATAAACTCCCACGTTGGAGGGATTCAAGCATTCATCGGGGAGATGAAAGAAAGACAACATACGTAGATGAAAGAGGATGGCATACGTAGTAAATAAACTCCCACGTTGGAGGGATACTCCAACGTGGAAAACAAGAAATTTTAAAAAGTCCGTCACGCAGGAGCTGCATAACTAAGCACTTTCCTCAGAATTTGGGTAGTGTAGACTGCTTTCCAGAACAATTTGCTTAAAATATCCTACATAAATAAAATAAAAACGTGAATAGTTCTCTTTTAATTTTGTAATGAGTAACTGATCAATTATTAATTTGCTTCCAGAGTTATGTTTACACATGGTACCTACTACACTACGTAATAAATACAAAAAACCTCATATTATCGTATTTTGATCTAACGCAGGAACAGGATACAGTCACTCTAGTGGTAGATAGCGCTCCTTGCGGCGGCTTTGTGAACCTACGTCTGACGGGCTTTTCTATTGAAATATATTAGAAATTAAACCCCCGCTTTCCGATTGACCGATTCAGCTCATTTTTACAACATTTCATTCTCATCAGTTACCCACGACGTATACCGCGTTTCGTTACAATACAGCAGAAATTACGACCGGTATGAGTATATTAGGAATTTGGGTCCGGAGTAAACCCCCCCTTCTAATGAACCGATTTAGTTTATTTTTACAACACATTTTTACCTGTAGATTACTACTACGAATACCGAGTTTCGTCGAAATATACCAAAAATCACGGCTGGTAGAGGCGAATTGGTATTGTGGGTCTGGAGTAACCCCCCCCCCATCCTAATGAACCGATTTAGTTTATTTTTACAACACATATTTACCTGTGGATTAGCACTACGAATACCGAGTTTCGTCGAAATATACCAAAAATAACGGCTGGTAGTGGCGAATTGGTATTGTGGGTCCGGAGTAAACCCCCCCTTCTAATGAACCGATATAGTTCATTTTTATATCTCACTTTTCTCTCTATATTACCACTACGAATACCAAGTTTCGTTGAAATATAACAAATATTACGGCTGACATAGTCAAATTAGTGTTTTGGGTTCGGGGTAAACCCCCCCTTCTGATGGACCGTCTTTGGTGGTTAACGAACTCGTTCAATCGTTTGCTAATTGAATGCTATATACCAAGTTTCGTGACGAAAAAACAAAAACTCTGGCCGCTATCGTGTTAACAGACATATATATATATATATATATATATATATATATATATATATATATGTATATATATATATATATATAAATATATATATATAAATATATATATATATATATATATATATATATATATATATATGCATATATATAGATATATATAAATTTTAACGGGGGTCATTTTCGGTGTCTACTAGGTAGGATCGATAAAGATTTGAAGAAATTTTTCAAAAATTCCGTCATGAGTCCAACCTCAATAGCTACTTTCCTTCGCAGGAAAGTGCTAAAAGAAAGAAAGAAGGACAACTCACGAATGTGAAATAATGTACGTAGAAATGTTTGCACATCTGTGAGGCATATTTCTCCGTCTTCTTGTCGCCCTGATGAAGGCTGAATTTCAAGCCGAAACGTCGGCAAAAAATCCAACTCATTTTCGAGTTTTATAAAGATACCACGACCTAACCTGACAAATCTACCTTCACAAGCAAATAATGAATCTGCAGTCAAAAATTCATTTTTGCAAAATAGACATATTTTTCCTTAAAAGTACCTTGATTTTGCACCGATGGGATAAAAGAGACTTTGGATTCGAATGCAGCGACCCTCAAAACCACGGAAGCTCTAGTTATTTCTTCTTGAACGTACTTGATACGGAATGGCCTTCAAATGCTCTTAAACCTGACGCGATGGGGTGAAACGGACTTCGGAATAGAATTCAACGTGTCGAAATACTTAAGAATATATGTATAGTGTATTTGGAAAATACAACTTTTTTTTATTATCTGTCTGGGGACAAATCAAAAGCTGATAAACTAAAATCAAATCACCAACAGTGTGGGTTTAGTCCTGATTATTAATAAAATAGAAGTAAATATAATTTTTGGTTTATAACCCTGACGAAGGCATGAAATTTAAGCCGAAACATTGGCAATAAGAAAACATTTTAATAAGCAAACATGGAATAGTTGGGATTCGGCTAAAAATAAACCTCAATACGATTTTTGTAAAAAATCTATATTCAGGATGTTTCGGCTACTCTTTGGTAGCCTTTGTCAGCTAAAATGACAAGAAACAAAGAAAAGAACAGAAATTAATGCACAGAAAAAAAAAGTTTATAAGTAAGATAAATGACAGGTCTATAAATACAATTCAACTTATTATAAAAGAACATTCTGTTGTTAAATTATTAGAACAATTGTGGTATTAATAAACAGGTAAAGTCATTTATCTTATTTATAAACTTTTTTTTTTGTGCATTAATTTCTGTTCTTTTCTTTTTTTCTTGTCATTTTAGCTGACGAAGGCTACCAAAGAGTAGCCTAAACGTCTGAATTTAGATTTTTTACAAAAATCGCATTGAGGTTTCTTTTTAGCCGAATCCCAACTATTCCATGTTTCTTATCACCTCGACGGCTAACTATCTAATCTTCATAACATTTTAATATGTTGGTCTAGTAAATAACTTGCCAAACCCGAACTATTTCGGGTTCAGTCAACTGGAATTTGTTCAATTTCAGGGTCAACTGTCTCTTATAATAATAATAAAATAAAATTTTAACTGAAGAGAGGTTATTGAAACGACTGACCTAACAAGAATGTAATTTAGCGTAAGTATTGGCGAATTGAACTATTATTTCTGTTAGTTACTGCTTATTTATTGTCCTCTAACATTCATTCTGCTTGAAACGAATTAGGGTCTTCGTACTGTAGAGGCGTCAACATTGAACTCTTCGGTCGGAAACCCAACCATCATCGCTTACTATAAACATTATCAAGAACAATGGTTTTTGTTTGGAAAGTAATGATAAGAGATACTACGATAGATACTAGCGTAAATCTATGTTATAATGAGTCAAAGAGATATGAATGGCTGACCTGTTGCTAAGAAGGTGCGATGCTTGGAATGAGAGATAGGGAAGGGATGGAGGTTGCAAGGTAGGGTTGTAGTGCGCAGTGTTTACAACTGGCGAGGTAACCAACCTTGGCAACCCCCCACCCCCCGTCCACCCTGCATACTACTCAAGGAAAACAATACTCAAGTATCATCACCGGTGGGTTTTTGCCCATTTTGTTTTACTAACAAAACTTTAGGTTGTTTACAAAGAAACAACGCGCCGCGCTGTGGGACCAAACGTCGGAAATTGGGAAGAAATCTGCAGGAGCCTGAATCTTTCTGATTACATATCGTTTTTGAAGTATTTTTTTTTTCTGTCAAGTCGAATGAGACCACTACCAATTCGATAGAATAATTATTTGGAAGGTAGGGTCTTTTTGCGAAGACCACATCCAGTTACTTTTGAAGTAGCAGTAGTGATTTATAACAGTTACTCGTACTCGCTGATAAGCTTACTGATTAGCTTATAGGTTCTTTGCTGGTTATCTAATACTTCTTGGCTCGTTATCTACGGTTATAATTCATATTAGATAATGGCAAGCAATATTTATTAATAAAATGGTTAATATGATCAAAATCAATTCTTTCAACTACGAAATAAGTTATTAAGCATTAAAGTTGACTGTTTTGCAGGTTATGAAGGATAACAAACAACGATATTTGTAAACAAACATATTTTATTCCTTTTCTCTCTCTCTTTTTTGGGTATTTTACATTTATTAGGCATTACATGCTATGCGTTTCCGCTCGCTCAACCCTAGTCAATCCAACTCGCAATTAATAGAATTATATTAATTATAGCGACTCTAGTCTATCCAACTCGCTAAAATTAATAGGATTCCATTAATTTTTCCCAGAAAGAAACCAATTCCTTTTACTTTGTCAGGAACATCGCGAACTAATTGTACAAGACTCATTTTTCTCATTAACATAAGCAGAGCTTTTTCATAAACAAAAGCTAATTCACTGTTGAAGGTTACTTTACTCCCGGCAAGAACGAATGCTATTGGTCATCGGAATCCTCCAATAGGAAGGCAAAGGAGTTATACGCATGCGCTAAATCACTGATACAATCACTACTGCTACTTCAAAAGTAACTGGATGTGGTCTTCGCAAAAAGACCCGGAAGGTAAACGGGGTTTATATTACGAAACCCGTGAAAAACAGCAATTATTCTATTTAAAAGTCATATTTTACTCAATTTGTAGAGATATGTAAACTTCCAAGAGCATTTTCGCATGCTGAGTTGAATAAATTAACAAACAGTATAACACTGTTAACTGTTCTTGACATATTCCTCTTTATTAACCTTTTCGCTTATGATAGTTTAACACAATATATATAGGTAGCTCTCACTGGTATGTTACTTGCTATCACAAACTCCTCAACAACTCTCTGCAGAAAATAATAAAAAAAGGCATTATTAGAGAAACATTCTACAACTAAGTAGGTATAAAGAAAATGTTAGTTCAAACGTGATTGAACAGTTTCAGTTTCGAATTTTTCCCCTTCTCGGCACCACTGTGCGCCGTCAGAGTCTTAACTTCCAAAAATCTTTTTGGAAGAATTAATTTTCCAAGATGGGATTGGCACCTAGATTCTCCAGTTTACGCAGAGTTTTATTGCCAGTTGTGCTGCCGGGTTTCAGAATAACAATGAAATTTCAATTCAACTAAAAACCAACGCTTCGAAATAGTCAGCTTGCGTCAAAATCACAGCTTTCTTCAAAACAAAGGAAAGATAACATTTGTGTGATCCCAGGACATTGTGGGACATGACGAAACGAGCTCACCTCGATTGTCAGGAACGTGTCGTTAGGAACTTAAATATGCCTCGCATATTTTCGAAAAAAATCCGTTACCCCGAGTGGGAATTGAAACCACGAATCTTAGGCTCGGAGGTTACACGCCTTAGCACTCACGACCACCGGGCATCCCGAAAAACATTTCTATTATATAAATTTAACAAGATTAACATCCAAACAACTCTTATAATTTTAAGTACAGATGGAATGGTTGGGATTCGGCTAAATAAACCTCAATATGATTTTGTTTTAAAAAAATCTATATTTCGGACGTTTCGGCTACTCATTGGTAGCCTTCGTCAGCTAAAATGACAAAAAAAGAAATTAATACAGAAACAAACAAGAAAAATTTATAATTGTGATAGGTAACAGAACTATAGATACAGTTTAACTTATAACAGAACATATCGTCTTAAAATTCTTAGAATGAGTAGAATGAAAAAGAAAATAGGTACAGCCCCCCACAACCCTCTACACCAAACTCAAAGATCCCATCCCTTTTGAACATACCAACCGATGTGTTTACCAAGTCCCTTGCCAAACCCCTTCCTGTAATGGTGTATACATAGGAGAAACCATAAATGACATTCACTCACGTCTTACACAACATAAACGAACCATCACTAATAAAGAAATAGATAAATCTGCACTTGCAAAACACGCCATTAAACAAAAACACACTTTTAACTTCGACGACACGAAAATTCTTTCTACACAACGTAACAAAAAAAGACTACAGATCTCGGAATGTGTACACATAAACTTAAACAAAAACAATATACAAGACAACAATATATACATTGTTGTGTTGTACAACAATGTACAAAACTGACCAACAAGGCATTTCTCCTATGTACGCTAATATTTTCCAAATACTCGCCTACCTAGATTTTTACCTTGCCCCTTGGGTATCCTTCCATTAACACCTTTTTCTCCTTTCCTGTCATAAAATGTCATAAACATCTGTTTGATCCTACCGCCCGTTTCCCCCACCTCTTGCTGTTTCCAGTTACATATACCCCTTGCAGATTCCTTTTTTCCTTAGACACTTTCACAATGGTTACTTAATTGCCAACCTTGGTCTTCCTCTGCCGCTCGGCATTTCCATTGGTATGTAGTATCTTATTTCTTTGTAAAATTAATTAATGTTACTATTAGCTACTATATTTGTCATTGGTATATAGTTCTCTTATTTCTTTGTAAAATCAATTAATGTTACTAATTACTATTAAAATCAATTACTGTACCTATTTTCTTTTTCATTCTACTCATTCTAAGAATTTTAAGACGATATGTTCTGTTATAAGTTAAACTGTATCTATAGTTCTGTTACCTATCACAATTATAAATTTTTCTTGTTTGTTTCTGTATTAATTTCTTTTTTTGTCATTTTAGCTGACGAAGGCTACCAATGAGTAGCCGAAACGTCCGAAATATAGATTTTTTTAAAACAAAATCATATTGAGGTTTATTTAGCCGAATCCCAACCATTCCATCTGTACTTATCACCTCGACGGCTAACTATCTAATCATCATGATCTTATAATTTTAGACATTACAATAATAAGCTAGTGGTAATAAAAGTTCCCTTGATTGTATATTTGTAATTTTGCTTAATCCGAATTTAGGAAAAAACATTAATACATGTTAGAAATTTATAAGTTAGGACAATCCTTTTGCTTTTAAATTTCATGAATACATTAAAACATCCACTGGACGAGGCTTACTACAGCTCGAGTTTGTATCTGGGGCAGCTTAGCACATCATGACAAGGATTTGTTGAAAAAATAAAGAAAAATAAAAGCATTGTTATTCCTTGAAAAAATAGTGCTTGGCGTGATTAAGTCTATGGTTTTTAGCATCTTTTAAGTTACCAAACTGATTAAAGTATCTTTATGGAAAGCAGAGGTTTTCGATTCAAATCTCAGCCTTGTGATTTGATTTTAAAATTTTCGGATTTAAAAATACAAAATGAAATAATTGGCGGTGTTAACAGTCTTCAGTAATTCGCAGTAATTCAGTAAATAACTTCCAATTTCTTTAGGAGTTTTCATGAAAACTACCACAAATAAGAATCGCAGAAAATGTTCACCTTATATTAAGTATGAAGAGCCATAGTTGTTCCTTAGGCCGGCCACACACTATGAGGTAGACCGGATAGGTACACCCGTGAGGTGCACCTGTCCGGTCTACCAGTGACCCACACTGTTGAGGTGTACCGGACAGGTTTGTCCGTCTTCAACATGGATCCTCCAGGAGATGATCTACTTTATCTCTCTCTATTTGCAGTAATATTTGAGACACGTAAAAACAAACGAAAAAAACGCAAACAATGGCGTAAGGAATGGTTGCAGAGAAGAAATAAATTCACACATATGAATCTGCTGAACGAATTAAGAGATGAACCAACAGATTATCGCAATTATCTGCGCATGAACGAATCAGTTTACATATAGTTATTGTCACTTGTATCTCCTTTCATTAAGAAGAAATATACACAAATGAGGGCCGCTATATCTCCACACGAAAAACTAACAGCTACTTTGAGAATCTTGAGGAGTCAATTTTCCTCTACTCCTTTCGAATCTTAGATCGAAAACTATTAATTTTACTTTTAGCCATACTCTCGTTTGCATTTGGATATATTTTCTGCAGTTTGTATACTAATTTGCGATATGCAGCATCCCTTTTATTTCTATTGTGAAAATCATCGTCTTTTATTTTCCATAAACATGGTTCATTTTTATAAATTTCGATGAAATCACTAAGAACTTCGTTAATTTTATGAGACATTTTACACTTTAAACTGATTTCATAAATAAATAAATAAAAAGGCCACAACTGTAAAACAAATCAACACAAATCAGAGTTGCAGAAAACTGAGACCTCATCAGGTACACCTGACAACCCCCACACACACATGAGGTCTACTCCCCTGTCAGGTGGAAATAATCGAATTTTCATCAGGTGTGAGGTCGCCGGAAAGGGTAGAGTGGGGGTAGTAAAGTTCCGCCACAGACTATGAGGTAGACCGGACGGGTGAACCTGTCCGGTCTACCTCATAGTGTGTGGCGGCCCTTAGTAAGTTCCTATTTAATGATAGAACTTATTGAAATTATTTAGCTCGATAGAACTTATCTAATAAATTAGAATGTAGATACGTAACGAGATTGTAGCTTTGGTACGCTATGAGTAATCAATCATACGTCAACTAACAATTACTCGCTTTATTAGTATTCCGCACGTTTCTCTAGTACCGTATATAGCAGTTATTTCTAAAGGATTTTAATGAGCGTTTAGCTCAGATGACGTATTGTGCTATTCTTGGTTCTTTTTGTTCTCATGCATTTATATATAGCGAGCAGATTTGCATTCTAGGGCAATGGTAAGGGGCAAGCAGCTAAAATGAAAAGGGATTTTTGCCGCAGAGCCAATGATCGGTTACATAAATGATTTTTGAGCTCTTAGTGTAATTATGAATGAGAATCAGATATATTTTAATCATTTTTTAAATCCATATACTGAAGAACCATTCTCTGAAGATGAAGGTTTAATCAATAAAATAATTTGCTACGGTTCCCCGAGATTTGTATGTGTTTATTATTTAAAATGAGAGTACATATTACTGTTTTAGGGAATGATTAATTTAGTCGTCTGGTTGAAAAACGAGGCACATCATTGATCAATGTTCATAAAACACAAAAAAATAAAATAAAAAGTGTTGTGTATAATTTTATAAATGTGTATAATTTTCTTGTTGTAAGTATCACAGAAGAATGTTTTTGAGGAATTTGAGAAGTTCAGGTTTTATATAATCTATTTTAAAGGCATTTTTATTTTTTAAGAGTCTTACTTTGTTTTAAAATTCACTGATGTATGTCTTATTTTGAATACAACTTACCACTTCCGCATTATAAACAGCATGATATATTGTGTTTTGAAAATAACTTTACTAGTGCACAGAGGACATTTGAACTTATAAAATGAACTGTTATCTCAAAATCGTAAAAATAGATATATGTTGAAAGAAACTAACACATTTTGTATTTAGTAATTTTAGGATTAGTTATTTAAGTAATTTCTAGCTTAAATGGCTTATGTATGTGTGTATGTGTATATATATATATATATATATATAAATATATGTATTTGCGTATCTATGTATATAAAGGCCTAAAATTGCTTTGTCATATGTTACAAATAAAACAATTCTCTGATGCTAATAACCCTAGCAGTCGATGCACCAAAAAATACAACAAAAAAAAAAAGATAAATAGTGATATGTCTTGTATTGATTCTAGAATTTTTAGTCAGATAAAATTTGTTGAAGGTTTAAATTAAGTTGTATTGATATAATATTTTTACGAAGCAACTAAAAATTGCATTATTAACTATCTTGTTAATCCTGGATTTGATGGAATCATAGTAGAAAAACTATTTTCTCTACATTATATGTTTCATGGAGTATCCGATCAAAATCTCATAGACAGTTATTTTTTACATTATCCAAATAAGTATTTTCCATTACATTTTTATGACAATTCCCAAAGAGATTTCTTTGTAGGTAATTTGAGGTCTATAATATGTGCCTCAATTTTCTCTCGGATGCTTGGATTAGTAATCTGAGCATTCAAGGGAAAATTGTTTATGTCTGCCTAGAAGTGAATGACCTCGGGAAAACCACGTGGGTGAAATAGATATTCGGCACGTGTCTCTAGACATTCCATCCAGACTTTAAAATGAGAAATTAATTTCTAACGATCCAAAAGGTAATTTGGTTTTATATGCAGTTTCTGTAGTTTATTTAAAAATGATTAGGTAAACGGTTAAACTCTAGTTGTTATATTTGTGAGAATGTTTAATTAAACATTTGTCCACAGAGAATTCATACAAAGCTTCAAATGGTTTTTATTGTTAACTCTAGATTGTCAAATATTATGATTAAAAAAGTAGGTTATTCTTCGAAGAATACTTGAAAATACGATTTTGACAGATTTTTATAATCATTTCCTGTTTCTATTGCGCTAACGTACATTATATGATTTAAATGTCGTTGGCTATTCCAACGTGTGCTTAAACACAAAAACTCTCAAGGAAAACTGTTTTTGCCCCAAAATGAAATATAAAGCAGTAAAACAGGAGGTTAAATGGTTTAACATGTTCGACGCGTGGAATAATAACTCAGCGTGAAAGGTCATATTCAATTATAAAATTCATTCTCTAAAATATTGCGTTTACCCATCAGTGGCTGCTCCGCCTTTCAATCAATACTGGCGAGATCAAAGAGAGCGTCAACGGAAAATTTAGGGGGCGTCGAGTACCATCACTGTCAACGCCCTTACACCTCCCGACTAATTTTATTTTTGTTTGAATCTAAAATTTTATTTTGGCTTTTTTAAAAATAAATTGAAAACTATTTTTAAATGTCACTCGTCTTATTATATGAGAGATTGTGAATTCAAGTACTCTATTCCAGCATGTGGAGTTTTACTCAAACACCTAATCAATAAGTTCATATAATGAAGAAGATAAATAAATACTCTAAAAAAAGACGAGCTTATCAATATAAACAAAACATTAATAATTAGAAACAAATATGCAATAGCATTGTGCAAAACGCTATTCTGAAAACGGCCGTATCTCATACTATGCACCACTCCCCATTCGTACACTGAAGGCACTTAGAAACTTGAATTAGTGACTGTAAGGGAAACGTATGTAGATGTACAATTTGATAAGCCGTAAATTAAAAACATTTCATACAATTCCAATAATATAACCGTCGATTAAGCTATTCCTAAAGCGGCCCCCGTTAGGATCTCTTGATTAACCCGGTCAACAAAGGTTGCTAGATCAAAAATCGTTCGCAAGGGTCTTCATATAAAACAACTCTGATCAAACGCATTTATCAAATAATCCATGATCAAATTCATTTTACAAATACTCTATAAGAGTTTTTAGGCCGCACACAGAAAATATAGAGTGCAAAACCCTTGATAAAAGAAATACAACATACTACGTGACACATTAAAAATCAGAAATATGTCTATAGCACTCAATCTACCTATACAGGGGGCACTTTGTGAAAATTTGAACTCATGGCCAGAATTTGTCAAAATACAAATTGGCAAGTTTTGCTGTTGTTGAAATGCATTTTCCACTATAATACAAATGGGTGGGAGTGAACATGAATATATATGAGCTAAAAGCAATCCTCATGAAAGCAAAATGTACTCACTGTTCACAATGAACCTCCTAGGAAGTAGAGAAGGAACCAACGGGCACTTTATGGGCCAGAAGAAGTTGTGCTGAGTGTCCATGCTAAAGACCGAGGTTTCAGGACAAGAAACACCACTCGCCAGATCTGGCAGAGAACTGAGCCTGCCCTTGACCATCTGCAGACTGGACGCTAGTCTTGACTACCTGGTCTACAAGTACTTCTTGGACAAAGGGAACATCTTGGAGGGTACCTGCAGTTACTACCTGCACAGGAGGAGTACCGTTCGTTCATTGACACTCGGGGCAAACATTCAGTGTTCTTGGAAAATGCTTTTAGCGGCCGGATATGACATCTTAAAGGGCAAGTGGAAAAAATGAGTAAATAAACCCAAGTGACGGAAAAACGTTACAATATCAAACAGTAAAGACACCTCTATACTTCTACAAACAAATGTACAACAAAAACGTTATGGAAGTTTAGTTGGAAATTGATTAATCAGATTATCGGTAATCATCAATAAACGCTTCGCTTGGAAGCATCTTTGCCCCCAAAAAATATTTAAAAAATTTATGCCGAAAAGAAAAATCAATTGCAATATTCAATAGCAGGCAAAATAGTGCCAAGCAACATTTTTAACAAAACTTAACTGTAGCTGCTAAATGTTATTTTTATGTGGGACTATCAGTTGAAATTGTTAGGGGCAACAAGATTAAGTAGTGTAGCATACAGAGCTTGAAGTCATATTTTAGTAGCATTTGCATCATAGACTGATAGTCCCACATAGTATCCAACATATAGCAGCTACAGTTAAGCTTGGTTAAAATTGTTGCTTGGCATTATTTTGCCCTGACCCCTTCAATTAAGAATGCAGATATGTGCACACAAAATTTAAACTCAAAAGGTGAACGTAATGTAAAGAAGACACCAATTCATCCTTTAAAAAAAATGTTTAGCCTGAGTAAGAGGTGGTAACAATAAATAAAAGGAATAAAATCATGCAATTTTAGTGCAGCAAAGGAAGAATAGAGAAAGAATTTGGTAAGTGAACAAGCTTAGCTACTGTAGATTTATTAGTTTATTGGAACGCTTTTAACCTTTTTGACTCCAGTAAGTTATAATGTAGTATCAGTTATTCATACATATACGGATTATTGGTAGCTAGGTATATTGTGTAGTTTTTAGGCATTTGTTGCTGATGAAGGCTGCCAAAAAGCATGCTGAAACGTTCGAAATATTGATTTTTCTGAAAATCTGATGTTTTCTCTTAGCCGAATTCTAAACATTCCTTGACTTTTTATGACGGCCATGGTATAAGGAGGGAGGTCTGAGGGGGCTGCAGCCCCCACCGAAAGTTTGATTAAGATCTCTGAAGTCAGAAAAAAAATCTTTTTGTTGGTGCAATGTTTTAGTTGGCTATCTATTCAATGTTCTAGATTGTTAGTAATTCATACCCCGAAATGCTTTCAGCCCCCCCCCCCGAGGTAATTTCTATAAACGTCCATGAAATAGATAGCCGTCAAAGTAATAAGAAGTCAAGAAATAATTGGGTTTTGGCTTAGAAAATCAGTCAGATTTTTGGAAACAGATCTGCAATTTGGACATTTCGACATGCTCTTCTGCAGCTTTATTCAGAAATAAATGCCTAGGGGATTGATAAAGACCCAAGATAAAGTTATATTTGACTTCTTGGTAAAGTAAATGGGGTTCTGGGTGTAATAGCGTTTTAATTGTCTAACTATTCCAAGTTCTAGATTGTTAGTATTCTATACCCCAAAATGCTCTCAGCCCTCCTAAATGATTTCCTATACGTGTCAAAGTCTGACTTTTTATATCTCATTTGCAGGATAGAAGAACACTCGGAAACAAAAAGACATAAGCCCTCCTTTAAAACATTTATTTTGTTTGTACTCTTTACGATTATCACTGTTGTTGCAGGCCAATTCTGCTGTACGAGCAATTCTAAAATTCAAAATAATAATAATAATAAAATAATAATGTATATTTGAATAAGTCAACGAAATTGGTACTTATGACTTTGTACATAAATGGTCATTAAACGAAGGATAGGTTGTTTGTTTCAATGAAGTCATTTGACTCCTACTCTTCGGATTAAGATTGCCCGTTATTGTCATTTGACCAACTATAATCAGGTGTAGATAGTTAGCAGTCGAGGGGCTAAGTCAAGGAATGGTTGGGGTTTAGCTAAGAAAGACTGTCAGCTCTTTGGAAGAATCGTTAAATTGGACGTTTCGCCATGCTCTTTGGTAGTCCTCTTCAATGTCGCTAACATCAAGATCCCCTAACTGATATCTTTGGCATTCCTCCTTCTCCTAGGCTATTATTGCCGAAGAAGGCTGCCAAGGTGGACACGTCCAAATTATAGATTTCCTCAAATATCTGGCCTTTTTTCCTAGCCAAAACCCAATTATTAGAACAATTGATAAATCTATCAGGAAGGACAAAGAGTGCGTATTCTAGGAGATGACCATGACCAATGACAAATTAAATAGAAATCAATGCCAAGAGTGTTACTGCACCTTTCACGTAGATTATTTCCAAACCTGTCAATGGCTGACTGCATGCGAATCCTACATTGCATGGATGCACTTACACAGAGTTCCTTGTCTCACTTTACAGCGACTGGTGTCGCTAACAATGCAAAGATGCGCGTGGGCGAGCAGGAAATGAGACATTATTATGCAAAAAAGTGCACCTATTATGTTCGATGAGAGGGACAGTGTCCTCGAGCCTGTTAGACAGGTGGGATCAAAGAATCCTTCCCGCTTGTCGGTGGATCCTATTGTTTTTAGCGCGTTTCCTCTCTCTGAGTCGGGAAAAAACTCAACGACGCCGTCCCGAAAGTGCTGACGAGAAATGTCGGTCTGTCATAACCCGTACGTTTCGAAAAATCTATTCTTCAAATTTCAATTTATATGAGGTTTCCTCAAATGTTTTTCGGAGGTGTGGTGTAGATAAAGTAACAAATATTTCGTTTTAAGCAACTTTAAATTAATAACATGTTTCGTCTTTATCCCACCCCGTCAGAGGCTTTTCTTGAAAGGAAGTCGTCTGGTCACGTATTCACAATGCAAGCAGGCGTAAGTAGGATTAATTATCCATTGAAGCAGCTTGTCGATGAAGCGCTGTGACGAAAGCACGAAACATGTCGGGTTTAAAGTATGAAATAATGTAGCTTAAAACGAAATGTGTACAACCTTGTCGCCGATATGGATCATATTCGTTTGCGCTGTACCGTAGAAAAAAAATTATTCATTTTCTACTACAAATTGGATGAAAAATAATTTCTCCAGAACAAAATGGACATTTAATCAGCGGAATTCACTGGCGATTTTCTTTTTTTCCGAAATTCTTTTCGAAATATCTCCATACATACTGGTTATCTCAAACACACAAGTTAAAATTCTCCGGTAATTTGTGGCGTAATTGTCATTCGGGCTTATGAAACGAGCCTTATAGCTTACGAACCAAATCAGTAATAAAAGTAAAGTAAATAAAAAAAAAACGATTTATTTATTTCGATTTTAACGGATTTTATAAAGAAAGAGGTTTTTTGGGCCGGTTATCCTTATGTTCTTTTAAAAAATTAGTAATTTACTACAATAAAATTAATTGCAGAGGGTATTACTTTTTTACAGAATATAAGACCGTGGGCCTCTTAAAATTATAATAAAAGAAGCAAACATTTTATATTTATTTATCGTTTAGTTTAAGAAAATTGTTTTGCGAACTAGCGTAAACTAACCTCACAGGAGAATGTGCTAAATGTACGCATCCCCTGTGGTTCGAATGTTTGCTACCTCCCTACAAAATTGTTTATTAAGCTCATGGAATTAGAAATGGATCTTAACTTTAATATTTAATTATATTTGTCGCTAATCGATTTATATTGGTCAATTACTAGTATTTTTCTCCTATTTATTTTATTAATCACTTCTGAATCCGAATTCTAAAATATCACCTTAATGTCAGTAAAGTATTCATTAAAATCGTCAGCTAATTATGTCAAAACGTAATTCCAAGCATTATTTAATTACAATCATGTATTAGGTTAATTTCTTAGAATGATGTCATCAGGTTACGTAATTCACTTCGTAGGAACGGGTGAGTGTAATTTGTGTATTAAATCCAGTTCCTAATGTGTTATTATTATCTGTCATGTGATTATTAGTGTTACGGAAAACACCAATATGACTTTTTCTAGTCATATTTCCTTCCTCATATATATATATATATATATATATATATATATATATATACACATATATATATATATACAAAAATAATTTGTCTATACTGAAGTTCACCAACAGAATCTGCCACTCTGGTGTTCTGACGATATTCTTGGGTGACAAAACCTTAGAACTTATGATCTTGCGTTAATAAGCGTCTAAATATTCGTTTGGAAATCATTGGATTAATTGGTAGTTAATTATTGGAAAGTGAAGTTTTTATTTTTTGACCTTCCGCCTATTGCACAAATTGGAAGATTTAAGTAATGGATCCGCTTAGTGTAAATATTTAGAAACAATTAATGCTTCGAAAGATTTCGAATGTTGAAATCAGAACAGATATAAACATTTCATGAAACACATTACATGGATGAATTTGATTATTTTTTATCACTTTTAATTATTTAATATAAACTTGGAAAAAGATTTTTTTTTCAATTTACGCGGAAAGGAATTATATAAGAATATTATCTCTCAGACCTTTGCAAATAGTAAAGCGCCAACCGAAACCACTTGACCTACTTAGAGTTTAAGGCAAAATTTGAATGATAACGGTTGGATAAATAACGTTAATTTTTGGGATTTAAAAATTCTCTCTCTCTCTCTCTCTCTATATATATATATATATATATATATATATATATAGGTAAATAAAAAATCAAGAAGTTAAATTTTCATAATTGGAAGATCAAGTTCAAGAGAAATAAAATAATGTGTGGATTTTTTCCAAGTGAATTTCTCTCAAAAAGTAGCATACCAATGGGTGGTTCTTCCAGTTAACGATCTTCTCAAAAGACTTGGTCCCTTGCAGTGAGCGATACTGAGTCGGCCTTCTGTCGGGAAGTTGGATATATTCGAACTCTGATGTGGTGGATGAGGCTGCTATAAGCGCTTACTGTTCATTAGAATGCCTTTGGGAGGGAAGTGACTGTTTTAGTTTCTCGTTAACATAGTCTTTCTCATTGGCAGCGACCAGGTCCTATGAGAAGTTCGTTAACTTGAAGAACTACCCATTGGAACGCGATTTGTTCTGGGAAAAATGGTTCCTTTACCAGGTTTTCGTTTATCAGATACGAGGTCCGCTAGTAACTAGTATTTGGGCATGTGGCGTAGAATGAACCATCTTTTAAGATGACTACCTTAAACTGGATTTTTTAGCCACAGACTTTAAAGCGACTCGAAGTTGTTTTCTTATATTTCCCAATTATCCAAACGAAAATGAACACGAAATATTGTGCAAAAACAGATTCTTGGCAGGTGTGAACATTTTTGGGATTTTCCTGTTGTTTCCAGAAAAATAGCGGAATTCAGATATAATTTTCGATTTCAAACTCTGAATTCGAATTCGCATTCACGTATAATTTTTTCTGAGAAAATCATAAAAGTTCTAGTAGAATAATTTCAGTAAAATGTTCAAAACGTTGCGTTTGTTTCAATGAGTTCACCAATAAATATTCGGGGGGAGTAATAATATATATAATGACGAGAAAATAATTCGGCATATTAATTATAACATGTCAGAAAATAATAAGGTATCCTCGAACATTCAATTATGTTGATTAAGCTTGTAATTTATGCAGAATAATGACGGAAAGGGATTATAAAAAATATATTTATTTTTAAATTTTTTGCTCCTATGGACTATTAAAAAGAGAACACGGATGCGTATCAAATATTTTTCGGCCTAGACAAAAAAACAAAAACAAAAACAAAAAACTATTCGTGTAACTAGTTCTGGTGGAAATGAGTAGCCTACCCAGGATGTTCAATACAATTATTGTTTTGTACTAAAGTATTTACGATAATTAAGCATGAAAATAACAATTATAAAAAAAAAATATATATATTTAGGCTTGTTTACACGAACGCATAGAAAATCTTTTAGTTCTTCCGATTATTATTTTTTTTTTTTGACGTACACCGATGACCTTTAAGACGTTAACGCACTGTTGGATTTCTACTGTGGGAGATTGCTTTTATTTCGAAAAAGGGTAGTCGTCTTGCCTAAACTAACTTGAAAGCGTGGTGATTCATAGATTATCTTTGTCAAAAAATACCTATCAATAAAATAAAATTATTTATTCTCTTAATATTTTTTTTGTCTGAGATGAAAATATTTTTTGACCAGCTTTTTCGACCTTATATTTACCGAACTTCTTTTACAACATTTGAAGCTAATTTAGGCACCTACGTCATTGCTGCCTTCTTCTTTCTCTGAATATTAATAGTTGTAAATGGACAAAATATTAACAAATATAGAATAAAATAAAAATTAATTAATCAAAGGTAATAAAATAGAATAATAAATTAAAAAAAGAATAGACTATAGCTATAATGGCTGCTGCTGTAATACGTTGAAAAAGGTATGGAGAAAATATAAGGTTGAGGTAGCTTATCAAATAAATGTTTTATTTTGTAAAATAAAATATTTTATTAATGACATTTAATGTAAACGCCCCCCTCACTTATTTAAGCCCTGAACGTGTCTTGAAAAGAAACAATCAAATAATGATAATACAAACATTTATTACGACTTAATTTAAAGTAGTCAGTTATGAAATTGAAAGGAGTATTCACTTTTTTCAAAATGGAATTTTTAAGTGTTTTTTTTTTAATTATGTTAACAGTGCAATTTCGAAGTCAAATTATTGTTATGCACACTTATAATAAGAGATTTGTCCATTAAGAAATTGCAATAAAGAAATCTTCTGCATCTGATCTGAATAAATTATTTTGCATGTTGCAAAATCATGTCTCATTTCTATGAAGCATTGCCATCCACAGCAAGTGCATGCACAAATATTTAAATTTATTTAAACATTAGTAATTACTTTTATTTAAAAAAAGTGGGATGTACTGTCTATTTGTAAGGAAAAATTCATATAAAATACCTATAAAAATATATTAATAATTAAATGATTCATTAGTCTGAATTAAGAATTTGTGAAATATGGAAAACGCCAATGACACATCAGTTCAGGCTTTATGTTGATTTATACCATTCCCATGTGTTCCAAACTGGGGAAATTTGTTATGAATAAAAGTGCTTACAGGCTCAACTTGAGAAGGAGCATGTTCCACCTTCCTAAACTGCTCATAGATTGAACGTAGCCAATATGGCGGACGTAAGTCAGCTGATCTTATGCTTAAAAAAAAATAGTTGTCATTAATTAATACACATTCTTTATTTAATTTTTACGATGCACATTATATGTGTGGATGATTTCTCTAATTGTGCTTTTCATTCTGTATGTTTCTTTTCCTAAAATCTGGATGTTCACAAAATTGAAAGTATGTCCTTACTTTATTTTGCATGACAAACCAACTTTTTTTTTTTCTCTGTTATTGATATTATCGGTGTTCTGTTTGATTATTTTTCAAAGTTGCTATTCCAATTCTCCTTTGTAGCATCCTTCGCAGATCTGGTTGTATTTCTTTTTAATTTATCTTTTATATGGTTAAAGTAACTTTCAATTTTGTTTTGATATTTCCATGCAATCTTTCCAATCTCTTTACATATAGGTCTTATTGTGTTTGTAATCATTGGAGTCAAATTGTCGGAGAAATTCCGGTAAGGTTCTAGATAATGATAATTTAAAAAGAGCGTGCGAAGTTATTTTTGAATACATTTCTTCTGGATGCATATTTTAAAAGTGAAACATATCGGCTTTAGATCAGCTGACTTATGTCCGCCATTTTGGATTCATTTAATGTAAGATCAGTCTAAAAGAGGCTTCTGTTCAGGCTTTTGGTATTTTAATTTATAACAAATTACCCTGAAGAAAAAACACAAAGTTGTGAAACGTGTAGAATTAGAATAAACAAACATATTTGAACTGTGAATTGATTTTTCATTGAGTTTTGGCACTTTCACCAATTCTAAAAAAATAAAGAAGTTTAATATATTAAAAATAAATATAGTAAAATTAATAAACCCTCCCATATAGACATTAATGGCATAAAAAAATTTAATTTGAGAGCGTTAAATTTAAACAAAGAATGTATGAATATGCCTGAGGAAACCTGAATTAAGATTTATATTAAGCGTTATTCTGTCATAAAACAAAAATGAAGGAAACCCCGTATTTTTTTTTTCAATTTCTTACCGTAAAACCTCATCAGTTTTTCCATAGGGCGATTATAGAACATCTTGGTACTCGTCATTAGCGCACTTTTCAACCTCTGTCCATTTCAACTCGAGTCCAGTCAATGGGGAAATATTATGCGGTCGTGTTTACACCTGAAAAAAATACACCTTACAGGCGAATTCATTAATGATAACTGCACGGAATTACTGACTAGGTATCGTTATATTAATTGTGTTAACTAGCAAATAATTAGTTTTTTCTCTCTCTTGGTTAAAGTAATATTAGGGATAAAAAGAATATGGAGTGTTAGTCATGTTTGTGAATAGTAATGTAGTAATATCGTTATTCACTTAAGAAGTAAAGTTTTATTTATGCTGTACTATAATTTTGGTTATTTTATTTATTCATTAGGTGCAAGTTTAGCTCAGTGATGGAGCACTCGACACATCTCCTGGAGGATCCGAGTTCGAAGCTCGGGCGGACACTAGACAATTTTATTTTCTAGTGCCGTCCTTTGAACGTCGAAGACGAGATTCTAGACCGCTCATTTAATTAGCACCTGTAAAAGAGAAACGTATGCAGCCAGAATTAAATGCTGACCACACTACCTCCCTAGTGTACCGCATGATCATGGTTCAAATACCTAGTATCTGGCGATCTGAGCCCTTGCGGCAAGTTACGGAACAGACTGACTTGTTGTGGCGACAAATATGTTAAACTATTGGTAGTATGCAAATCGTAAAACAATGCAGAGCGTTGATATTATGCAAAACCGATAAAAAAGGAATTGGACAGAAAGATAAAAAAATTCCTAGAAAATTCAGTTTTTGATAATTATAGTATTTAAAATGGTTTACGTAAGCAATTTACGTTTATGCCTAAGAAATAATTATAAAAAAGTAAAACAATAAACAAAAACTCTGAGTCTCCCGTGGTTTAGTGGCTGACGCCTCATATTCTTATGCGGGAGATTGTGGTTTGTGTCCCTCCGGCACCAAGGATTTTTCTTATTTCAGGGCCCGGTGAGAACCATAAATTTTCGCGCTAATGGTCCAAGCGTCGGTGCGCCGTAAAGAAAAAAAAAAAAATTAATTCAACTCAGTACCTACTCGAAAGGAAATCAAAATTATGAAGCCATTTGATCCAGTTTTATGATATTTTTTATTTTTTTAAATGTTTTTATGCCTTTTAAATATGAAAATATGTTTTCAACATTATGCATCCACCACCAAATTCTACCATATGGGCAACCAGTTTTATTTCTGGTTCGAATTCCGATAAACGTATAATTTGGGTTAAAAATCCAACAATATAACGTGGTATTTTAAATGTGACTTACAAACTTGCGAAATCAATAAAAAATAAAAATTCAGAAAAGCTACAGAAAGCGTATAGTGTAGTTTTAAAGGAAACACATCAAGTTTTTTTACCGCTATTTTCCTCGAAAACTTAGCGTGTTTCCCTTTAAAAGAACACTGAAACCAGTTTCGTATCTACTCTGAATATTTTTTGATAAAAATATAATATAAAAAAAAAATGTTTTAAAAAACCCTACTCAGATGTTAAAATATTCTCATTATACAAAAGAGTTGACTAAAATTAAACCCTGATTATTTAAGGCGTTATTAAAAATTTAATGTCTACAGAAGTTTATTCAATATTACAAAACGTTCGAACTGACTCAATGCTCCTTCGACAGTAGCCTTCCTAAAGCAACTTACTCGAGGCTGGTTAAATATTGAGTTTTTTATCATTTTTTTTCTTATAGTGATTGGCGTTATTATTGTTACTTAATTCCCGTGTTTGTTGACTATTAATTCAGCTTATCGGGAACACTAACAAAAAAAATAAAAATCCAAAAAGTTTCAGAAAAACACTAGCAAAGCACTAAACTCTTTTATATAAGCTTATAAAAAAAAGCTTAGACTTTAAGAAATACATCTAACAGTTATACAATAACAGACTAAGAGGTTGTACTTACGAGTAATTGCTGATAACAACTAGAGACATAACAAGAACGTAAAAAGAACTGTGTGGTTAGATGAATCTAGGTCAAGGAGAAAACAATAAAACTGTTTGAAGAAGTCTATTATCTCTAGAATTTTAAGAGCGCGTTCAACGACCTTTTCCTGTGCTAAATATTCTATACAAATAATATGTCCGCTTGGTATATTCAATTATTCATATCAAATTCAATAAATTACAAAATGTTCATTTAAAAAGTTAAACTATTCGGAAAATACTCATTTTCCCAATTTGTATTTTGGCTACACATAATGGATTAATTATTTGAAATGTTTAAATTTATATAAATAACCTTGCCAGGCTGAGACTAATGCATTGTGGTATGGCTGTTGGGCTTAAAAGTATAAATAAAGTAAGGTTTTATTTTAGGCCTGTCAATAGATTTTTGCTTCCAATATTAATTTTGTCTACCCTTTGAATAGAAATTAGTTAACCGAAAAAAAATCAATGAAAATGCGCTCTGATGTAGTTTTAATGCTCAGTTATGCACAGATTTGGTTTTCCGAAAAACTAATTAGGCATGTTTTATTCCGGTATATTTACAAATATTACCCAAAATGTGGATTCCAAAAGTGTTAGATAGATTGAACTAAATGGTATGAAGTCTGACTTCTGGTCTTTTCTTTGTAATGATTCTTCCGTTTTAATGCACTGTTCATTAATGCTTTATCAGTCGGTTATATATATATTGTATAATGTATAAATTTCTTCGCTGGGGCTCACATATTTGATTTATGACAAGGCACACAGTGGGGAAAAACGACTTTTCATGTTTCAAAAAAGGCTACAGCCTCCAAATCTTAACCGGTTTGATTGTATTTTTTAAAAAAAATAAAATTTATAAAAACTTTGTCTGGCCAGATTTTTGTTTTTTGTTTCCTCTGTTAATTAAATTACGTGTAAATAATTCTCGAACTTTTACTATTGAACATAAAATAATATTTTATTTTTCATCTAACTTAATATTCGCAGTGACATTGTTGAAATTACACATTGAAATCCTGATGAGACGTGGAAAAAATCAAAATATATTTTGAAATCATTCAAAAATCATATTATTTCGATTATCTCATTGTTGACTTACCATAAATTTACGTTTTGAAGATGTCAGTCTCATTTTTTCCAAGTCTAATCAGGATTTGAATGTTTAATTTCAACGATATCAGTGTTGATGAAAAATAAAATATTATTTTATATTCAATTATAAAAGTTGGTGAATTATTTATAATAAACGGGGGAAAAACAAAAATTTTATTAGCTTTCATCTAAAAAAAAAAAAAAAAAAAAAAAATGCATTGGAATCGGCAGAAGATTTAGAGGCTGTAGCCTTTTTTGAAACACGAAAAGTCGTTTGCCCCCCCCCATCTCTCTCTAGCGGTGTTGCTTCTCTCCATACTGCAATATTCTCTTGCCAACGACCAAGGTTGCATGAAGGAAATCCGAAGAAGCCGTAGAGGAAACCGGCGAAATATTGCAGCATGGAGCAACACTTGAGCTGGAGAGCAGTATTAAAAATCAAATATATATATATATATAAATACATACACATACAGTTAAATAATTGCTATGATAAAATTAATACTGTTCCTCATGTTAGCCGCAATTTTAAATTGGCACATCGATAATATTCAATATCAGGCTTTGTAAAAATATCACAAAATTAATGATGTAAGCGATGGTTTTATTATTTTTCTCGCCCTCACAATTAAAACTTTATAATGCCGGTTCCTGATGTCTAAAAGGTTGCAGAATATCAAATGTTCGGGTATAATATGGATTATAAGACCAATTTTTTGTTATATTGGGCAACACAAGCGCAAATCAAATCGTTGCATCCAGTTGTAACTGGTTAAAACTCAGCTGATTCGACTATATTGTTCCTCATTCGAAAATTATAATAATAAACGTGACAATCCCCTGTTTGTTAATTATGTAAAATACTACAATAACAGCCTGTTATTTGATGTGAGCGTGCTATTAAAAAAAAAAAAAAAAAAAAAAAAAATACGACGAAATTTGCGCACGATTATAAATAATAATAAGCTATTAAAACGGTCTAAAGTGTAATAAAACATTTCTAAAACTACTTTCTCACTAATTACTAAGAAAAAAATACTAAGCTCAATATAACTATTACACTACTTAACTAATTATTACTATTAACAACAATCAAATTATACAAGCAAATAAAACCTACAATAAAATTCTATAATGTGCAATACTACTATAAAATGAGTGCTTACCATCGCTGGAACATCTTGAGTCGACCTTTCTTCTTTTCAGTTTCAGGTCCTGGAAAAGACTCATCGCGTCCAGGTCACACGGCGCTCTTGTCAGTGTCATAATTCCTAAAACAAAAAAAAAAAAAAAAAAATGAAATAACATTTTAACATAATACCTCTATTCTTTAAAAATATTTACTGCAAAGTCTTGGATTTACTTCTGATTCGAAAGGAAATAAAAAAATTAATTTTATCAAAATATTTACGTTATCATTTAATATATTCCAAAAATAAATACAAAAAAAAAAAAAAAAAAAAAAAATACCCCCTATTAACGCCAACCCGATAATACCCGAAGTACTAACAAGAAATGTTGACTTTTTATAAACCCCCTCCCCCATAGGACCCTAAGCAAAATGTCCTTTGAATATATATTTAAATATTATTATTAGAGGGTTATTCTACGCCTAATTTGTCAATACGTCCGATTTACAACCATTTTAACGAAATTATATTTTTAATTTCTTATTAAATATATTGTTTTTATTCTTGAATTACTTAATCTGGAGAATATGTGAGCACTAAAGAATAAAGAGCATTAAATTTCTCGTAGAAAGTCATTTTTAAGATAATATCATTAAAAAAAAAAACTTTACTGAAAATATTCAAAGGCTTCTGTCCAATTTCCTCGTTTTGAAGGAAGCTGATTATGATTATATGCCCAAAACCAGTACGTGTTTTATAACCTTCAGATGGTATAGCGTAATACCAAATTAATTTGTTATTTCTGAAAAAATGCAATATTCCTAGTATTTTTTTAAAGTTTATCTGCTTGCTATCTTACAACTGTTGTCCTCCGTTCCTAAATATGCATTTTTTTGCAGGGCCCATAGACGAAATAGGATAGCCTTTCTAATCTCCCACGCAATAAAAGAGTTGCATTCATTTTTAAGTCCCGGATGTACTAAAAAGCAATAGTTATTAAATGCCGGAAATAAGTAGTGTAGTTTAAGAGGCTTCGGGAGGACAGAACGCAGGCTAAAACTAGGAAGATCCTTAGAACAGAGTAATGCTAAAAATAGCCTTGACTAACTGCATTTATGAAGTGCATAAAACGTTAATGTTTCAGATCTGAGGGCCGCCTCCTCAGCCAACCCAATAATGACGTGACCCCAATCATAACTTTTATTATCCATAAAAGAAAACAATCCTTGATGTTTTGCTGATAAGAGCTGATAACCGACAGGAGTCAAGGATCTAGGAAGAGGAACGATCGCTTTATCGTCACCCTCAGGCATGATCCAAGCTGCTTTCTTGTTGTAGTTTCTTGGGGAATTTCCTACTAATAATCCAGACAAATTGAAACCATTTTCCAAAAATTAATTTTAAGAAGTTCAATTCGGCAGACTGAATTCGTACCAAGATTGTTTATATGCGCTCAAACGTCTGATCAAACGAACTACTAGGTTTTGTTTGAGAAAAACAACCTTTCTGCTTGGAAGTTTTCATCCTTCCTTTTCCGGTGTCGGTTAGAAGAAGCAATGCGGAAGTGTGTTGTTGTTGACGTTATATATTCCACAAAATACAAAAAAAAAAAAAAAAAAAAGTAGTGTCGGTTTAAGGGAGGTCGGGAGAGTTTTTGAAAAATATTAGCGTACATAGGAGAAATGCCTTGTTTTAAAAAACTCTCCCGACCTCCCACCTATTATTTTCCCATGCCCCTTGTGTATCCTTCCATTAACACCTTTCTCTCCTTTCCTGTCATAAAATGTCAGAAACAGGCCTTTGATCCCTACCGACCTTCTCCCACCACCTGGTTTGTTTTCAGTTTCATTTACCCTAGTAGATTCCCTTTTTCTTAGACACTTCCACAATGGTTACTTAACTGTCAACATTGGTCTTCCTCTACCTCCAGGCATTTCCATAGGTATGTAGTATCTTATTTGTTTGTTATAATTAATTAATGTTACTATTAGCACCTATTTACTTATATAAACTTCAATGTAATAGCCTTTTTTCTTATTTTTTTGTTTCTTTTGATTTTCATTCTACTCATTCTAAGAATTTAAGACCAAATTGTTCTTCTATAATAAGTTAAGTGTATTTATAGTTCTGTTACTTATCTCAATTATAATTTTTTTTGTATTAATTGCTGTTCTTGTCATTTTAGCTGACGAAGGCTACCAATGAGTAGCCGAAACGTCCAAAATATAGATTTTTTTAACAAAAATCATATCGAGGTTTCTTTAGCCGAATCCCAACCATTCCATCTTTACTTAATAAATACTATGTAATATTAGTTGTATAACATGTGATAATCTGGAAAGAATATTTTAAATTTGTCTGAGAAATTAAATATTGGTTTTCGACTAATCTCTTTAAATAGGTGCAACACAAAAAAAAATCCACTATGAAGAACTTCGCAGCGCCATTTTGTTTTTTTAAGCCAGGATCGGAAATCTTAGTTAAGCAAAAACTGGCCGTCGCACTAAACAGATAATAATCTTACCATTAATGATTTTCCTTCTATTCGTAAATCTTTTCCATCTTCAAAAAGGTGGACAACTCTGATTAGAACCTAACACTCAAAACAAAACTCCCATAATGATATGTTCGCGAAAAAAAATAACAAAAAACAACACAATAGCAATTGGACAAACGGTCCACGTTAAACGACTGACTAATTGGAGCGGGTACGATCACCGACCACAATTCAGTAGCATGTACCGTTACTCGGTGAATCACTTCCTGTTGTATTGTCTCCCTTATTGGGTCACACTTGTATCAACAGCTTACACACGCTTCTTCATAGGGATTGCCGATTCATTTTGGCTTCTTCGAGTGTTTATAAACGCTTCTTGCAATCCTGTAGGTTTTGTAACCCTCCAGTAGTTACTTAGGTATCTTAAGTATAGATCCCGGTATTAATAAAAAAAATATACTCACATATATTTTCTCTATGATGTATTTGTATTATTACAATTCATTTTTATTTAATTTTTGCTCATCGTGGTATGAGGAATGTTATAAACATAACCTTTGTTTACTGACTTGCATTCTTTTTCTAGGTAGAGAAGGCCAGTCCTGGGGATTCCCAACCCTAACGGTCCGTAAACCCTTCAGAATTCACCCCGAGCACGTACCCCAAGTCTAAAGCAACCTCCTAAATATTTGGAACCAGTTGTATTTTCTCGAAAAAATTGGACAAGGTTTTTAAAGAAACTGTCTTTTTTTTCAGAAATCATTTTTCATCATTCTTTACAATTGGGTAAAGCCATACTATAGTTGTATTTTGTTACAAAACATTAATAAAGATGTGTACGAAAAAAGGAATCAAGATAAACATTATTTTCGAAGGAAACATGGAATAGTTGGGATTCGGCTAAAAAGAAACCTCAATACGATTTTTTGTAAAAAATCTGTATGCAGGACGTTTCGGCTACTCTTTGATAGCCTTCGTCAGCTAAAATGACAAGAAACAAAGAAAAAAAACAGAAATTAATACACAGAGAAAAAGTTTATAAGTAAGATAAATGACAGGTCTTTAAATAAAATTCATCTTATTATAAAAGAACACTTTTTTGTTAAATTATTAGAACAATTATGTTATTAATAAACAGGTAAAATGAACATTAGTGTATATCTAGAAATTAGTGCTAGAACAATAGAAACAAGAAAAACATTTTTATTGAGGTGTATACAAGAAAGTAGGTGCTAATAATAATATTAATTACGTTTTAACAGACCTGCCATTTAACTTACTTATTGACTTTGAGAAAAATCGATTTGAACAAGAAGTCAAGGAATGTTAGGGACTCAGCTAAGACAAAAAAAAAAAAAGGCACATTTTGAGAAAAATCTATATTTCAAACATTTCGGCTTGCTCATTGACATCCTTTTTCAGCTAAAATATTGATATATTCAATTTCAAAAGAAGAAAAGAATTTTTCAGCTAAAAAAGACTGCCAAAGAACATGCCGAAACGTTAAGCGTTATTCAACATGAAGTTGGTCTTTCTTCAAATTAAAAGATGTCCCAAATAAGGGGAAAAGCTTTAAGCCGTTTATCGTTCCTCATGGGCGTATATAGAAAATAATTTCGGAGGAGGCTGGGAAAATTTCGGGGAGAGGGGCTGAGACCATTTCCGGTGTATGGAATACCAACAATTTATATCTCGGAAGAGTTTCAGCCAACTTGAACGCTATTACACCCAAAATAGAATATGTTTTATGAACTAAACGATCTTATTTAATTTATTTTTAAGGGGGTAATTAAATTTTTAACGATCAAATCAAAATTTCGGGGGGGGGGGGGCCTCAGCCCCCCTTATATACGCCCATGTCGTTCCTTCCAATGCAACAAGTCAATAATAGCCCAAAATACAGATTAAAAAAAATATTTGATTCTGAGCAAAAACGTTCCCATCAACATAGGCCCGAAAATGCATGCATTCTGGAGGCACTAGATCCGAAAACCTGTTAAAATCTCGTTTTTAAGACCCCAAATCCTGGTAAATTATTAACATGAGGTGTTAGAGGAAAAAGCTACAAATAAATGTTCTAGGCCACTAAATTCTACTCATTTCGGTACCAAGGAATCTAATTTTTCATCGCGGAATCATGAGATTCGTTTGGTCTATCTTTAACAATTTGTGTTTCAGCGTAAATAATTGAATCATCACAGTGAGCCTTGAGCAACGCTGGAAAACAGACAAAATTATTAAAGATAGAACAAACGAATTTCCAGATCCCGCGATGAAAAATGTAATTTCTTGGTACCAAATTAGGTTGTATTTTTACTTTATAGCATTTTAATAATTTTTAAAATGATTGCTTTAATAAATGACGAAATATAAAGAGTTTATTAAATACTTTTCAACAAGTTTAATGTAACTAGATCTAATTCTGAGTTATAAAAGAATATAATTATGCGCGTTTAATTTCTCGAAGATTCTATTATTCGAACTAAAGCTTTTATATTGCAATAAATTATAAGAATTGATTATCATCGCCTATTTTCTTTCATTTGATGTAAAAATGATTATTTCATTGACTCATCGTTATGGTAAACGTTATCTATAAATAGATGCATTTATCGAAGTCATTAAACTAAGTGATAACAATTTATTAGCTGATTAAATAAACCGAATAAAATTTAACTTTCTACCTTACGTGATGGATCTTACATAACAATTATACTTTTTTTTTTTTTTTTTTTTTTTTTTTTTTTTTTTTTTTTTTATAACGATGGAAAGCTTGCCGCAGAGAACGTGGTTTCGTTCGAAATTGAATCATAAAATAAACTGGAATGTGTTATTTTTAAATTAAAAACTCGTGATGCCAATTTTCCTTAACTTTCGGGTCAGCAAACAGCAATTAGATTTTAATTTAATAATTACTTTCTTAAGGTTATTAATTAAAATACGGCGAGAAATGACCGAAGGAAAAGAAAGGTTACTCTACAAGAATTCATATTCCAGTTCTTTATTTTATTTGACTTGAAAATCTCACGAGGCTGGAGTCTCCTCATATTTGGTTTTGAGTGGATCGGTAGTGGTATCGTCACGTGACCGGAAATCAATTTTGGTGGGATATTATGGCGGGAAATGAAATCCGTTATTCGCCGGCTATTGATCTTTAATCATTACTGAGTAATGTTGTTTTTCTTTGTGCATGCAGTTTTATGAGAATGCATTGTTTACTCATGAACATGATATCGAAAAAAAAAAAAAATGACTAACAATGTAAGGGGAGAAAATATAATTCAGATTAAAAATGTTGTCTTTCATGTATGTTAACATTTGTTTATTTCCTTTTAAAGTAGATTAAAAGTATTCAGTGAGAAAAAAAAAAGAATATGCCAAAAAATATATACAAAGTACAAGGTCTAATTTGATAAAAAAAAAAATATAAATAAAAAAAAATAAAAAAAAAAATATATATATATTTCTTTATATTATATATATAAAGAAAAGAAAAAAGGAAAAAAAAATCCTGACTCCCTAGGGAAAGCACCCCTTTCACCGGGAACGTGGGATGAGTGGTTGTTCGTTGCAATAACTTAGTAGGGCGCTGACGACCGTGAGGTTTTTCGCCCCATATTTTTTAAACAAACAAACAAAAGTATTCATAGTAAAATGTTCGTCACGTAGGGGCTGCATTATTAAGCACATTTCGCAAAAGGGAGGTAACATAAGCTGCTTTCCTGAATACATTTCTGGGGTTAGCGTATAAAAATTCAAAATACACATCAATAGTTTTGTTCTTTTATTTTTGTAATGTACAGCTGACTCTGTGATTTCGGTTGTTTCCTTAAGTTTGTTGGGAGGAATGGTTGCAAGAAAATAAAAATAACGACCAGTACAGACAAATTCATTATTTATTTCTAGAGTAAATCCCAGTCCTAAAAAATATAATAAAAATGTGTATAAGATTAAAGTTTGCCTGGAAATCATATTTGATTCTATATATTTGAAGACATTTCACCCTTCCACCAAAAGGATTTAGGGGAAAGGGATTAGGCAGAGAAAAGGTTATTTCATCCATTTGAAAGCTATTGGGATTTCCCAAACATTGTACCCATTATGGGGTACATGGATGTTTGGGCAGGGTCAAGGAGAAGTCTGGTGGTGCTACTCAGGTAGTCGAGGATCCTAGACTCATTAAAGCTACAATAGACAATGGAAGTACAATCTCGCTTAAAGGAAACAAACTTATATTGTTTCTCTATTCTTTAAGAAAGTAATGTTTGTACATAATATTCAGTTAAACAACTTGGTACTACAGACCGAAAATAGTTGTCACCCACAATATCAATTGGTAGTGCTGTAAGTAGTTAATTACACTACCTAGGCGTCAATGGAGAGTATTATATGTTTGGTTCCATTTTGTGTCATATTAGTGTGTATTTTATTCTTAATAATGGGATAAACAGAAACAAAATAATTATATTTGGGCATATATAAACCAAACGAATGGGACAGTTATAAAATATTAACCTTTGCGAAGAATCGGAAACACTAAACTCTACTACTAAATTAGGTTTACTAATTCTAAAGAGAATCCAGGTATGAAAGCACAATATGTGGTGAAAATCATTCTAAAACAAATTTAAACACAATGCCGTGCCTGTGGAGCCGTTCGAAGCCATTCTCTGTGATATACTCGAAGAGGATCATGAATTGAGCCGAAATGTGTTGAGATTATTGTTTTTTAATATTGTGATTATATTATTTAAGGCGTTTACCTTTGAATAATTGATTTTTATCTTTTTTTATGGACTGTTTTTTTTGTTGTGCATCAGCTGCTGAGGACTTTATGCCCTGTTATCAGTAACTTTCTGGCTTCGATCTTTCTATATTTTCTATTCATTAAAACGAACAGATTTAAATCGGCAACAATCACCCAAGTGATTGAGGTGGCTAAAAAAAAAAACAAAAAAAAAACACCAAGAAACATAATTTTCTAAATTATTTCAATATTCAATCCGTATTTAAAATTTGTCTTATTAAACGATACGTCCTCTTGTCCTCCCTTACATTCCCAGTTATGAGTTTTGGAAACATTTCTGTTATTTCGTTTAACCTAAAGTATTCAAGGCTCATTATATTATAGTTAGCCCAAGTTTCTAAAATAAAAAAAAAAAAGAAAAAGTGATTTAGTAATCAGTTCTTCCTCACCTCTTACCGTACCTTCAGTCATTTCAGCCAAAACGTTGTACGTAAGAACTCATTTTTATATAAAAATGTAATTTTATTTTCCTGTGAAATCTCAACGGCCAACGATGGTGTGATCTAAAAATTATTTTATATATATATTTATATATATATATACAATTATGTACCATACGTACGGTCAAAAGTAATTGAGTTAAGGTGTCAAGGTGGTTCGAAATTATAGCTATGAAGGAATAAGCGGTTGAAAAATTCATATTTTCGGTTAGAATAATGCGAAAAGAATGGTCTAACCATTACGAGCAATATTTAAAGTTGCCAGAGTTACGCAATGGGGAAGAGAAAGCGGAATGGGGCTAGGAGTTCCTGCCGCCAACTGGGAACAGCTGATGATTCACGCGGGAGAACTGGTTTCATATGGGCAGGACTTTCTAATCTCCCGCCAAATTACATGTTTGCAGGCGGACGGTAAGAGTATTTTCATCAGTATTAATGTCATCCCTCTATCTAAATCAACATCCGGGTCATTAGTCATCTATGGATAACTGGATCTGGATTGGAAATCTTTCCATACAATCTTTGCCTACAAAAATGAGAAATCAACAAAAAATCACTTATACATTTTCCTACTATAAGGCATTACAAAAATAACAAGCAATACAAAAAATTAAAGGAAACCCAAAAATAATCTTTGAATTAAAGGAAACCAAATGCTTCAAACTTATTTCTCCAAATGAGACCGCCTTGTCATAAATTGCTTCAGAATCTTTTTTTTTCTAGAGTATTTAGGAAGGATCGAATGGTTACTTTCCATTTGCCAAGATTTCTCAACCATTAAGAAAAATATACTAAGATCCCAAAACCTTTCATGTCTGTAAATAAAATATTTTTTTCTTAACTCCAAACGTAACCAAAATAAAAAAAAAATCTTAGTTAGGATGAATCTTAAACATGTAGCAAATATTTCAACTGGATGCCATGATATTAAGTATACAAACCAAAAATTATGTTTTCACTTTTCTTGAAAAATGTTACAGATATCGTCTCAAAAATTGTGTCAATTGTTTTCCTACGTTAAAAAACCTATACAAGTGTATATTCAAGTCTAATAACGAAAAGCCCTAAGCAGAAAGATTTTTGTTGCGAACATTTTGCCTCCAGAATAGGGCATTATTCAAAAACTTTTTTATTCAATAATCATTCAAATAAATTTTTATTGATTATTTATAAATACGTTATTATTGAATAAGTTATTCATCTACTGATTTATTTGTTATTCAATGAATCACACTGTTGCCTCATTATTCAATAATTTTTTATTGAATAAAAGTATATTCATTTATTTATTGACTGATTTTTTTTTATTTATCGAATAATTAATAATTTTCATTCTTCATTCATTATTTGTATATGTTTAAAATAATGTGGTTTATGGAAGAACAAACTGAGATTCTCTAAGTTCAGTAAACAATATCACTTAACTAATTAATTTTCAGTAAAAGTAAGAAAAAGTTTAATGAACATTTTTATTAGAAAATTCTGTTGAAATAAATCACTTGTATTTAACGAAAAAATTGCATTCAAATAAATCAATTTCATTCAAAAATTGTTTCATTCGAATAAATAACTTTTCTTCAATAAATATTTCCATGCAATAAAAATTTTCCTTAATAATTGTTATTCAATAATGAATAAAAAAAATTACATTATTCATTGAATTGACTGAATAATGAATGAAAAATTATTCATTATTCGGAATTAAATAACAGATGATGATATACATACAAATTTGAACTCCCGTTATTTTCGTGATCTGCGGGTTCTGAAACGTGAAATTTTCTAGTCGGTATATGCGGATTGCGTCATGAAGTCAACCTCATAAGCGTGGTTTCTCCCTGTGGACGAAACGCGCTAAAGACGTTTACCCCCCCCCCCCCATATAATTGAGGAAGAAAATAATAATATTTTAAGGAATATCGTGCGGTTCCTCGGAAGGCCATTAACACCTGGTCCCATCTGGGTCATACTTCAAGCCTAGCCAGGTTGATGGGATGTTGTAGATTGACCTGGACAAGGGATCCTCTGACATTCTACCCTGGGCGGGGATGGCAGGGGAATCCCGGAGTTACGTCTCCCCTGCAATTCCTCTACAGGTTTCTCAACCTTTGTCGTTCAGTAGTAATTGTGCTACTTTCAAGCCTATTTATATAGTATTAAACAGTAAAATTGCTGAAGTTTGTGAATTTAAATTAAGTTAGAATTAGTCTGGTTAAAATTAAAGTATTATAATTACAAATGAGAGAGTTAATAGAAACCAGAGAATTACAAAAGAAGAAGCATAATAGAATTTTAAGAAATACAATTTTCATGCGGGTAACTGAATGCTTACAGGAAAGTAATGAGGCAAAGCAACATAAAATTGTTATACATCATTTTCAAAACAACTGTCTGGCGATCTAGAAACATCTAAGAATTTCGTAAGGCCAGGAATTGAAAGCAGAATATAATAGTCTCTTTTACTAACCAAACTGAATAATGATTGAAGAAAGAATTTTTTAAAAAGGTTCTTCATATCGATCAGGTACCCATTAATAAATTAATTAAAGGCAGGGTTCTTCTAGGGACGGACAGGGAGGCCGAATCCAATCCACGAACGTAGACACTAGAAAATATAAATCTTTGGTGCGTGCTCGGGATTTGAACTGAAGTCCTCCAGCATATTAGCCGTTCACATGGGCGTATATAGGAAATAATTTCGGGAGGGGCTGGGACAATTTCGGGGGGGGGGGGGGGGGCTGAGACCATTCCCGGGGTATGGAATATGAAATATTTAGATCTTGGAATAGTTTTAGGCAACTAGCTATTACGCCTAAAATAAACTATTTTTTATTAACTAAGTGATCTTAATTAATTTATTTTTAAGGTTTTTATGACACATTTTTACCAGCAAATAAAAATTTCGGGGGGGGGGGGGGCTGAGGGGGCTGCAGCCCCCTCAGCCCCCCCCTTATATACGCCCATGGCAGTCCAATCGCCACCACTGATCTAACCTATATATATATATATATATATACATACCACCTCTTTGTAAAGGCCCTAGAAGTCAATTAATTTGAAAATCTTTTAATGATGTCATTTGTTTCAATGATTTTGGTTGTTATCAAGCCGACCAATCGGGTTTCATGTCAATACTATATTTTGAGTATTGTGCTGAAAAAATTGTGATGTTTGCCGTGTAAACATAAATATACAAACACCCACCCTTATATATATATATATATATATATATATATATATATATATATATATATATATATATATATATATGTATATATATACATACATATATATAGGTAAGGTCCTTTTCACATTTCGGGTTAATGGTTATTTCTAGTATTTTAAAAGTATTATATAATAAGGAGTGATATTTCATAGGAATGAGTTCTGTTCCTATAGTGTGGGTTGTTCTAAATGAGCTGGCTATCCGGTAAATCTGAACTCTAACTGGGAAATGCCAGAGAAAAAGATATATACAACAAGTCGAAACTAATTGTGTGTTTCCTAGCAAAGAAGAAGGTAGGCGTCTGTATACTCATTGTCTAAATACACTCAGGATTACTAGTAATACAATATTGTATGAGTGTATAAATTTAAAAAATATAAATCATTTGTATGATTTTTTCCTTTTTTTTTTGCTTAGATATTAAAGGCTTCTATTAAGAAATACCTACACTTCTTTATCCTGATATATTTTAACTTACGGTGTTGTAAGGTAATATGTAAACGCATAAAACAGGACGGTAGGGAATACATTTTACAACATAATTTACAACTTAAAGTACACCATAACGTGCTTACAAATAGTTTTGATTTTAATTATTATCTGTGAACAAGTACATATGCTTTTGTATTCCAAAACTCTGGCACTCTACTTGACCAAGACTACATAAAACGAACTCAGTATGGTTCATAACATTCAAAAAATAGCCTACTTCATGCAGAAAATGTTTGCCTAAAGAAATAATGCTAGCGAGCCATATACCCCACAATCAAGTAATCCAAAAATATCCGATGAAACCAAATATATAATTATTCACGGCCATTTAAGATGAATCGTAGAAGCCACATTTATTTATTTGCTTTTAGAGCCCGCAACTGGGTGATTTGCTCTATAAACAAGTAAGGTACATACAAAATAGAATACATATAACATCAAAAATTAAAACTTCTAAAGAAACAATTAAATGAAAATATCGAAATTTATACCTACTATATGAAAAAATAATAAAAAATCAATCATTAAAGGTCAAATATATAAACAAGTAAGTAATTAATTAAATAAATTATTAATAATAAACTAAATATGCTGTCTTTTCGCTCTATTTTGTAGGTAATTTTTTTTTCAATGGGCTAAAATTCCTCCCTAACTAATCAAAAATTATATCCAAGAGGGTATATGTTAAAAAAATAATTAAATGGGCAAAAAATACGATTTTCCGCGTGAAGTCCCGATACCGAGTGAACGCGATGCTGATTTTTGAGCGAGCTCCGATTGGTCCCTTTTTAATTCCTAAGTTTTTTTGGTCCTCCTTCAAATAATTTCAAAATAAAAACCCATTTTTTCATCTTTATTACAAGAAAGTATAAAAGAAAATCGTTTAGAGCCTTCTGCTCAAATTCAGGAACATAAATATACTTTAGGTCCACCCGAAATCCTATCTAATGTTCTGTATAAAATATAGTAATATTTTTCGTACATGGCCACTGCGCAAGCGCGAACACCGGCGGACACTTTTTAGTGACATATTCAGTCTTATTTTTCGTACATGGCCACAGTACTGAGCATGCTCGAACACCAGCGGACACTTTTGTTGTGACACATACAGTCTTCTTTTTCGTATATGACCACTGCGCATGTGCGAACGCCAATGCGAACGCCAGCGGACATTTTTTTTGTGACAGTCTTCTTTTTCGTACATGGCCAGACAACTGCGCATGCCCGAACGCCACTGCGTATGCGCGAACGCCATCGGACACTTTTGTACATTTCAGAACATTAAACTTAAAAGTCGTATTCTCAAAACTATGTTTTTCAAATCGGGCGATGCTCTGGAGTTTTCAATTTTTGCCCGATCAACTTCAAATTTTACCTGCAGCTTTCTAATGATATTTGCTAGAAATGTATGTTGGGTTTTTTCTTTTTCGATTCATTGAATTATAACGATTTTATGATTTATTTTAGACGGATTTTTTAATAGAAAATGAATAATTGTTCACCATTTTCGAAAAAATTAATATTTCTTAAAAATCCTACGTTATTTTCTAGATTTAACCTTCTTCTTTCGACATATTTTTAGTTTTTCGATCTAGAATAAAAATGCCCGCCTGCAGGCCATCGCCCTTGAGAATAGAGGGTGTCCGTTCGTCAGACACTGAGCCAGACACTGAGTTTCGAAGAATTGAAACTTTTTTTTTGGATACTTTAACATCCCACATAAAACGGTTGACATTAAGAATTCAAAAATATTGATTTATTTGTTATTTATAAATTCAAGAAAATGTCTTTCTTTTTGATCGTACAAGGTGGTATTACCCCTTAATGAACTGAAATGATCGAAAAATATTAAATTTTGTTAAATGAAGAATTATGAAAGACCAATCACCATGTAAGTGGAAGTTAATAAAAACCATGCCAGCCCTAGGGGGTATTGAAGAGAGAGAGGGAGGGGGGATATCCTTGCACCTAGGATATATCCGGACAAGGAAGGGCTGCAGCCTGCATCGGGGAAGGTTGCATCGAGGTTGCATATACAAGGTTCCTCTCTCCAGCTATAGTACATTTAAAACTGCAGATATTTATGCTCTAGCTCCTTTTAGGAAATTATACAATTCCTTTTTCAAGGGCATCCTGAACATTTTCCTTTATATATTGTATTTAGAATTCTCACGTCAAATGGTTCTTTTAAAAAGAAAATTATAATTTTTTTTCTACTAGATTATTTATTTATTTACAAGTGTATTACAATCTACATTTTACTTTGTACTGTGTAATGTGATGATAGGATTAGCTATGTCTCAGATGCCCCAAATTGTCAGACAAATATCTTCCTTAGGAAGGGTTCATACGGATGACCCGAGGTCTACCTTTCCTCATCGAACCATCCTCTGCGACCATCTTGGAGGAGTGGAGGCGAATGAGACGTCAAGAATGATACAGTCGTCTAATGAAACTGTTAGTTCATAACTATATATATCTATATATCCCTGCAAGACGTTAATTTACTCTTTATTGAATAGCATACCACACTTTTAACATATTTTTGTTGTTTCCAATAGGCAAGTTATATTATACTTAAGAAAAACGCCAAACTATGAATTGAACAACACACCACTGCAAAAATTAAAAAAAAAAAAAAAAATTAAGGTAGGTAGGTATTGTAAAATAAAATACAACACTATTTATAGCCAACGGCCATAGCTACGTTGAATGCACCGGTTCCCGTAGATCACCGAAGTTAAGCAACGTCGGGCGTGGTCAGTACCTGAATGGGTGACCGACCACGTGCTGTTGGCATTATAAAAGGGTGGTAACCTGTAGATAACCCGGCGCTAATAGCCAAATAGTTGATGCGCCGCGCGAACTTTTTATAGTACGGTATTGCGGCGCTAATGTTTGTCGATGCGCCGTAAAAAAAAAAAGTACGGTATTATAAGGTCCGGTGCAAACTTAAGAAATTGGTTTCATGAAACCTATTTCATTGAAGTGTGCACACAGAATAAAAAACAAAACTACCCAAGTACTAGGTTCACCTGATGATTAGGGATCGGCAACACAGCTTTTTTATTGTAGCTCGCGAAGTAAAACAGAGATCCTGATTAATTTAAGGATTTTTATTTTAGGACGTCGACGTTTTTCACCGCTTATTAGAGCTAGTAGTGGATCCACTGATGAAACGTGAAACTGGAGCAATAGGAAATACATTTAACGAATTTCATAAAATCGATTTTGATCTAACACTACCACTGTAATATTTGAGCACAATTATTATTTTTTTGATAGAATTATTTTTAATAATACTTTTTATGATCATAGTTATTAATTATACATATTTTATAGATTATGTACTTATGTGACAATTTGTTTTAGCTAATTCAAGAAAGTTAAATGTTTAACTATTCTTTGGATTATAATTATAGTTTTCGTTTTATTACGTGGCCTCTCGTTTACGAGAATCGTACGAAAAATTAAATGAATCCGGAGTTTCTGTGTAAAATGACTTCTTTGTTTTTTTTTTTATCATTTTTTCTATTCCCACAAGAATTACCAGATGATCGTAATACACTAACAAGTCTAATTTTAAACATTTAATTACATATAGGAATAGATTTTGGAGGGATTCCAAAGATAAAAACTTTCGTTAGATGATTCAGCCGGTTAATGAACTTGATCTTAAGATTTTGGCATAGTGTAACCATAAAAAAAAAATAACTTCAACACTATATTTTTAATCTGGATTAGAAGGACGAAAACATAGCCCACACATTCGTCCACACACATTCATATCGCTAAATTTTTTTATTCATCAAAATAAATCATTTAATAAAATTGTTTTTATCGATTAATGATATAGTCCTAAATGTTTACAGATAGATTGGTATATTTTAAATTTTTTTTCGAAAAGAGTAAGGAATTTCGTCCCAGAGAATTAATTCTTGTCACATAAAAAATGAGAAAGAATCAAGTTGATGTGATGCCAAAAGTAACCTGCGATATGGTAGATATGGTAGGAAATATAATTTTTGAAAATTATTATGTCTCTGAAATGGCAATTCGACACATTTTGGAGAGGATTAATAGTAAAATAATTATTTAAACCCTCAAAAAAACGTAATAATTTTAAGATCTTTAGCAATCGAAATGCTATAAACAATACAAACAATTTTATGTTAGTAAAACCAATAAAAATAAGATCATTTAAAAACTCAAAATCGTGAACGTTCTAGGAACAGACGGGTGGGCGATCTGAATCGATCTTTTTAACACGATATATCGATTTTTAAAACGATTACGAAGGGCTGATGTTTTTTAATGAATCATCTACAAGGGCCGATCTTTTAATGAATCATCTACAAGGGCCGATCTTTTAATGAATTATCTACAGGAGCCGATCTTTTACTGAATCATCTACAAGGGCCGATCTTTTAATGAATCTATCTCCAAGGACCAATCTTTTAAATAAGCGATGTATCTAAAATCGTTTCAATTTTTTAAAATATTTTAATCAGACTTTAAGGTTACATTTTTTTCAATATCATCATGGAGTCATGAAAGGAGGTGGATGGGATGTTTTGGGAAAAACCTGTCACGTAAACAAACCCGATAATGGCCGTGTTGGTTGACCACTTCTCTTTACGAGGTTTTTTTGTTTGTTCAAGAAATTCAAGAAAGGTTTACTGTTTTTTTTTTTTTTTTTTTTTTTTTTTTTTTTTTTTTTTTTTTTTTTCTTGTGTGCCTCGACTGCTTTGGTCATTGGCACTGGTTTACTGTTATAATAATTTTAATTGGGAATAGCTATTGAGTGCACAATGTCTACATGTTCGACGTTTGGATGTTCCATATCGTACAAGAGCACAATCGAAGAAAGTTTGCGTAACATTCTGCAGGTAAGAAGATAGGAACTAATTATCGTAGTAGTGTCGGGCGATTTTTGAATATAAATCAACTGTATCAATAATTGAATTGACAGTTAATTACAGATAAACCGCCTAATAAAATATAATTTCAGAAATATGGTTCACTATAAAACTTCGAAAACAAAAATCAATCTTTTTCTAGAAATAAAAAAAATTCAAAAGAATCGCGTATTACAATTATTCTAAAAAATATAAAAAACATGAACTAGAATTGTAGAAAAATATGTATGTGGGGAATAATAAGCCGTCGACATGAACAATATTCTTAATATCGAATTCATTTGATAACTGACTTGTTTTAATTTATTTTCCATGAACATAATAACGAAAAATATCAACTGATCAATTTTTTTGTTTTATTCATAATTCCATGATACTCCAGTCTCCAAAGGACACTATCCTTGCCCTAGATTTGTCCCGTGCCTTCGAAGGGCCGAGCATACCAAACCAACAATTCTTCCAGGCCCTGAGACTTGGGTATTCCGTTCCCAGGCCCTAGTGAAGGGCGTGGATCTGATCCATGCTTCATACCAACTCATACGTTTGATACACACACACAAACACACACACACACACACGCACATATATATATATATATATATATATATATATATATATATATATAAAACAGAATAACATTAGTCACGATATGTTTGGTTATTTTCAGTGATTTTCGGCGCTAATGGCCTAGATGTCGATGCTTCGTATATATATATATATATATATATATATATATATGTATATATGTTAATTTATGTTTTCTGTAATTTTTAATTTGTTAGTATACTATTTAGTGGCTATTTGACTGCGCTAAATTCATTAATTTTTATTGTTATTGTTTGGTAGTCCTTAGAAACTTTTTTTTTTTATATAACACTAATTATTGAGATATAAAAATATGCATTTGTCAATGATTAAAACAATTTATTGCTTTTTGCATCAAGTAGGTATACACATTGCACATATAGGTATTGTGCAATAAATGGTAAACTTAGTAATATTTTTGTCTTTGTAGCATTTTATAGATCTGAAAATGTTTTGGGGGGAAAATTATTTATATTCAAAAACAGGTTGCTAGAGCCTTAAAAAAATGAGACTTACCAGAACGGCACCTCGAAATTGCCTACTATTTGTACATTATTACTACAAAAAGTTAAAGATTATATATATATATATATATATATATATATATATATATATATTCTTTAATGCGTTTCGTTCTTTTAGGCTTAGGGTCGGGTAAAAGTAGTACTTCCTTGTGTCACACCACTTTATTTTTTCTGCCCACTTCCTTGTGTCACACCACTTTATTTTTGTGACACAAGGAAGTACTACTTTTTCCCGACCCTAAGCCTAAAAGAACGAAACGCATTAAGAAATATTTTGGGTCATCCACAAGAATAATAATATATATATATATATATATATATATATATATATATATACACACACATATAGTTGATAGTGTTAGAATCAACAAAAAATTAATTATATATTTACATATACAGTAAGTGTTATGAATGAACCTTTTCTAGACATGTTCGTTGATTAATAGACATTTTGTGTTGAGACTGCTGATTAGTGTTGGCCTCTAGACAATGCGTTTTTTTCTCCCTGATTTTAATGATATTTGAGTGTAGAAATACTAAAAAAATTATATATAAAAAAAAAAACTATAATTTTCCTCGTAGATATCTATGGGATTGCGAAGTTGTCCTCAGCTTGCTATAGAGATGCAACACAGGAATTGCTGAACGGAAGTGTAGAATGCAGGAAGGCCTCGCTAGACTCCGGCTGACCTTAGCCACTCGCCATCTGCCTCTCACGTAAAGATTTTTAATTTCTTTAATGTCTTCAAGATAAAATGTGATTCTGCTGCAAAATTCACTTTCTTGTGCTAAAAAAATACATTTTATATTTCTCGTCTAGCATTATATGAACATATGTAGCTGTGCCTGCGCCTTTGTTCGCGTCGAATAGTGACTTTTGGCAGCATTTTTTTGGATTTGTCTTCTGGTTTATTATTGGATTATGAACACCGTTGTTTGGGTATTTAAAAAAAAAATCAATTTTTATATTTTTCTATACACGATAGGTATTAGACGTATAGCCATCGGGGACCAAAGCATACAGGCTGCTAGGATTGCTAACACGTGACAGATAAAGCTGAAAAAGAGCTAATACTTTGATCCACACTTACATTTTAATTATTCATTTTGATATGAAATTAGGAAGATATAGAAGAAAGAATAGATAGATATAAATACTTTATCAATTGTTCGACGTGATTCTTTACATAGGCATAACTATTAGCATAAATGTGCTTTAGCGATGAATAAAACCAAAAGCGTTAAAGTAGCCATGTACGAAAAAGAAGACTGTATGTTATACAGTACATTAAAGAGGTTTATCAGGCGGACCTAAAGCATATTTATGTTCCTGAATTTGAGGAGGAGGCTCTAAACGAAATTTTTTTTTTTATTTATGAACCGATTGGCATGAAACAACCACTAAATGTCCATTGAAACGCACCACATTATATTATTGAAACCCGCATCTAAATAGGATAAACCGTTTCTGAGAATATCGTGCACAGACGCACAGACAAAAATTCTTACAATCATTGCTTTGGGTGCTATTGCGTTGTTAAAGGCCCCCAATAATATTATTTTGTATATACATATATTTCATGTACGGACAACGATCCGTTACATTTTTCTTATATGAACAGATATCTCACTGCAAAATGCACTGGAAACTAGCCCTATGTTGTACGAATCAAGTAAAAAAATTGTTTATCTTTTTATGAAATTCCGGTAAACACTAAATAAGATCAAATATTATTTATATAAAATTGAATACACAAATTTCACTATGGCAGTTATATAGAATAGATTTTTTACTTAAAACGTGAACAATTTATATGTGCTGGATAAAATTCCATAAAATAAATAAATATTTACTTTATTTTACGAATGTAGAAATTACAAAATATAAAATGTAACATAAAAGGATAAATTTTTATTATTCAAAAGTTGGCTGAGTTGGGTTTTAGGGAAGTCAGCTTTTTACGATTTATTTGTGGTTTATTTACATCTTGTTTTTCTGCTTTTGGAGCAATATTAGTAGTCTGTTATTAGCAAAATTATGTGATAATTTTCAATATTCGTATCTAACATTTGCTTTCCTCCCTGAATGACGTGTATTAATACTTACCTATTTTTTTTTACAGCCTAACTATTGTGGAAACTTATTTTATTTATATGACTAGACTTTATTGCGTATATCTCCGCATATATACACATACTTAATTTATTAATAAAATTCTTAGAACATGTATTAGCAAAAATTATATGATCTGAAATTAACTAATTCCTTTGCAATCGTTAAGTTTTATCAAAATTGTTAATATTGTGCAGTATTCATGATTAGGATTAAGAGTTTTGAATAATTATTAAATAGTCTTGGGCTCGACGACCTCATTTCATGAGTATCAGTTTTATAAAAAAATATCTCAGAAAAAAAAGTGCTAAGGAAAAAGAATGGATCTCTTATCATGCTGTGATGTCCATGACCTACTATTCACTTATAAGAAAAAATCTATTATTCTATAAAATTGTTATATTTTTAGGCTCTTACGTGTGTTATTCCTTTTTTTACTCGGTTGAGCGTGGCGATAATTATGTGTTAAATCGTCGGTTTAACTTTCTATTTAGACTGGCGCCTTCAATTTTCACCAGATCAAAATTTCTTGGCAAGGTACGCAGAATTTTTTCTGATCATTGTATTATATTATCACCGATTTCGACGGATTTTTTAATAGTAAATGAAGACTTGTTTGCCATTTTCGAAAAAATGAACATTTCTTAAAAGTCCCATGTGCTTTACTAGATTTTGCCTTCTTTCACAATAATTTTAGGTTTTTGTTCTAGACTAAAAATTGCCACCTGCAGACTATCGTCCGTGAAAAAGAGGGTTTTGGTTTGTCAGACTCAGCGGCGCCATTTTGTTTTAAGGATTAATTTTTTTTTGATACTTTAACATCCCATATAATTAATACTTATTACTTAATGAATTGAAAAATATTGATTTATTTTTTATTCGTAAATTGGAGAAAATCACTTTGATTTTGATCAAATAATGTAATATTACCCCTTGTAAGCACTATTAGCTTACAAACACCACTTTTCTAGAAATATAACGATATTTATCGAACTGGTTTCATTGATTGTCCTGAGGATACTGACCTTTGTATTATGGCGAAAGAACTAGAGCAAGCAATAAATAAATAAAGCAAAAATTCTAAATAAAACAAATTGAAGGCCACGAACAGAATTATTAAATTAAAACGAAGCCCGAATAAATACGAACCAATTGTCTTGCGTATTCGAATGCAATTTGAGCAATTAAGGAACTACTAAAAGAGGAAAAAAAAAGCGTTAATTAAGTATTTCATCAGAGCAACATTTTATTATGTCATTATATGTGTTAGTTAATGGCGAAGGTTAATTAATATTATTAGATATCTTTGTGTAAAAAGTCTTGAAAGAGGGCCGAGGTGGATTCCTGAGATGCAAGGAACGGATCCCTGAAAGGTTAGTAGTTCACGGCCCTAGCGAGGACATCTCCTGCAATAAACCGACTATAATAGATATAAGGACAAAAAGTCATAAAGGTATAAATCATTTAGCAGGAATAAAGGTGGGAACTAGCTTTATTGCCAGCTTGTCATTGGATCAAAATTGCTTTCTTTTCCGAAAGAAATTCTTGTAAAAAGTCTACATTCCATGAATTCATAATGTCTCAGTCTGTAAGATAGACTGGGACTATAGATAAACTAATTCTATAATATACAGAAAAAAAAAAAATCAATCCCGTAAAAGGCAACGAGGGCCAGATACTATAGAGGTATCTGATTCATGACCATACGACACACTAGGGAGGTAGTGTGGTCAGTAATATGCTCTGAACCTCCTGATTTTCCCCTTACCGCTTAGACTGCTAGGTTCATTAACACCAAGGTACCCATTAAAAAATTAATTAAAGACTGGGTTGGCCGAGGAACGGTCAGGGAGGCCAATTCAACCCACGAACGAAGACACAAGAAGAAAAATCTTTAGTGCTTGCTCGGGATTTGAACTCAGCTTATTAGTCCAGTGTTCTACCCCTTTTATACACAGGGTGTGCCGAATTTAAGTGGCAAACCTTGAGGAGCGTTCAGGCGAAAAACTAAGACAACTCCTTTATAGATTTCCTCAGGTTTGCTTCGTTTCAGTGAAAATCGCTAAACAAGTTTTCGCTTTGTACCTATTTATTTACGTTTTTCATTGCGAATTGTTTGAAGAAACCAATAACTAAAATTCAATCTCTTTACACGTTCTTGAAGTAGTAAATTCTGTACTTTGAGAAGATGGTACATGTAGGGATTATCAAATCCCTGCTGCAGGTGGGACTCAAACCGCCAAGGGTTGACCCGACTTTGTTGAGGTTCACCATTCAAGAGCTGTGTTTAATCCATGACATGAATCCATCTTTTGCATCATCTGATCAATTGTTTAATCTGGCTCTGACTGATTTTTCAGATCGTCATTATAAAAATGACCTAGACATCCTGAAAGGTGATCACCATAAATACTAATTTTGCCAAATTTCAATTTTTTAAACCGTTTCTGTGCAGTCTTTCGACTAAAAGTATGAGCCCCATGAATACTATTACTTTTTATGGATTAACGATAATTATTTTCTATAATTACACACGATTATCATTCATTATTAAACGAGATTTGCTAAAACGTTGTTATGCATGTTTTTACTAAAGGTTATTTACCAATAAAATAAAAATGGAGCTATCAATATAAATGTTAGTGTGAAACAAATGAGATCTTTTTGTAGGCACCGCAAACAAACACCGTTATGTAATAATGTGGTTTTTAGGTATCCTCGCTAAAATTACATCGTTTTGTCGATATCATTGTTCGTTTATTAATATATGTTACATTTTTAACCAATCTTCTCTTCTTACGTACATTGTGAGTTATTTTAAACATATTTCTCAATTAAAGGAGAGCTTCTTTTCGTTGCAATTGCCAAGTTAGCAAATGCCTTACTGCTTTGTTCGATTGCAACACCTTCCCTTGCATAGGATTCTTTCGAAGCAGCAATAGAGCTATGCGGTGGTGCATTTGATAGAATCGAAGGGTGAAGAATCTTTCCTTGCAGCCGGCTGCATCTAAGGCTAACCACAGGAATAGGAACTTGTGATTCGCAACGAGAGGTAATTTCTAAAAACCTTCCCCTCTCTCTCTCTCATCCCTGCTTTGGTCGCGACCTTCTCCTATGCTCGTTCTTCAATCTTGGCCTCATATTCATAAATATCAAAACCAAATAAGACATGATTGCCAGAGTCGGGAGCTCATTTTCGTTTCTGCATCGCCTCATTAAATATCCAATATCACGAGAGATTTGTTCTTTTAAATTATTTCATACAAAAACCACTTTATCGGCTATTGGTTTCATCTAAAGTCTAAATCATTTCGTTCCAATCCCCCCCAAACAAATACCATTCAAAGGCTATATCAAGTTGAATATACGAAAAGCGAAATCTAGCAACATCGGGAGTGGTTAACCGTTGGAAAGGTAGCCCAACTTATTTACCCTAGACATTGCAAAAAAATAAAAATAAAAAAATAAACATATAAATGAAAAGTAATGATTTAAATAGCATCTGTTGTATCAATAAGTTTATTTTCTTCAAGCAGGAATAATTTTTGAAATAGAATAATTTTTTTCTCCTTTTACAAAAGTGTCAATAATTAATAGCAGGGTCCAACAAAATAAAATATAAATAATCATGGCACTAGACACAAATTAGAGGAGCAACAAAATACTTCAATTAAACTTGTTAATGCATAAAAACTATTGTACAATCGGTCTAGCATCAAGAAACGTCAACACTAACTGTCAATATGGCATATAGATTCTTAGTGCGTTTAAACACAAAAAAATATATCACTTAGTTACGCCCATGATTGCATATATATATATATATATATATATATATATTTGGATGGGACGGCATTTTTGTCCAGCGGTGGTACTCCTTCTCACCGAGGAAGAAACAACAATGACCTGGCTGACGAAAATGGAGATGAACCCATCGAAATATTCCTGGAATAAGTGAGGAGGAGTACCACCACTGGAGAAAAATGCCATTCCATCTAAAAATATCATCCCAGCGACGAAAAACAAACATCCAATATATATAAATGAGGGTTGTAAAGACACTAAATAAAAGAAGACTCCAAAATATGAAATACTGGACGGTATTATAGTAAATGGCCATAAAGGATATATTATTGATGGTTATGGATGCAACCTGGATTTGCGGGTTGTATATAAAAGTGAGAGGTACCATCTAAACAGTATATATTCCTGATTCAGGAGCTGGTCACGTGTTTGCTAAGGTCGGCCTCTAAAAATCTCTTCCTCTTCCCTCACAATTCTATCTTTGTAAGCGTTTCTCCTTGTTAGTGGAATGACGCTAAAGCCCATGGTATTATATTGCATTGTGGGATCTTGCTGTCATCGAAACTGGTGGCGAAATCTCTTAGGGATACAATAAAACGATCGTAACTTGTAGTCTTTGGTAACAGGAACAAACATAAAATTACATAAATGATTTTAGAGAAAATCAGTGTAAAATCCTTAAAATACCGCCCCGTAAGAACTAATTCGTCTTGTCGCATTTCCATATACTGCTTAGCCCTTGAAAAACTATAATCGGGAAAAAATAAGCGGTCCCGGTCACAGGCCACGACGGCCCAGACGGGATATTGGACTCTTCAACTCAATGCTGGGGAGATATTGTGGTCAGTTCTATGATCCTGCCTCTTTCGTTTTACAGCTGACCATTAAAGGCTTGTTGAGCTTAGAGACTCTCTTTCTCTCTCACTCTCTCTGTGGGTGTGTGTATACTATGCGCGCTCTTCTTCTACAAAAGCTGATTTTGATGAAATTGAACACTAAAGTAGTTTGATTTAAATGAAAGGTCAAGTTATTTATCCAGCAGGAGGTACCAGGAACACTTTTTATTGTAAATTTGGAGCCGAAAGTCAAATGAAACGAATTTGAATGCTTTGTATTTAAATATTTTCAAGAAAATTGAAAACAAATTGTATTTTGGCTTCAGTTAGTCACATTTTGAGATTCATCCGAAAAAATACTTAAAATGTTGGTTGTAATATGAGTTGAGGAAGTATAACAAAAAAAAAAACTTAGATCAACAGACAAGGTAAGTTTTTGAATTTTCTTAATTATGTCGAAAACGGTTTCTTAATTGAAGGTGATCATTCCAAAGTCCAATAAGAGACCTTCCACGGTCCGAGTCGGACTGACCGGTGTTTGAATTTTTTGATGTATTGGTTTGCATCTATTGAAGGCAAACTGTTAGGAGTTCAGATTGTCAACTTTACAAATTTCAGCGGTGATAAGAATTATAACGAAAAACGCTAAGGTTACGCAGTTTCTTAGCGTAATCCTGGAATAATCGACATAAATTTGTCATTGACTTCTCTGTAGATTCAGAAACCTAATAATTCGACGAAGCACTCGCAAGTTTTTAATCCAAAACTCAGAGTAAAGTGAGGTTTTTCTCAGATTAACTTAATAATAATCCAAAACTCAGAGTAAAGTGAGGTTTTTCTCAGATTAACTTAATAATAATCCAAAACTCAGAGTAAAGTGAGGTTTTTCTCAGATTAACTTAATAATAATCCAAAACTCAGAGTAAAGTGAGGTTTTTCTCAGATTAACTTAATAATAATAAATCACAATATAGCTATTTTGTTTTTATGTATACACACATTAAGGACACATTGTTTCATTTTTTTTTTGTTGGTTGGACGGTTTCTCGAGGGAAAATCATTTTGCACCATAAAATGGCACACTTTGGAGAACAATGATTTTTCATCTCATTACGTTTTCCTTTTAGGTGATTCGCTATCAGCTGACGGAGTGTCGGTTGACTGATAACACCGGACAACACGGTTGACTGACACGGTCCTTGCTGGGGGTCGTCGAGAAAACCTCAACCTCATCTCGTGTCCCCAGCATCAAGGTCCTTATGGTACCTTCAACCCGCTGGGAGTCAACCACCCAATTAATACGGAGTTTCTCATCGAGGAAGGATGTTCTTCGGAAACCACAACAGGTCTGATCAATTAATTGCATGTTGAGTTGATAACAGGTTTGGAATTTAAAGGTAACGAGCAAACATCTTAGTTTGATTTGTGTTTTTAGCGAAATGTGGTAGATAATAATAAGAAATGTCTATTTAAGACCGCCTGCGTCAGCAAAATGCATCAATTTTCATGAATCATGACATAAAATATGTCGTGTGAAACGAAATTTTATAAGGAGCAGAATTTGCCGACCGAAACACTGTTTTATCTAGGCGGAATTCCCGCAAGCACATCAAAGAGCTCACGGTATTAATAATTACCTTTGTACAATTCTAGCAGGTTACAGAAATGGAGAATTCAAATTGTTTTTGTTAACTGTTTTTGAGAAAAGTTGTCTTCCAAAACTGTTCAAACGACCGAATTGTTTTCCCGTTGTTACACATTTGTGTAAACAAAGATATTGCCTTGTTAAAAAGAGAAAGAAAGTGAAAAGCAAACGACTCTGATACGAAATTAGGTCAACTGAGTACGCGCTAAGGTGAACTCTGTTAAGATCAATCGCTATAAATGATGCATATATGCGTGGGAAGGACGAGTAGCTTCAACTTAAAAGACAGTCTGGGGTGTGTATATATATATATATATATATATATATATTTGATGTTATTTTTCGTCGCTGGGATAGTATTTTTAGATGGAACGGCATTTTTCTCGAGCGGTGGTACTCCTCCTCACTTCTTCCCGGAATATTTCCATGGATTCATCTCCATCTTCTTCAGCCAGGTACTTGTTTCTTCCTCGGTGGTAGCCAAGGGAATGACATGTCCATCGAAATACTCCGGGAAGAAGTGAGGAGGAGTACCACCGCTGGAGAAAAATGCCGTTCCATCTAAAAATATATATATATATATATATATATGGGACGACGGGAAATGGTGTTTCGGCTCAAGATAGCTATCACGCTGCATCCATAAACAAAACAAAACATAATTGTACCCTTATAAAAGGCAAAATATTTCTTGTATACTAAAAAGTTTTGTGAAAATTTAGAAACAACTCTTTGTGAATTGGCTCTGAACCAATTAGTATTTCATCAAAATAAAAGGAAATCGTTAGATGTCGGGAAATAGTTGGGACACGGCAAAGAAGAACGATCAGATATTCGTAAAAACATTGATTTAGAACGTTTAGGCTTGCTCATTGGCTGCCTTCATTAGTACTAAATGCCTAGAGGATGGAGAAAGGGCAATGATAGCAGTCAGGTAACCATGATGAAAATATAGGCATTCGTTGCTGAAGAGGCTGCCGAAAAGCATGCCGAAACGTTGAAATCCCAATTATTATTATTGAAATAGCAACAACTCGACGGGTGAATATCTACTGCTCATTAAAGAAAATAAATAAATAAATACTGGAAGACTGTGAAATCCACAAACACACATGCATAATTATATGTTGTCGCTAAAACTATTGTCAATGACTATCGTTGCACGCTTGTCACGTTGCACAACATAGACTGAACTACAGTCTAAAGTAAGAAACGAAGGAAAAACTTCTCAGTAGGCTATAATTATTTTGAAACTAGAAGAAAAGAGAAAAAAAAATTATGTAGAATGTATTTATTTAAATAATGAGGTGTAGATAGTTGGCCGTCGACGCGATAAGCAGTCTGGGAAGAGTTGGGATTTGTCTACTGTTTGGTTGCCTTCGTTAGCTAAAACACACACACAAATACAGAATATCTAAGCAAATAATTAAACCAATAAACCAATGTGATAGACCGACAAATAAAATCTAAAGAGTAGCCAAAATGTCCTCAATATAGGTTTTTAAAAAAATCGTGTTTGATCTTCCTAGCCGAATCCCAATTATTCTCTGTCTGATTATTTATTTAAATGTATTTATCTTTTCTGAAAAAGTATATTTTTTTATTGGAGGCCCAATAGCATGGAGTGTTAAGGCGTGAGCTCTCAACTCCCGGGTTTGATTCCCACTAGGGATGGTGGCTTTTCTTTGGAAAAAGGAAAGGCATGTGCCTTATTCTGGCTACAAAAAGGGAGCTGACCTATAGATAACCCGTCCTAAAAATTCTGAGTTAATTATAATGGGCGTTAAAATTGAAATATATACATTTTTTTTGTGATGAAGTATTATAATAAAGAATATAGGATCCCGATTTATGGTGAATAGAAGTATGCAATTTAATTTAGGAGTATTTTGATATTTACTTTGAAATTTTGTGCGCAAGAATAGAAACGTATAGTGGAAATAGGATTGTACAAACAAAGGAGATATTTTGGTGCATAAATTAACTTATTTTATTCTTTGTTTTTTTTTTTCGCCTAAATATTATCTAAATGGCTTGTAGAGTGTATAAAAACAATACCTTTACTATACACTTCTAGGCCAAACTTACAGTCCATCAGTTCTGTTTCAAAATTGACCCTTTCAATTGTCATAGGAAACCCAATAGCTGTCAATGGTTATATTTTGAACCAGCTGACAGGGGCGGGAGAGAGAGCTAAGGATTGGGCAAGGCCGTCGCTGATCCTTGGCCTCTTTGCGGCTCCGGGCATCGCCCCCTGTAACCTACCACTGTACAGCGCACTAGTCACTCCCAGTGCTTGTAGGCACAAGTGTAGCAAGCATAGACATCGTGTAAATAAGAGGAATTTTTATCATATTCGTAACTGCTGTATGAATCACAAAAATTGCGAAAAACGGAAAAACCTGTGAGCCATCATCTGAGCAGGGATCGAAGATCACTGGTTGAAATCCCTCATTGCCGCTCTTACAATGGCCAACTTAAAATATCACTTAAGGCCTTCCAAAATAATATATTCAAGGGAAATAAAAAAGCAATACTCTACCAAATGTTTCAAGTAACAACAACAATTCAAAAGCAAGACAAATAGCTTTATAACATACCTTTAACTATGAGACACTTAATAATATAAACTGGCTGCTGAAGGATGGTAGTCTACGTATTTCTACAATTTTTACATAATGACAAACATATAAAATAGTACAAAGGACTCAGTACATAATTAAAGTGACAGAGCACTTTTTTGAAGCATGTCAAATATAGTTAACTATAATTATGACAACCTAAATTATACGCCTTGCAAATTTTAAGAGGATTAAGCATTTTACTTTTTAAGTTTATGTGTATAGGGTTTCCTTATTTGTGTATTTTTCCCTTATAATATTTTAGTTATAAAAAGTAATTAGATATAGGTAATTTAGATTAGTTATAAAAATTTTAATTAAAGGCCAAACTTTCTGACCTCAAAATATTATACTAAATTATTATTTTCCACTTATTATTTATTTTTTGCTTAATTTATTAGTTATTTTCTTATTTCGGACAATTTATTATTGCTGTGGTGCTCTTCGGTCAAATACCTTTGGCATGCTTCAAAGTGTGGTAGCACTTCTCATACTTGTGTAAGACATTATTTTAATTTTTTCTTCAATTTTCATGGTTATTTTTTACTTTTCCATAGAATTTGGAAGCCTAAAAAAAGATTATTGAAAATATAATTGAAGTCAATACCTTCCAGAAGCATAGAAGAATTATTATTTTAAAATCTTCTTTCCAATAATTAATTAAATCAATCGCCATTCTTTATGGTTTATTTATATATCAAGATGTTGATGAAAATAAAAAATAAAATTATTTTTTCACTACAAATGTTTTTGCCTTTTCCCGCCTAAAAAAGAAGAGCCTAAGATACAATTACAGAAGTTGTGTTCTATTAATAAAATTCGCACGTAGATTCGGCTGGCCAGTGTAGGGGTTTATTTGAGAATCTCAAGGAGCAACAATTCCTTACAGAGGCTTATGGCACTGAAGACGGAAAGCGGCTTTAGCACTGCAATAGATTATTTTTGCAGAATAGGCTATTTTTTTGGAGCATCCTGAAATTATTTTTACAGCCCCCATCTTACGTCTGTTTTCTCATTGTATCAATTTCGAAGTAGCTTTTATAACGAGTAGGCTAAAAACGATGATGGATAATACGTATCAAGTGTTGAGAAAGTTCTCTAGTATTTTTATCAAATGTTTCTTATCAATAGTAAGATTTCTGGCAGACTGGTGACGCAAAACATTGTTAAGGTTGCAAAATAGGCATTATACCTAAAGAAGGAAAAAATATATTCCTTTAAAATCTCTTATCAAACAAGATAACATATTGCACTAAATATTTATTAGTACGTACTTGTTGCATTGAGTCAAAACAAAAATGATATGCTATTTTTTATACATATACTCCGATCAATTTTTAGATGTTTTAGTGTTTGGGTATAACTGACCCACTAACTTCGCGTGGATATTTAATTGAAAGCCTAAATTAATCAAATAATTACATTTTATTTCTCAATAATTTTTTGATGCTTCATTAAATAAATAAATAATAAAAAAATGAGTAAGTTGCCTCTAACAAATGTAACAGATAGTTTTTTTTTTAGGTTGGCCTGGATAAAATCTAATGGCTCAGATGGATTGAAGTCCTTCATCACCAGAAAAACCAATCACCAAAAACCATACATAACCAGAGAATTTTCGTCGGCGAAAGTTCATCAAAACAAGATAACCCTAACTATTAGAAGGCACCTATAGCTGTAACACAACTTTTGTCTAAATATACCCTTTGACATGACATGACCATCACAAGAAGACCATCAATAGCAGAAGACTCTCATCACCAGAAGACCATCAATAGCAGAAGACTCTCATCACCAGAAGACCATCAATAGCAGAAGACTCTCATCATCAGATGTCCATCAATACCAGAAAACTCTCATCACCAGAAGACCATCAATAGCAGAAGACTCTCATCACCAGAAGACCATCAATAGCAGAAGACTCTCATCATCAGATGTCCATCAATACCAGAAGACTCTCATCATCAGATGTCCATCAATACCAGAAAACTCTCATTACCAGAAGACCATCAATAGCAGAAGACTCTCATCACCAGAAGGCCATCAATATCAGAAGACCCTCATCATCAGATGTCCATCAATACCAGAAGACTGTCATCACCAGAAGACCATCAATAGCAGAAGACTCTCATCACCAGAAGACCATCAATAGCAGAAGACTATCATCATCAGAAGTCCATCAATAGCAGAAGACTCTCATCATTAGAAGACCATCTATAGCAGAAAACTCTCATCATCAGAAGACCATCAATAGAAGAAGACTCTCTTCATCAGAAGACCATCAAAGCAGAAGACCTCCAATAGCAGAAGACTCTCATCATCAGAAGGCCATCAATAGAAGACAATCAATAGCAGAAGACTCTCATCATCAGAGGACCATTTATAGCAGAAGACTCTCATCATCAGAAGACCATCAATAGAAGACGACTCTCATCATCAGAAGACCATCAATAGCAGAAGACCCCCAATAGCAGAAGACTCTCATCATCAGAAGGCCATCAATAGAAGACTATCAATAGCAGAAGACTCTCATCATCAGAAGACCATTTGTAGCAGAAGACTATCAACATCAGAAGACACAAATCGCCAAAAATACAAAGAAGAGACTCATTATCAAAACATCTTATCAGCAGAAGAGATTAGTACCCGAAGACTCTCCTCATCAGGAGACACCAATCACCAGAGGCATTCATCACCAGCAGACCCTCCCCAAATATTTCAATACCAGAATATCTTATCACCAGAATGTTTATTGATGATAACATTTGCACTACAATCCTCATACTCTAGTGACATTGGTTTTGATAAACATGTCGGTGTCGTACCTACTCTATCATAACGGGTCACATCATATGGTTCGCTGGTCACACGGTAAGCGTTATTCCCGTTACGTTACTGTCACTAGTCCGTTCGCTTTCCTCTCCTATTACATTTTGCGGACGTAGTACATCGGTCTAGTTGTAGCAGGAGCTGCTGAAAGCGCTTAACACCCAAAACAAAACTTTTTGTGGAATAATTGACTTAATCAATTTTTAAGATCGTCCATCTCTGCCAGCAACCACATACTTTTATGAAACAAAATAATAACTAAAATAAAAATAATCAGTCCCGTTACAGGCCACGAGGGCTCAGAGGAGCAGATACTGTAGAGGTATCTGATTATTGACCATACGGCACCCAAGGGAGATAGCGTCGTCAGTACTATGGTCCGGCAGCCTGATTTTCCCCTTTGCAGGTACCCATTAATAAATTAAGGCCGGGTTGGCCTTGGGGCGGTCAGGAAGACCGAATCCAGCCGATAAACGAAGATACTCCAGCATATTAGTCCAATGCTCTACCACTGAGCTAACCTCTCTCCCCAGTTTTATGAAATAAGTTTTGGAAACTCTATGTTAAAAAAAAACAACATATTGGGTTGTAGGGAATACAGTATTTTATCATCTTGGAAATTGGTTTTATTGAAAGGGATTACGGAAAGCATGAAAGAGGATTTGGAGGATGTGAGAAGGATATAACAAAACTGTAAGTCATAGTTATGAGAGACAAAAACTATAGTTGATTTATCCTGCCGCGCCAAAATGTCATAAAATCTTCTACATTTTCTATTTTAGTTACCCATTGATATTACACCACAATACCCGATAAGAATAACCTGATCTGAATTAAGAACAGACTCCATTCAGGATGACATATCCTACACATGCCGTTGGTGTTTAATAGCAACAAGGAGGGGAGGAAGAATTGAGTTCAAGGCTCCTATCATGGGAGGAGTTTTGGGGCCGAGAAACAGGAAGGTAACAATCATCTCTCATGTAATGGCATCTCTTCAAGAATTATCATCCAACAGAACAAAAACCACCATACTATTGTTTTAGAAATATTAGAAAAATTATTATCCAAAAGAGTCACAATAACATGTAAATCATTTACAGTGGTTACCTGTTGTCAATATAATTATATTTGCGCACATGAGGTTGCTATCTCTATAATTTTCTGTACACAACAAAGCAAATATATACAAACAAACCCACTACTGCAACTGATTCCTTTCCTCCTACTAAAGACATCAAAAAAGTTAAACACAAAATAGTAAATATTTATTTCTAGGAAATGTGTAGGTAATATTACAGGTATAAATTTAATTACAGTGGTCTCCATAAGATATTACATTTTCGGACAAAATACCTTCTAAATTTATGTGCTCAAGATTTTATTTTAACTGACTTCTAGTTACAATTGTATAACTACTTAGATGAACGGGGTCTGATTAAAACCATTTCTAAGAGTAATGTTTTTTTTAAGGGAATTCAATCCCGCGAATGATTGTTGCTATTGTCATTTGTTGAAAGTAATAAACAGATGATATAATAAAACTAGAAACTACAGAAAATAGGCAATTAAATAAAAGAAGAATCTAATAAAATACAATAACATATGAAGATATATATGCCAAACAGGGATTATTAAAAAGAAGCTGCGATTTGTGTTTTTTTTTTCTTTAAAAAACTAGCTAATGAGAACTTTATTGACTGAAACCGCGCAAACTCGGATTATAGCCCAGTCAGTGGTTTCAAGTGGAAAGTTTTGGTGTAATTGTTTTGATTGGCTTATTCTATGTTTTTTTGGGTACTAAACACAAATCTGAACTTGTCCACCAAAACGTTGCTCGGCAAATATGAGAAATCATCAAAAAATAACTCAAAATAATGTTTTTAAATTATTTTTAGCTTATATCTTGCAAAGCATGCTATTTTTTTTTTTTTTTTTTTTTTTTTTTTTTTTTTTTTTTTTTTGTTACGGCGCATCTACATCTAGGTCATTAGCGCCGACATCCAGGGTGCAGCGAGGAATTTTACCAGCGAGCCGTGGGATGATAAAATTCCTGCCGGAGGTTGGGAATCGAACCCACCATCTCCCGCTTATGAATCCAAGGCGCTAGCCAATAGACCACGGGAGACCCCTAGCATGCTATTTACCCAAATAGTGATTCTGTAGTAGATGTGGCTATTTGTCAAAATGTTTACTATTTGGTTGTTAATTAAATTGTAGGAGTTGCCTTGCTGAGAATTGTGCTCAGTTAAGGAGAACACTTTTATTTTTATACATTATTAAGGGATTTTAGTGTATATTTTATTTCCAAGTGTAAATGTTACAATTATTCTATTCCGTAGTTCCGAAATATTCATTTCCTCTAAATTACTACGATATCCATTTACAAATATCTTGGATCCTTTATAATGGAGAAGGTAAGATGCTATGACTTTATGATCCTATTTCCAATAGAAATGCTACGAAGACTATGAAGCTAGAAGAATGAAAAGAAAGATAAAAACGGTTTGAGCTCCCGTAAAATGATTGACTTGTTGTCAATGTGAGAAGGTTATTGCACTTGTAACACAATGTGTTCCGGCCTCCGTCAACAGTTTCCTAATAGCAGGCCTGCCAACTGTATGTGTTGAATCATAATTTCCACTTCTAATGAAGCAGTAGAAAACCTTTTGTCTCTTTGTGGGTCGCCCTCTCATCCACTACTAGAAATGTGCCAACCTCACAACTAACGTAGCTATTTATAGTTTTCCTTGCTCTAGAAATGGATCAATGGTAGTCTATAAGTTAAGGACGCCATTTCAAGAATATTATTAATTGTTAGTTGCTGAAAGAGAAATTCATTTCAACCAAGAAAAAAAGTATCTCTTCTTTTTATTGTTGATAACTTAGTTGTATCAATACTGTCTACAGAACCACCACACTGGATTATTCTAAATAAGAGGTTCTAATATGTCTCTCCAATTCCTGAAGGCTGATGGATTCGAATGTTATTGTAAGTTCTGTAGGTAAGAGAATATTGTGTTTAGTTATTGGTTGTGTCTTCTGCATTTGGCATTTACTTTTTTTTTAATGAATTACGTATGAAATAAGGTCGTCTGTTTTATAATATGATAAGACATTCGAGATTGTCCGATCCTAAGGTGAACCAACAGCAATTCTACTGTTGTGTTGTCACGGAAAATGGATGCGTTCAGCGGTAGATTTGATGGTTTGCAGTTTATTGTCAATTAGTCAAGTACATCTGCCTTGCTTATAATGTTAGATTTCCAGTTTAAACGTTTTGATCAAGACTCGGTGTGACAGATCGTTCAACGTTAAATGTTACATTTCCAGGGGTTAATGTAAGACATGATTTCGGGGGGGAGGGGTTGTTGTCCGCACCGGGGAGTTTTGGGGGTATAACCTAGAACTTGGAATAGTTAGCCTACTAAAACGCTATTACACCCATAAAAAAATTCGCTGAACTAAGTGATCTTATTTAATTTATATTTGAGGCCCTTTTACTCATCTGCAAGGGTTGTCGATATTATGCTTTTCGTATACCTTGTTGTCAGTATGTTGTGTCCATCAGTACTTTTATTGCGTTTGTATCGTTGTTTTGATAGTTATCGTCTTCGTTTTCCGTGATTTGTTGAACGTCGCATATCAATATCTATAGAACTATTACCAAGTTACCAAGCCTGTGGATTGTTAAGGGTTAGTAGCAGATGCAATTTCTATCTGTTTATAATTGCCTGCTGATGCAGTTAATAGTATAATTGTATCGGGGGCAATTATTTGTCTTCTTGATTATGATTTCATTAAATTATAATATCACTATTAATAAGAAGTTATAATATTTAATACAATAAAGACTTAAGTTTTGCCTGTAGGATTAATAAACTAAAGGGTGGGATTACAAGCGAGGGTAGGTTTGGAAAGCTTTGTCCTTGACTGATGTGTTGCCCAACGGGACTGGCTTCTACCCGGGGAGCTGCGTGTAAGTCCATCTCCGGATTTCGGGAGTGTCCTTGCAAAAACTGACCTTTACATGCGGGATGACTTGACCTGGTTCTTAAGGCAGATTCGGGATTAGACCTTCCGTGGAATTCAACAACTTGGAATCTGCTATTATGCTCATCAATGTATAGCTTAGCGGCGAATTGTAAAGGAAAGGGAGAAATTGGTTATAAGGATTATGAGAATTGTGGCGCTTCCTGCAGGATTCTCACCGGACTTAGTCTGAATCATAAAAACTGCCTCATTTTAGCCTATTTCTTTATATTTCTTGTATGGAATGTGACTCGAACTGAAAGTCATAATTTTATGGGCCTTTATGGGTCACCCCTCGGTCTAGTAGCTAACGCCTTAGATTCTCATGCGGGAGACAGGGGTTCGAGTGCCTCCAGCGGCAGGAATTTTTCTCATCTCAGGGCCCTTTAGAAGGTTCCTTGCCACACCATGGATGTCGGCGCTTATGGCCCAGGTGTCAGTACGCCGTAAACAAAAAAAAGAAATGTAGTCTCTATATGACGACAAATAGCTCCAAAATTCAGGCAACCTTTTCTTCGACTCAGGTCCTATTTTGTTGATCATTTTTTTCTATTAAATATATTTGGTTTCAACATTTTCATTTATATATATATTTTGATTTCTAAGCCGTTTTCGATAAATTTAATAAAATATACAAAACGTACAAAGTACCTAAGGTCTGTTGATAACATTATTTTCAATATGTTTCGCTACTACAAATTTATCCCAAAAGTACCTTAGTCTGGATGATTGTCAAACTAGTGAAAACCCCAATCCGCCGTTTTGACTCGAAAGCATCGCCTTGAAAATGGTTCCATTGGATTTAACACATCAAATCACTCATGAAATACTTTTAACGTAAAACTGTAAGCGCTATGATTTCTTCAAGAAGTTTTTCTGACAAATTACAGTGTTTTCGGTAGATGTTATGAAACCAATATATATATATATATATATATATATATATATATATATATATATATATATATGCCAATTTTTCTTGACTTTTGGTTTATGAAACTACAACATTTGCCATGTACATTTCCGTCCGGATTGCGTCAACCGGTCATAGCTAAAAGTGAACTCTCCTCCCTGCAGATTGAAGGCCCCGTAAAAGTTTAGATTGTTAAAATAAATCGCGATGATTTAAAAAACTTAATAAGGTGTCATTGAATATCTTTTCATGACAAACCTTTTTTCCTGATATTAGATGCAAAACATAAAATGTTTCAGAAATCGGCAATAGATAGTAGACAAATCGAACTCCAAAGAGGTTCACAATAATAATAGTTAGAGGTCCGAAGACAGTGAGAAAGCACATGGAATCGCGGAGCTGACCTATGACGCAAGCAGAGTCGAGGTTGCACCGGCAGATCTAAACATCCCAGCTTTACCACAATGAAAAAAAAAAAGGCAGACAAAGAATGAAAAAATGAATAAAAATAAATCAGGAAAGCTCGATAATGGCCGTGCTTTAGTCACGGATACATATTTAGATAAAAATATAATGAAACTTCTTTTCCCTTCCTACTCTTAAGGTATTAAAGAGAACCATTAAGTCTTTTAACTTCGTTAAATCCATTCTCAATGTCCGCGGTAATAAGCGATTACTCTGTCTCAAATTGATATTTATAGTTGGCATGATATTCAGCTATTTCAGGAAACTTATAAAACGACTAAATAAGTCCATAATTTGCCTTGGTGTTATATTACTTGAAAAGTAAGTACAATATACAATTACCCTTTAAGTTCCATACCAACACCGACTGAAGTCTGAAACTGCATCTGATGATATTGAGACATATGTTGCAACAGACGGGGCTAAAACTGAGGCGCATACTGAAAGCGCTCCAGAAAACGCTAAGACTGAGGGTGCATTGGAGTGAACTGAGACTCATATTGAAAGCGCTCCAGAAAACGCTAAGATTGACGGTGCATTGGACTGAACTGAGACTCATATTGAAAGCGCCCCAGAAAACGCTAAGACTGAGGGTGCATTGGACTGAACTGAGTCTCATATTGAAAGCGCTCCAGAAAACGCTAAGACTGACGGTGCATTGGACTGAACTGAGTCTCATATTGAAGCGCTCCAGAAAACGCTAAGACTGACGGTGCATTGGACTGAACTGAGTCTCATATTGAAGCGCTCCAGAAAACGCTAAGACTGACGGTGCATTGGACTGAACTGAGTCTCATATTGAAGCGCTCCAGAAAACGCTAAGACTGACGGTGCATTGGACTGAACTGAGTCTCATATTGAAGCGCTCCAGAAAACGCTAAGACTGACGGTGCATTGGACTGAACTGAGTCTCATATTGAAGCGCTCCAGAAAACGCTAAGACTGACGGTGCATTGGACTGAACTGAGTCTCATATTGAAGCGCTCCAGAAAACGCTAAGACTGACGGTGCATTGGACTGAACTGAGACTGAAGCTCCGATGAACTAGACCAGCGTTTCTTAAACTGGGGTCCGCGTACTCATTGCCAGGGGCAGCGAGAGAAGCTATTACGTTTTGAAAGCTTCTAATAAAAGTTTTCTCTATAAATGTGTAAGACCATTTAATAATACAGGAACAGAAAAAAAGTAGTATTTTCCAAAGATACCATACATATATTCTTATGTATGTCGATACGCTGACTCCGAATCCGGAGTCCGTTTCACCCCAGCACGTCAGGTTCAAGAGCATTTGAAGGTAAAATTTCATATGAAGTCGTTAAAGAAGAAATAACTAGAGCTTCCATGGGTCGCTGAATTCGAACCCGAGGCCTGTTTCACCCCATCGTCCCAAAATCAAGGTCATTTCAAAGACAAATATGTCTATTTTGCATAAAAAGAATTTTGACTGCAGCTTCATTTTTTGCAAAATAGACACACTTGTCACCTTGATTTTGGGCAGATGTGGTGAAACAGATTTTGGATTAGATTTCAGCTACCCTCAAAACCATGGACCCTCTAGTTATTTCTTCTCTAACGATTTCATACAAAATGTGACCTTCAAATTGTATTTAACCTGACGTGCTCGGGTAAAACGGACTCCGGATTCGGATTCAGCGTGTTGAAATATAAGAATATATGAATGTTGTCTCTGGAAAATACCACTTTTTTTTTGTGCCTGTGTAATATATGCAGCAATAAATATTTGCAAATATTTATTATACTCTAAATCCTAGGTGACTGAAGGCCGGAAATTAAATCTCGAAACGACTGGGATTGACAGGGGAAGAATTGCAAAGGAGATTTTTTTTCAGGAGGGCGTACACAGGCTTCAGAAGTTTGAGAACACCTGTGCAAGACTGAGTTTGAAGCTGCAATAGACTAGACTTAATATGAAGTGATATCAGACCAGAATAACCTCTCAGCTTCGTTCAACCAATGGCACAGGGAGAAGCATCGCTTTATGACAAACAATACATTGACAACCGGAGTGAGCATTGAGCGCTGCTCACCAAACAGATAAAGGTCAGTTTTCTTTAATGGCCAAACGATATTGGAACTATAGGGTAACACAAAAATTCTAAAGGCTTGGAAAATGCCTGTCGAATGAAACTGAACATTACTTGAGGAGAGAACTTTTTATGTGGGGAGGGGCATGATTTCAGTTCATTTACGAAAGGCCAAACGACATATAAACACTTTAAAATGTTATGTTAAAGCGTTTATGAGGCTGAGCACCATCTTCAGTGCTATATTGTGGCCCAAAATCCATACACAAGAATAATTTTTTTCATTGATATATATATATAAACCAAAGCAAAATATTTTTCATTTAAATAACACTCCAGGAAAATATTTTCTGACAAATAATAATTTTCACGCTATAATAACTACATATTATGTTTGATTAGCAATATATATTAACGTTTTAACAATATTGTCAGAAGAATTACCCATTAATGTAAACTTTTATAATATTATTTATTAAAAACCAGCTAAATATAAACTGTTGAAGGTATTCCAATGGAAGAAAGGCCGTGGTTGCTACTGATAAAGCGATGGCGTGATGATTTATAAAAGCATCTAGTGTTTACACGACAAAGGATGCGAACTGCATAAAGGAACAAGTTGCATTTCAAGGTGCATTAGAACCGTTTGAGGAAGATAATCTCTTCCTTATTCTAGTGAATAAATATCTCCATTGTTTCTATGCATGAACAGCTGAATTCATTTACGTACTACTCATTAACATAATAAAACTACAAACAGATTTTACACTTAACAATTTTAAACTTTGTTATGATTTTGAATTTTTAATTATTTAGCAATAATTTGGAGAAAATTATTTTTGTTAACTCATAATTTATCGCCGAAAAAGTATATCTTACAAAAAAAAAAAAAAAAAAAAAAAAAAAAAAAAAAAAAAAAAAAAAAAAAATGAAAACTAAGGATAACACTAATACTATGCAACTAGTTCTATATTAATTAGTCCACCTTCAAGAAAAATGAAAAAAATAATGAATTTTTGTCTGCCAAAAATATCATTGCCATAAATATCTCTGTAACAAATTAGATAGGTAATAAGAAACTGAAGAACTAGAAAAAAAAAAAAAAAAAAAACAAATGACAAGAAAAAGGAATTTTAAGGAGCTGGTAAATTCAATAAGATTGTTTCTTAGTGATAATTTTTGCAGGGGGTTCGAGAATACATTGAAACAATTTCCAGTTCTTTAAATTAAAGAAAACAATAAATTCACAATACATACATTTTACAACAGCGGAAAATATAGGCTGTTTCATATGTTATATATATACTTCGGAAATCGATCCTGGAAGAAAAAACGTCCTTTGGCACATAGTATCTCGTTTTTTCTTCGTTTCCGAGAAAAACGCAAACAACAAAAACACAATTGTGAAAAGGCATTCTTTCATAATGCCTATATAAAAATGATTAAAGTATATGTTTTATCCTGTGCCCTCTCTCATTATTATTCTTTTTAGTCTTCAAAATAATGAATTATAATGAGTAAACGAATTCTATATTCCAACTATTTAGATCGAAAGATATGTATTTATTAATGTTTTCGCAATATAGGCGACGAAACATATAGAGATCAATGAAAGATATGATGTATCTTTGTGGTAATACGTAGAGTTATTATGTACCTATATAGATTATTTACAGTTAAAGTATTCTTATGTCAAGCTGGTTTCATTGTTGTATCTCTCGGTTCAAATAGTCAGATGTCAAGTAGATATAACTCTTATTCATTTTGGTAGTCAGTTAATACAGTTGAAAGATATAAGGCAATTATAAAATGACTATAATCGAGGCAGTATTTCGTCAGAACCGTGTATATTTTAAAAATTGTTATTTTTATACTGTTATTGGTTATTAATTGGTAGAGATAAAATAATGTATTACATTGTTATTTACTTATTTAAGTTGTCATACAACCAGGATAAATTCCCGGATTCTATTCCGAAAGATATATATAGAAGAACGTCACGAACCGGGACGACGCCGCCAAAACAGAGGGCGTGTAGGAGTGTAGAGGGAGAGAGAGGGAGTGATAGAGGGAGAGGGAGACGAGAGAGGGGAGACTGGCCTAGTAAGAGAGGGTCATCGCCCGCCCTAGTTGCAGCAAGGACAGTGCTCCCACCACCTTCCCTTCCTACTCACTCACTACTACAATACAATCTAGCTACTGATACTATCATATATGTATATATATATATATATATATATATATATATATATAATTAGTATGTATATTCACGGGGTATCGCAAGTTAAAAATGTGCACAAGCAGAGAAAATTCACCAAAACACACGGTTTTGCTAATAAACTCTTAGAAAGGCATATAACTGGAAGTGAGATAGAAATGTTTGGTTGGTCGTGTTCAACTACATTTTTCGTCTAGTTTCACCCCTTGAAGCATCATCATTAACTTTCGATACACCCTGTATAATATTTAATCAAGATGATGATTGGAATAATACTAAATTGTTTTAATTCTTTGGGGGTTTGGGGGTTTTCAACTACTTTATTCATTTTTATAAAACAGGCAAAAGGTCAAATGTTAAAATAAAGTAATAATCTTTTGAAATACAAATAGTCTTTTTACACACTACTCTTTTTTTATTAAAATTGCCCTACCGGTTTCAAATGTATTCCGATGCTTCTTCAAGGGCTTTGAAAAAATATTGAAGCCAAACGAAAGGAAGGCAAACTTTCTTCAAGAAGGGACACGTCCAAACTGAGATAATATAACGGAGAACTTCAGCAGTTAAAACCGACCAACATCGTAAATTAAAATCGATATCCTTAAGAAGTATATGTGTCATAAGCAATCGTTATTTTCATTAAAATTTTAATAAAAATCAAAAGTAAGTTGAACGTGGGGGGGGGGGGAGGATCAATGGATTCTAGGAGTAAATAACAAGCAAGAGTTGATCGCGTCTATTGTAATTTTTAAATTTCATTTTGAGGGCCACAATTATTGAATTATGAGTGTGAACGTAAATCCGGGTAAAAATCTTCATGATTTGTTGAATGGACAAATATATTATATTCACAATGAATATAATATATTATGCAAGTTATATGTCAGTCTGAACATAACTTGTACACTCAAGAAATCATGAAAATTCTTACCCGGATTTAACGACCACTCTCAAAATTCAATATTTATGGGCCTTAGAATGAAATTTAAAAATTATAACAGACCTTAACACAACTTAATATAAGATACCTGATGATGAACCTGAACAGGCTCGAAACGTCGCTAAAATATAAGATAATGTTTTAAGGAATTATTTTATGGAGGGCAACTCCTGCCAATTACTCCAAGAAAAATTACTGGTCTATAAAAAAAGGTTTTTATTTACACCTTTGACCTTCTGCCTATATTATAAAAATCATTTAAAAATTGGAGTCATTTTTTAGAATCACTAGTTTATTTATTGTATATATATATATATATATATATTATATATATATATAAAAATCAGTCCCAAGGGCCCAGAGGGGCAGATACTGTAGAGGTATCTGATTCTTGACCATACGGCACACTAGGGTGGTCAACACTATGCTCCGGCCGCCTGCTTTTCCCCTTGGCTACTTCGACTGCTAGAGTCATTAGCACCCAAGGTACCCATTATTAATTAAATTAATTAAAGGCTGGGTGAGCCTAGGGACGATCTGGGACCCCAAATACAACCCTCGAACGGCAGCACTAGAAGAAAAAATCTTTAGTGCGCGCTCGGGTTTTGAACCTGGTCCTCCAGTTCATTAGTCGAGTGCTCTACCACTGAGCTAACCTCGTCCCCATACATATATAAATGAATGTTAATTCCTGAGAAATATGCATGGTAAACGAAAACTGGATGGTGGTCAGACTTCAAACTAACGAATTCACTGAGCAATCTTTAACAAATTCTTTCAGCAAAGCCAATTGAACATTGTAATTAGTAGATATGATTTAAAAATTATAGACTACGAACGGAGATTTGTAAATTAGAGCTACGATAAATATTCATTTTCGTAATATTTTTTCACAGGTATTATAGTTTTCTCATATGCATACTTCAGTATCTGGTTAACGGTAAAATGTGATTCAACTAAGGTCATTTGAATCTTACTGATCATTGTACATACTGGATACTCTTAGATTTATTTCTTGGTATTTGTTAATTACGCAGATTACGATTGGATGAGTTATGAAGTTTGCAGTTGGTTGCAAAGAACAACTTGCTAAGAGTGGATTCACTCGCGAATATTTAGTACCTTGCCTCAGAAATAGATTAACAGGAATATGCTTTACCTAATGTGCTAATATTTTCGTATATATTTATATATATCGTATATATATTATAGGGGAATCGGAACAGTTACTTCGAAAACGAATTAAACAGCATGCGCAGCCAACGGCTATAGCCACGTTGAATACACCGGTTCCCGTAGATCACCGAAGTTATGCAACGTCGGGCGTGGTCAGTACCTGAATGGGTGACCGACCACGTGCTGTTGGCATTATAAAAGGGCGGCAACCTATAGATAGCCCGGCGCTAATGGCCAAGTTGTAGATGCGCCGTAAAAAAAAAAAACAGCATGCGCAAAGTATTGATAAAGGAGAGAATAAAACAGCGTTGGCTCATCATGCTATAAAATATAAACATAGTTTTGATTTTGAAAATATTAGCACATTAGGTAAAGAAATAAATAAAATGAAAAGAAGAATTAAGGAAAATATCCATATCATAAAAAATAGAAAGAAAGTGGTAGGCAAATAAAAAAACTGAGATACTACATTTGAACACTATTTTTATTAACTTATTTGACAAAAAGTAAAAATATGTTTTAATTAGACGGTGGGAAGATGGTTTTAATTTTTAAGACTATATTTCTTCTGGAAATTAGTTTTAAATTTTAAATGTATGACATATCGATTATCGATCAGCTGATTATATTTCGCCATATTGGATTCTTTGAGACCATGATCAGTCTATAGGTGGCCGTACTGATGGAAGGTTATCCTCCTCAGGTTGAGGCTGTAAGTTTTATGTATGTAACTTTTTCTCCTGAAGAAACATGTAGGGAGGTATGAAAGTTGGTGAAAATGTGGGGTGAAGTTTTTATTATTTGACCTTCCGCCTAGCACGAAATACGAAAATTAATTTTGTTCCACAATAATATTTACATTGTTTTACATTATTTCCTTCAAATATTGCAGTGTTCTCTAACAATATACAGGGTAGCCCCAAAGTAGTTTTTCAAGGTACTTATAGGTAACGCGATTCTGAGTAAAATAGATCTTATCAAGGTTGGTCCGGAAATGTTTTTTGGAGGCGCTAGACCTGCTAAAATCAGGTTTCCAGACTCAAAATCCCGGTACCTTCTTGACATCTGATGCTAGAGGAACAACCTTAAAATAAATATTGTAGGCCACTAACTTCTGCACATTTTGGGAACCAAGGAATCTAAATTTCCATCATGGGATCTGGGGATTGGTTTGGTCTAGCTTTAATAATTAGTGTTTTTCCTGCGTTGCACAAGGTTCCTCGTGGTGATTAAGATAAACTAGTGTTCTAAAAACACTGATTATTAAACATTGACTCAACGAATCTTTATACCACTTGGTGCAAAATTAGAGATTCTTTGGTACCAAAAAGTGCATAATTTACCGGCCTACAACTTCCATTTTCTCTAATAAAAGTAATTGAGAAGATATCGGCTTTTAATGCTTGAAAAGCGTGCTCTCAAAGGTCCAGAGCATTAAGGATGTATTTCCGAAACCCACGTTGATAGGAACTTTTCTGCTCATAAGGGGACATCCCCAAGTGTCCGGAGCCGATTTTTATGAAACTTTGTATATTTATTAAACACGTGAAAAAAATCGGTACGTATTTTTTTTTGTATCGGCCCAATCGCACGTTTAAGGGGGGACCAACCCTTCCAAAGTACACCTCAAATATTCTAAAAAGGGGAGATACGGCGGTGGGGTCATTTTTTCTGGTGATTCTACATCACAAAATCGTCGACATGTGTACGTGCGTTCCGTCCAATGCGCCTTAGGAGCTGAGAAATAAAATAAAATAGGTGGTAAATGCTTTATTTTATATATCGAGTATAGAAAATGATATCGACATGATTCTTTCACCAATTCATGGGTTGTAGAGAGCAGATAAAATATCAAATCCAATCGTTAAACAATAATTTATATTTCGTCAAATAAATTCAAAAATATGCTTACGTTTGTAGTAAACTATCATTATTCATTTTTTAAAACCAAAAATAATAGCTGATCTAAAATCAGCACCCCAAGGAACTCTAATTGCCTTGTCAGAATCGAATTATCTATAAGTACCTTGAAGCCAGCCTGTGTTTGTGTGTGTGTGTTTGTGTGTATAAAAATATATAGGAAGGGAGGGCACAAAAAAAAAAATATTTTCATCATCTGTTTTAGAGAATATTGCGTTTTCAATTCGATATTGGGTCTTTCTACTATCACTCTTATTCAATAAAACTAGAAAGGGAATATACGCACTATTTGGAGACAAAACAATATAAAAAATTTACAAATATTGTTGTTAAACAAAACTAATTTTCGTTTAACTAAAGAAGACAGACTTACAACATTCGGTTTCATTTTAAGTCTTGGCACTCCTTGGATAATGACCTTAACGCTTAAGTAGGGAGGTGGTTTATACTAAGGAACTTATTCTTAGGGAGGAGGGGTGCTCACAACTCCCCAATGAAAAAAATCGCTCCAACAAAAAGCGGTCTTTAAAATTAGCATCTACTTTATTATTTCACATTTTTAAACCTATTACCAATATTAAATAACCAAATAATTAATTACAATGCTCAAATGTGGTATTTTTTTTTAATAATAAAATTTGAATCGTTTTTGTTCATTTGTAATTTTGTTTTTATACAGTTATCAAAGATATGACTTTGTTGAATAATGAAAAATTTGTAATCAAGTTTAATTTAATTATTAAGGGATAGAAGAAGTACTTAATTTAAAATATTTTCTTGCAAAGTATACTAATTTAATCTGTGAAATAGTGCATATTTCTAACTCTAAATGTCCACAACAAATTTACTTCATGTCATTCATAGGCAGAAATGTTTTTCAAGAACAACAAAAAATCGTTGTTTTCTTATCTAAACTTTACTTTCTTTGTATATTGAACAAACGGTTTATCTACTAGGCAGTCTGTGATCCGTTTTTGGTGCTGGTTGTGGCATCATCCTCCTGTTCAGTTTGGCCGCCTGATGTATTTAGGAATCAAAGATTCGGTTGGTCTCTTTTCAATTCGTGGTCTAATCAGTTCAAGCCCAATATCTCTCAAGAACTCGACCCTCACCAGAGTTCGTACTAGGATTATTTGCTACATATATTGCCTGAGAGTTAATGCCGGCTATGTGGAGGATTCTAAACAAGACAGTTAGAGGACACGCCCAGCTACAGGATGTGTAGTGCACATCTTATCAATGATGTCCACATCACCTTTGAGTAGATTATAAAATGTTACTATTTCTAGCTTCTCATCTCAACCTGCTATAGTGATTCTTCATCCGACTGTTCACTTTATGTTTCAAGGAATGATTTTTCAAAAAAATCTCTTTCCTCTTCATCCGAATCAATAGACTCAACTTTACACTCCATCATCTTTACATACTTACTAAAAGGCCTCCCCATTCTTTCTTGATTTTCTTCATATAACATGCCAAACGATGGTCGAAATAAAAAAAAATATATTTTAAATTTTTGTTACGTAACTAGGGAGGTGGGGTTCTGTGAGCACCCCAAGCCAATAAAAGACCCGAAAGACGGACAAATAAAGTTTTTTCTGATGCAAATACAACCTCAAAGTGAACATAAATACTATTTAGGAAGGTACCAAGGAGATGAAAAAGATTGAAAATCTTTAAATTGAAAATATAGAGGTAATTAAGTCATGGGGTGCTGTGAACACCCCGTCTACCTACTAAAAGGTTACGCACTGTTGGCTTTGAAATATTATATTGTTATTGATTTTAAGTACTATTTTTAAAATCTTCATCTATAACTCTCATACGATTACACCCACGAAAATTACATTTAAATGGCATGGTTCTTGACAAAATTTAGAGGATACTGTTATTTGTGTTGTAGCGAATTGACATCCATTATTTTCCTAGGTTCATATATAAATCATTTAAGTTATATACATATATATATATATATATATATATATATATATATGTGTGTGTGTGTGTGTGTGTGTGTGTGTGTGTGTGTGTGTGTGTGTGTGTGTGTGTTTATTTATGTATAGAAAAATATGTAGATAAGTAAGAGTATATGGACAGATATGATAGATAGGTAGATAAATAAGCGCAAAAAAATCTGAAGAAAACAATAAACCTCGCCTTGACGATCAAGTTATTACAGTAATAAAATTAATGGTATATACTACAAGTCGGTAGTACGTTAGGTGTCCAGTATCGGCAATAAAATTAGTCAATAAAAGTTTGATTTAGTAATAATATTGGAAAAGAGCATAGTGATCTAGGCAGAACATGAATGGAATAATTATCTGCGCTATCTGTAGGCGGACTGGTCAATTATATTGTCAGTAGATGTTTATGTTTGACTTCCTTAAGCCTATGTTTTAACGCTATTTTATTATGGTCTAATTGAAAAATATACATTTATTTTTATTATACATTACATAAGTATTAATAAAAATATTATTGAAATTTAAGACCTCTAGAATGACTTTTTGTATAGATTCTATGAGACAACAAAGGCATTATTTGTGCCTACATAGATAGGTATGTATTTTAAGAATATTTCTTCAGACATATATATTGGAATAGCTGTATTGTTTCTAGTCAAATTTAAATAAACCGAAGCGAAGATTAAATGTATATAAACAATATAAGATAAGCCTTTTTTTAAAAAAGTCTGTTCAAATTTTCCGGACAGCTCAATTGTTTTAAGTATCTTTAACATTTTTTTAGACTTTTTTAAAATGATCCGGAGCTTCGAAATGTTTTTATATACAGTTATGGCAATTATACATAACATGTACGAGTCGCGCACCTGAAGCGCGTCTTCTTAGCAAAATTATAATTTATATATATATATATATATATATATATATATATATATATATATATATTTTTTTAGTTGAAAGGTGTTTTATTCGATTACCTACGTTCAAGTTCTGCAAAACTAGCGCATCAATGCGTATTGACGCAAAACCGTAACCACTATATTTTTATTTGTGGTTTTACACAATGTATTTTGTCTCAAATTTGATAAAAAGTGGTTCTTTTTTACAGGTTTTTACAGAGCTGATGAGCGATTAGGCAAACACACAAATATATATATACACACACATATATATATATATATATATATATATATATATATATATATATATAACGTTTTTGAGAAAAGTTTAAAAAGTCGATTTTTTTCGGGTACCAAAATCCGTCGACTTTCAAAACAGGATGCATCTAAATCGTACAACTTTTCAGGGAAACCAAAAAACATCCAAACTAGTGTAAATTTCTTTGAGAAATTATTTTTTACGAGCTCACACTAACATTGATTTCCTTGTTTTTGATGTGGTTTAAAGAATTTTCCCTTAAAAAAAGAAGTTTTTTCTGTGTGAAAAATTTTTTTTTCATTAAAATGTGGACTTAACCCATTTTTAAAGTCATCGCCTCATCTTATAGCTTGTTTTTAGCGCCTTATTGTTTGTATTTAATATCCTTTTTAGAGAACACCTTCAATTCGATATGTAGGTCTTTGGTGACCGTTGATATCAATTTTTCTTTCATTCGTCGACTGATGATTATGCCGCTGAAGTCATTTAGAATTCATATTGTTAAATTTCACAGTTAATTTCATTCGAAATCTTAATCCTAAGTATCTTTTCTCAAAGAAATAACTAAAAACGATGAATAAGATTGGGCTTAAATTAGTCGCTGCGAGACTCCTGAAATTATCCGCAGCCCAGAAGAGCGGCGTTAGATTCGACCGGGAGATAGAAGGAAGCGGGACTCCCACTTATCTAACGGTCAGGTTTTTTGCAGGAAGAGAAAGGGGAAGGAGTTTCCTGTCTTCATCCAACCCTTACGTAACCATCGCGAGAAAGTCTTCCTCGTTTCACTTTCCAAATCACACCTCCAGATCCTCTCGCTGGACCGGTGTGCTCCGGCCTTTCTCTGCCGAGGCGAAGGGCGTTCAGAAATTCGGAACTTTTCATGATGAAAACAGTGAGTAGTTCCTATAAAAGGGTGACGGAGGAAGACCACGACTACCTTTAAGTCACCATAGATAACTGACAACAGATCCATGGTCACCTAAATGTTCGCAATAAGTATTGTTTCTGTAGCTCTGAAGTTTTTTTGAATAATTGTAGGACACATTTCAACCTAGAAGCAAGGCTCGGCTGAGCAAGGACCATTACAGAGGCTTGAAAATGGGGATAGGTTCCTGGAAACGTCGCTAATAAAATAAAATGGTGGACGTTTGTGGCCACCGTGAACTTCAATTTCCACCACCAAGCAAGTTCTACAATTTCATTATTTAGTAATCAGTAACTATTTATTTAATAATTATAGTTATCACTGAAATATTATAAGATGTTTACTTATCGAAAAATTAAGAGATCATTACTGAAGCAAAATATGTGTAATGTAAGTGAATAAAAGAAACACAATAATGACTCTTATGCAGCTGATTCAATTATAATTTATTTTATTACGTAATGTTCATTTCTTAATATTTATTTTAATTTTCCGTTTCAAGAAGACTGGATTATCGATCATTTTCATTAATTTGTTTCATTTGGTTGTTAAAGGGATTGATCAACTGTTTCTAATGACTGTGACACTAGTGCAATTAATTGTATCAACAGGAGTTTTTAAATTTTGTGTGAATTTGATGAACACAAAATTTTAGGGTTAACAATGTTCTAAATTTTAAACAACTTTGTAAAAAAATTGAAACCACAATATACAGTTATTGGATAAGCAACCGACCACTAAGCCTACAATTTTATTCATATATGTAGGTACCTAATTACTACTTCTATAGTCTCAAAAATATATTTAGAAAATACAGGATCCTCATTTCACATTATCAAAAACAAGTAGATGTTAAAATTTGTTAGTTAAATTTAATACGGTAGACCTTAAATTTGAGGAAAATAATTAATACGGTTTTTGGCGGATCTCATCAATTGACTTATCCACTGACTCTCCTTAGATAGTAGAACAAATATGCGTGGTATTTTTTTTTTTTTTTTTTTTTTTTTTTTTTTTTTTTTTTTTTTTTTTTTTTTTTTTTTTTTTTTTTTTTTTTACGGCGCATCGACAATTCTTGGCTATCAGCGCCGACATCCAGGGTGCAGCCAGAAATCCTCTCAGCGAGCCCTGAGATGAGAAAATTCCTGTCGCCGGTGGGGATCGAACCCACCATCTCCCGCTTATGAATCTAGCGCGCTAGCCACTAGACCACGGGAGACCCCCTTGCGTGGTATTATTGCCTAAAATAGACTACGATTTAGAAAAAAAATGCTTTTATGGTTATATATTTAAATTAATTAAATACATTTTTGAAAGAATGATTAGCAGCCCAATTTACTCGAGCAGCACTCTTTATTTACTGAATAAAGCATTTCTTTCATTCTAATAAGTAAATGTCAAATAATCGCAAAAATACTATTAATAATTTTCAAACTAACGCTTTCAGAGACAAAGCTCCCATCATGAGTGTGATTGAAATGTCACTTTGAGAATTGTGGTGGAGATCTAAAGATTTTTTAACTTGTAAATCGCAGCACTAACAGCCTCAAAGCAAATCAATGTCGTATAGGTAGACAAGGTTGATATACAGTATTTTAATTCTAGTGAGAGTCATTTTAATGAAAGTTAAAACCCTTTATCTTAAGGGTTTAAAAACCCTCAAGTGAATTTAAAAGGATAGGCTATGTATTGATAGAAGTGAGGAATTTTCAGGTATAAATTGACTCTAAATTATTTTAATTCTAGTGAGAGTCATTTTAATGAAAGTTAAAACCCTTTATCTTAAGGGTTTAAAAACCCTTAAGTGAATTTACAAGGATAGGCTATGTATTGATAGAAGTGAGGAATTTTCAGGTATAAATTGACTCTAAATTATTTTAATTCTAGTGAGAGTCATTTTAATGAAAGTTAAAACCCTTTATCTTAAGGGTTTAAAAACCCTCAAGTGAATTTACAAGGGTAGGCTATGTATTGATAGAAGTGAGGAATTTTCAGGTATAAATTGACTCTAAATTATTTTAATTCTAGTGAGAGTCATTTTAATGAAAGTTAAAACCCTTTATCTTAAGGGTTTAAAAACCCTCAAGTGAATTTACAAGGATAGGCTATGTATTGATAGAAGTGAGGAATTTTCAGGTATAAATTGACTCTAAATTATTTTAATTCTAGTGAGAGTCATTTTAATGAAAGTTAAAACCCTTTATCTTAAGGGTTTAAAAACCCTCAAGTGAATTTACAAGGGTAGGCTATGTATTGATAGAAGTGAGGAATTTTCAGGTATAAATTGACTCTAAATTATTTTAATTCTAGTGAGAGTCATTTTAATGAAAGTTAAAACCCTTTATCTTAAGGGTTTAAAAACCCTTAAGTGAATTTAAAAGGATAGGCTATGTATTGATTGAATGCGGAATTTTCAGGTATAAATTGACTCTGAATTATTCCAAAAGTATTTGTATGTAAGTTAATCGTTTATTTATAAATTACAATATTAATTTATATTGTAAGTTAATCGTTCAAATATGTAGAAATCAATGAATTGATAATTTAATATAGTAAAATTCCAGAACGTAATTGCCTGAATAACGTTCGCAGGAAATCGTATGTAAAATAACTCAAAACGTAAAATTAATTATCCATCTATCTATCTATATATATAAAAATCACGTGTCTGTCTATTTTTCTGCTTGTTTTTTCCTTATACAAATCCACACCGTTTGACCGATTTGGACCAAACTTGGCAGACAGGTAGGTCTTGATACGGGAAATCTCCTAGGCTAGGTCAAAAAAATCTACCAGCTGTCTGTCTGTATGTTTGTGCCTTATACATATCCGCACCGTTCGTCCGATTTTGAATAAACTCGATACCGTCTCCACACCGTTCGTCCGATTCTGACTAAACTCGGTACACATGTAGATCTTAATCTGGGGAGTGTCTTAGGCTAAGTCAAAAACGTCTTATAACTGTCTTTCTGCATGTTCGTCCCTTATACAAACCCACACCGTTCGTCCGATTTCGACTAAACTCAGTACACATGCAGATCTTAATCTGGGGAGTGTCGTAGGCTAAGTCAAAAACGTCTACCAGCTGTCTGTCACTAAGTTTGTACCTCAGACAAATCCACGCCGTTCGTCCGATTTTGACTAAACTCGGTACACAGGTAGATCCTAATTTGGAGAGTGCCGTAAGCTAGGTCAAAAATCTCTACCAGCTGTCTGTCTGTATGTTTGTTCCCTATAAAATCAAAACCGTTCTATAGGTTTTGATCAAACTGGGCACACAGGTTGGTCTTGATCAGGGGATTGTCATAGGCCAAGTCAAAAAAGTATGTTTTTTTTTTTTTTTTTTTTTTTTTTTTTTTTTTTTTTTTTTTTTTTTTTTTTTTTTTATAAAAATCCACTCCGTTAGACCGATTTTCACCAAACTTGGCATACATGTATGTCTTGATACGGGGGGTGTTATAGGTTAGGTCAAAGTCGTCTAGGACACAAAGTTGGGAGGTCACGGGTTCGAAACAGTTACAGGTTCGTGTTATTAGATTTTAATAATACTCATTTGGTTTCTAATTTTTTTAGGCTCTTCTATATGCAGAAAGTAGGTGTAGCATGGCACGCCGGGTAACAGCTAGTTTACTATAATATTTTTAGTACAAATGTTTAACCAAATAAGTAAATCTGATTTCAAAAATCTATAATTGCATCACAACAGGATTTCATTAGAGGGGAAAAGGCTAAATACCCAACACCCCCTCTTCCCCAACTAGGAAACAAACTAGTTACTTTATCAATACATGTGCATGTATATTCGATAGTCCCAAGGATTAACGTGGTAAGTTGAAAAGCTCAGCTTTTCAGGGCAGCTCAGAGAAACAAAGAAAACACGCTACTTTACGAGATGCACTGTGTGCTCCACATAAACACATTTTTTTAAAGAACAACTTCCTTGTCAAGAAAGTGTTCTACTTTTAGGGTTAAGTGATAATTAAAACCAGTTATTTTCATGGCTCATAATTACAGCCTAATGCTACTTAAAAATTCATGTTCAAAAAGAGAAACGATTATTCTTATTTTTATGAGCTTTTGAAATCATAATAGATCACCGATGATAAAATATACAAACTATTTTCAGAATTTTCAAACATTTCATAATTAAAGAAAAATATTGGCATTAAACATCTGGTGTTTACAATTAATATCTTCAAGTACAATTATTCATCTTCAGCCCAAGTTTCTTGGTATTTTATTTTATTTATAAAGGTTAATAATTGAAGTTTGGCAGCTAACTAATGATTTATTTGAAACAGGTCTACATGCTATCCACACTTTGATGTCTTCCTTGTAACTTGTATTACGGTTTAATTGTAGAAAGGCGACCCATAGTTAGTATGTGTTTGTGATTTGTATGCTTCTGAAGAAGCATCAATGAAAGTGAAAACCAGATTTATTTCTTCAAATAGGAATGAATGACCTTCTGGTTACAAATAAAAAAAAATATATAAGAATCACCTTTGAAAATAAATCAAAAAATATATTCATTAATGGAACTTATAGTGTACTAATTTTACTCAATTTTTATGTATTTTTCTTTAATTTTAAACCATTAGATTTCATTTATATTACTATTGTACAAATGGTACATCATAGTTTTAAATTGAAAATTACAATATTCAACATTTTTCTAATGGCTAGTCCTATTGGGTCATTATTTCATTAAATTTTATAGACATTAATCATTCATTAGATGACATAATATAACTATAATGTATATAAATTCATAACTATTTAAAAAAATATTCATTCACTAATGAAAATACAAATCCTCATAGGAATTGAAAAGATAAGACGTCACTGCTTCATCAATACCTCCGACAATTGTATTTGAGAAACCTGACCAGGACAATATTTTATCACAATTCTAAATATAATACTGCGCCTACAAAGTTTATTTAAAAGTTATAGATGTAGATTAAATAAATTTGATCGGATGTATCGTCACATAAAATAATCATTACAGGTTAATCACTATAATAAGGATCAAGACATTTTCTGACTTTTTATGATGTGAACACAAAAGGGCTTTATGTAAATATTGTTTGATCAGGATAAATCATTATTCTTTGAGGTATAATTGCATATGAAATGCCCTTGTAAGAGATATTTTCAGTAGATTGTTTTACACAAAATGTAGTTTTTTAAAACTTTGTATCAAATTCGAAAATAAATCCTACAAGACAATTAAATACTGTTAATACGTGTAGTTCAAAAGTTTTCTACCAGTTTTTAATATATATTTTTTGTTTAAATTATAATTTGTTTTTGTTTGAATATATCTGCATTTATATTTGAATAGTTAAATTCTAAAACATAGTACACCTAGAAACATAAGCTAAACATGTAACAAAACAAATATTAGCTCACGAATCTAGCATTGTTACTTGATTATTATATCATCATCATAAGAACACTATTTAGAGAAGTCTGCGATTATTTTGGTAGAAAAATAAACAACTTATTAAAGAAAAAATTAAAATGAATACCTTATATAATTATTTAAGTAATTTTTGAAGCTTTAATTGTAAGAATGGAGTACCTAGGAATTTATTCAAGCAAGGTAAAGAGGCAATTTTCAAAGCAGATTACCTAATTGCATTAATTTGATAAACAATTATTATAAATGAACATTATTTCATTAATTGTTTGTCTCTTGTTAGAAAATTTTATAGAATTGTAATTATATTTTTTATCCAAATGTAATACTACTTACTGATTTATTCCACCAGTTTCTCTTTTCTAAACATTGCAATGAAATTATTTACTATTGTTTTAATAAACGTATTACAAGGAATGCATTTTATAAAGTATATTTATGTAACAAAATGACAGGACAAAATTGAGCCCGTTACGGCACTCAAATTATTTGTGATGTGTTGAATAAAGGTAAATAAAAGAAGTATATTAATAAATGAAGTTTTGATCTTAAATTTTGGTACAAAAATCCCCAAAAAATATGTTTATTTTTTAAAATTAAATTATAATTAATTCTTAACCAAGGCTATCCTTTAATCTGTCAGCAGTATAATGAAGTTATTATTATGTGTATTTATATTACGTCATTAAAAATGTATTCTACGCTCAATCCAGAATTTTATGGCTTTCTTTCGAGCAATTAGTATTATTTATGCCTAGTTTTATAAGTAAACAATTTACAATAAAGGAAGTTAAGTATTTTCCATTTCTGTTATTAAATAAGAGGCAATTTAACACAGCTAATCATTGGCTAAGGTTATTCCTACTTGTGCGTAGATAAGTCTGGAATTTTATTTTTGTTTTCATTGCTTTTATAATATCCATTAAATTACCTAGCATTACTAACATCCTAACTTCTGAGTTAAAAAACAATCACATACCTAAGATATACATTAATTTTGGATCATTCAGTTAAGTAAAATTATTGATTTGATTAACAAAATACATGAGACTTGTCAAAAGTATTTATGATCTCATAAATAACGGTCATACTTTTAAATTTGTGTAATTTATTGAATATTTTCAATTAATATTGTTTTAGAAATGAAAAAAACTAAAATTCACCTACTATATTGCTTCCAAGGTTGATAAAAGGTACTTCTTACTTGGTTGTTAACATTAGCTAATTTAATATGTGTTCTGAACGAGTTAAATATTTTTTTGTTGTTATTTCATTCATTAAATATTGTTGTAATAGAGTAAAAATTATTAAAAAAAACATTTCCAACCAATGAACAGCACTTTCCGCCATGAGGACAACTTGAACTCGATTCCAAATAAACACTCCTTTTTTATCACTATCAGAAACGAAACTGGTCTGCCTGATAAGGGGTACGGCACACGGCGCGGCACTCGGTAAAAATGACTCCCGACTCAGCGTGTTGTCGTCTAATTTTAGCCAGCTTAACCCAGATCTCCGTTCACAATTGCTGCGCGCTCCAACGGCCGCTGCTCCGAGGTACTGGCATGATGCATTTCCGGGGCGAGCGCCTCCTGGATTGTCCCTCGCAAAAATAGATTTTAGATGTTGGCAGCACTGCGGCAATTCCGGAACGCAGGAGACTTGAGGTATTTAAAACTTCACTTAACACACTTCTTAGGTAAAGTGGCCTATAATTTTTAAGAAAAAGGCTATTTTATCGTAGAATAGTGTCTAGCAAAAAAAAAAAAACTTTGGATTTCGCGGAAGAGAGAGGCTTTTTTTTCAGAAAAATAATCACCAGTTATTCATTCCGAAAAGATTAAAAAAAAAAAAAAAAAGACACTGCAATAATATGAACTAGTATACTTCACACACTATCACATTTAAAACCGAGTTTGGTTGGCAACACTGCTGAAGAAGTCTATGATTTTTTAGAACACACAAAAGTTTACAATATTCGCCAGTATAAAATGTGTGGGGAAAATATGACTTCTGAAAAATGTATGCCAACCGAATCTGATAAGATAATCCGATACACAAAATTTGTTTTAAGTGCTTTTGTAGACTAAAGAATTTCGGCTGGTTAAAAATATTGGCTTATTCTGGGACAAGAATGTCGAGTGCTCTTCTCCGTTTTTTTTTCATAGGATGATGTACTTGTGTAAAATATGTAAACACATAATTTTCGTTTTCATTAGAAAAAACCCTGAAATTATTGTATATTGACGTTTTTTAAGAGTTTTAATATTTTTGTTGGTAAACAGCCAGTTTTTAACACAATCACTACGAAAATCCGGAAAGGTTTAGTACGCGGAAGTGCTAAAATTTGAGGAAATTATATTTTGAAATGTATATGATTATGTTATCCTTTACCTACATTTGCTGGTTGAGTCTCTTGTAGAAGCCTCGCATGCATGATCCAGCGCACAGAACGTTAAGGAGTGTAGTAGCTGCGCAGTACACGGCACACTCGCACACACTCGACTCACGACTAGTCGCAAAGTAGGCCAAAGACTGTCGGGTTCCCCCCTGCCACTTTCACCTACCCCCCTCTCCTGAGTGTCCGCACTTCCTGAGGGGGTGAGTGGAATATATCCCCACTTCTCTCTCGGCTTGCTTACCCAACCCCCTTGGGGTCACCGGCCACCCTGTCGTCCTCACGCGGGGTCGCCGTCGTCTCCCTCTCTCGTCGTGACGTCAGGACCGCCTAAATCTGCCCTTAGCCTCCATATTTTTATGAATGAGAAAGAAAACGACCTCTTGTTTCCGTTCTCCCCTTCTACCAAAACAAGCACATTTACAACTTATATAGATATACGAAAAACGGCCCAAAAAAAAAAAAAAAATATATATATATAAGCACATATTTTTTTTTTTTTTTTAGTAATTTCTCTTAAAGGGTAATACTACCTTGTGCGATGAAAATCAAAGTCATTTTCTTGAAATTATACATAACAAATAAATCAATATTTTTCAATTATTTATATCAAATGTTTAATATGGGAAAAAAATACGTTTCAATTCTTTGAAAAAAATAATGGCGGCGCTGTGTCTGACAAACGGAAACCCTCTTTTTTCTCGGCCGATAGTCTGCAGGCGGCAATTTTGAATCTAGAACGAAAAACTAAAATTATTTCGAAAGAAGAAGCTTAAATCTAGTAACGGACGTACGATTTTTAAGAAATATTTTTTTTTCGAAAATGGTGAGAAATTATTTATTTTCTATTAAAAAATCTGTCAAAAATCGTTATAATTCAATGAATCGAAAAAATCCTACTTACATTCCTATCAAAGATCATGAGAAAGCTTCAGTTAAAATTTGAAGTTAATCGGGCAAAAATTGAAGGCGCCAGAGTATCGCCCGGTTTGAAAAACATAGTTTTTAGAAAACGAATTTAAAGTTTAATGTTGTGAAATGTTCATGTCTTTCCTATTTCATTTTTTTTTTCATGCCTTCTTGTACTAAAGATAAAAAAAAAATGGTTTTTAAATTCGATGTGTAATAAAGGAGGACCAAAAAGAAAATTAACAATTAAAAAGGGACCAATCGAAACTCGCTCAAAAAATTATCTTCAAATCAGCACCGCGTTCACTCGAAATCGGAGTTTCACTCGGAAAATCGGATTTTTTGCCCATTTAAAAATTTTTTTCTTCGCCAAAAAACTCTTGGATATTATTTTTGAAGAATTTTAGTCTATAAAAATTTTTGTAAAAAAAGTTAAGAGGTAGTATTAGTATTACACCTTAAATGTGTCAATAATAAAAACACACCATTACTTCAACTCCAAATAATGCTTCACGCCCTCTTCAATCATATAACTAAATATATTCCTGATCAAATCAACAAAAATTAGACACAGCCATGAACTGCGCCAAGCTCCTGAATGCACCAGAAGGGCGGTAAACAAGAAGATTATTTGAATAAAGAATTCGTAGATGAGATAACAGCGTGCTTTTATTACTGATCTTACGAAAAATGTAAGGGGGATTTTGTGTAATTAAAGATTGTAAACAAGAAAAAATTTTTTTATGTTTCTTAGAATAAATATGATAAAACTAAACTACAAAAATACTACAATAACCATAAACCCCAATGAAATCTGTCCCATCTGCAATAGTAATCAGTTAGAGGATATTTATCATTTACTAGTAACATGCCCAATCTATAATCCATACAGAACCTCCTGTCTTACAGACCTTAGAAACATCTCTCCCGAAAACCTATTTATTTTCCTCAAAGATTTGAAAGAATATCAACCTCGAAAACTATACTATTTTACGATAGCGTCCCTAAACCTCCGAAAATTTGCTTTGGAATCTTGAATATGTAAGATGTTGAAGGCACTAAGAATGGCATATCTAATTGTTATAATACTTTTATATAATGCTTTCATTGAGTTCCAAGATGTACCATTTTTTTATTTACTTTTGATTATTGTTAGATGCTAATTTGTATTAATTTGTTAAATAGTAAGCACACACCCCTTTGTATGGGGCAATGCCCTAAAAACAAAGTATGTAAATAAATAAATAAATAAAATAAATAGAATAAATTTTACCTTACGAGTTTACAATAGTTTATTGCTCTCATTAAATAAATGAGTCGTCTTGTATAAAAAAAAAGACACATCATTGACACCAATTTTTTCAAAAAACACGAAAACCGGAACAAGTTGTATGTTTAATTTTATGTGTGTATATTTTTTTTAAAAATTTGTGAGCATCACAGGAGAATGCTTTTGAGGAATTTCGGAAGTTTATCTGTTATACCATCTATTTTAAAGGTATTTTAATTTTTAACTTGTCTTACATTGTTTTAAAATTCCCTGAAGTATGTCTCGTTTTGAAACCTAATTACCAATTCAGCATTAAAAAAACAGCATCATCTATTGAGTTTTGAAAATAATTTTCTTTAACGTTAAATAGAGGACATTTTTAACTTGTAAAATCATCAGTTATCTCAAAATAGTTCTCAAAATAGTTTAGATGTTTCTTGATTTGATTCCAGACGTCTCACATAACTGTGTTTTCAAATAATGAACAATTAAAGGAAATGTAATATTTAGTGTTTATTACTACTCGTACAGTTTATAATTAATAAACCATAGTTGTAGAGAGAAGGTTAAACCCCTTATCAAGTGTAATTATTAAACAAAAAGTGGTCTCCCAACAGGACGGAAGAGACCTGAGGTGCACGTTTTTGAAAAGTTACCGTATGCAAGTGAGAATCTGAAATTGCAATACAATGGATAAAACCGAGTTGCAGACGACAGTAATCTAAGCAATGGTCCATTCCGGGCTGTAGAACTATGTAAATAAATTTGAATATTTATTAAGCTTATAGTGAAGAATACAATCTGTAAGTTTGCAGATCCGCCAAGTCTCTTACGATTTTATTTGGGTTTGAGTGACATAGGAATGGGAAGTCAAATTGGAACATAGGTGAGTATAAAAATTATGACGAAAAATATATTAAGGCCACTAAGGGGGTTTTTATTGGAGGTTCCTCGTCTTAGTATGTTACAGAACATAAGAATTATTTCTTATTTTCCCCCCTAAAATTGGATATATTTAAAAGGAAGATTGATACTAGCAACTAAAACAACTAGCTCTTCACATCCCTGTTAATACAATAACTTTCTTTACTTCTTCATCCTGAGCGTATAAGAAGGTGGGGTGAGGGGCAGCAGCCCCCCCAAATTGTGATTTGATCGGCAAAAATATGTCGTAAAACTCTTAAAAATAAATTAAATAAGCTCACTTAGTCCAGAAAAAATAATTTCTTTTGGGTATAATAGCGTTATAGTTGGCAAACTATTAGAAGTTCTAGATTTTTAGTATTCCATACCCCCCCCCCCCCCCCGCCCCAAAATTATTTCCTTATACGCCTATGACTTCATCAGTTACAAACTTCATTGCTTAAGCCACTCCCTCATTTTTTGAAGCATCCGGAGCCAGAGTTCTAGTTTTTTTTTTTTTTTTTTTTTTGTTTTTTTTTAATCGTTTAAATATAAACTCTAAAAGCTGATTTCATTGGAATTCTCACGTCTAAATCCCTATAAAAATCCGCAATCCTATTCACGCGGGCGATTTTTTTTTCCCGCAAATATTGCAAAAAAAAAAACAAAAACAACATCTCTGCAAGTTAACATCTGCTAGTCAATATTGCTCATCTACATTTTCGGGTTGAATTTTTGGGTCGACGTCCTCTGCGATGGGAGTAAAGAAACACGCCAATATATGTATTTTTTTACATTTTCCTATTTTAATCATTTCTGAGAGAAATAAGGGTAAAACTGAAGGAGAGCGTCCTCAGTACCGATTTTTTTTCAAATTTTGCACTATAATGTATTTTGATGCACTAAACAGGAATCCGTTAAAAAAAAAAAAAAAAAAAAAAAAAAAAAAAAAAAAAAAAAAAAAAAAAAAAAAAAATCGCGAGTTAGATTGACTAGAGTTTTGATATCTTCTTGAGGGAGCGGAAAAGCATAGCACGTCTGTCCAAAAGTCGTCCAAGACATTCTTAATATGCATGTTTACAAATAAGTTGTTTATGCCATCTTTTATAACCTCAATAACAGTGAATTTTAGTGCTTAATAACTTATTTCCTAATTGAGAGAAACTTTTTTTTTTAACGGATTCTTGTTTAGTGCATCAAAATACGTTATAGTGCAAAATTTGAGAAAAATTGGTGCTGAGGACGCTCTCCTTCAGTTTTTCCCGAAATAAGGTTTAATATTCTGGAAAGGTGGATTCTCCACCCTATACTTCCTTGCTATTGTTAAACCACCTGTTGTTATTTCTAGAAGCCTGCTTTACAAAATCTCATGATTAATGGAGTACTCTCCATGACTCTTTGAGTTGAGCCAGAATCATTACAGAAATATGTAATATTAGGTTAAGGCAAAAATTACTGAGTAACAGGAAATTTGGTTTATCGACATCTGTTACCATATGCCAAGCAGAAGAATCAGCTTCCAACAGAAGGAATTACAGATTATAACAAATGTAACATATTGAATATACAATAAAGCAAAGATCTGTAATATTGAGCTGCTATGCGTGAGATGTCTTCTTAGCATGAATCGAGGCAGTATAAACCTTTCATATCAACCCATTTATCTGACCTACAATCCAAACATGTCACAGCTCATAGAGTTTTAACCAGGCTTACGATACATCTAAATACCAACGGGGAAAATACTAGTAAACCATCGTAAAATAGTTGTATCACAGAGGACATTTATGCATATCATATATATATATATATATATATATATATATATTTATGTAGTTCTCAAAGAATATAGAATATTCCTTCAACTATGTTACTTCATAGTAATATAGGAAAACAAAGTGATTGAAACGCTCTTAAGTAAATTAAATAAAATAAAAATTTAATAGGGTTTTTAGCATCGAAAATTTCGACCTTATTTTGGAGCCTTCATTTATCATAAAATCCAGAAAAATAAAAATTAAAAGCAAAATACTAAAAGAGCATGGAGGAGAAAACCTTAACAATTTCATCAAGCCACTGAAGCAAGAGTATTCTAACATAATTTTAGAAATGCTAAAAATACAAAATACTGTACCAAATATCCATTTAAAAAGGTTTCGCCAACATTGCATGGGAGATGAACATGGGCACAAATTGAAATTTTTAATGAATGGTGAAACAATTTCAAAAATGTTTTTTATTTTTACCTTCATTATTTTCTAATAAGTTACATTTAAAATTTGTATTTATTTGCTTCTTCATGTTTGTTATTTTTTTCTTCTTATTTTTTTCTAGTACTATATCTAATTAACTCATACTAGAAATCATTTCGACTTTATGATCTGATATTAAATTTCAATATTTGGTATCTACCAGGTATGTGATGTCCAATTTGTTTCTGTTTTTTGTAGGAAGATTGGAAATCTCATATCTGATAAGTAAGGGGCATATATTTTTGAAGTCATAAAAGCTGATACCCACTTTTAAACGTATTTCGAATAATCACGTCGTGCTTAAATGACGTCTAATATTTTGGACCCCAGTTTATATATCACGGACCCCTCCGATTTTTCATTTTTTTTTTAATCTCATTTACCCCTTATTGACCCTTGGGTGTCGATACAGTCCACTTTGTGTATCACTGATCTACGTCATGATTGTAGAATTGGTAACAGTTATTCAAGTTATTTTTGCTAATTATTCTGTGCTGAAAGTAATGATATTTACTTGACAATCTGCTTCTGAGTGAAACCGGGCATCTTCTAGATAAAATCAGTTTGAGCTGGCCACTAAGTGGCCCAATTGAAGACTAGTGCAAGTTGCCCGTTCTGGTGTCTACTTCCACACCAGTACTTCGTGTGTTAATAATGTTGGCAACAGTTAATATAAATTAGGTAAAATCCAATAGATGTTTACTTTACATACATTTTATAAGATTTGTTTAGGAATTAAGATACAATGCCACTCTGTCTTTTCTTATGAACCCTTAAAATTATTTAAGAGAAAATCCTATCCCCTCAGAAATCAAGAAATACGCTCAACAAAACGCTTAAAATAATGTGGAATTTAATATTTCTCTAATGTTTCTGACACTCCAGGATATATTCTAAATTTTCGTGGCACGAGGTCAATAAAATTGGTACATAAAATGATTTATTAACGAAAGTTTTTCTGGCATTAATGATTCGTGTCCATCGATCACTAGATGACAATGCTCACCTAGATGAAGTTTTTTAAATACATAAATATTTATCAGAAATAATTCAAAATGTAAGCTGTATGCCTACCATTGACAGTCCGTCGTATTTTAAATTCATTTTTATCAGACCTTCGGTGGACAGGTCACAGTACTCATAACACACAAACTCTTACGGCGAATTTTGTATTGATTTAAGAAATTTTGGATTTATTTTATATAATGGTAAAGTGTCTTTTATGCAAATATTGTATAAAAATTGGCGTACGTTTTGAATTACTTCCGACAATTGATTTATGGACTTATAATATTAAGATAAGCGAAGGTAAGTTGATCCACCTATCTATAAGGTGGAAATTAAGTGACAAAATTATAACGAGAATTATATATAGCAAAATGCTTATTAAGTCCTCAGTAGGTTCATTAAATAGACTCTATATATATATATATATATATATATATATATATATATATATATATATAGGTAATATAACATATATTTTCATGTTTAATTTTTTAATTAAAAACTTTATTTTTGTTGCATTTTCAATCCGACTGTTCAAAATTACTATTTTATGAAATATATTCCCAAATTCATTGTTTTTTGTTTATATTTGTCAGACATGTTTGTATAATGCTGTATAATTGTTAGCTTTGTTCGCACATTGACCTAAAGAGCATATCGCTTCGTTGTGACAGCTCAATAAATAAATAAATAAATAGAGTCTAGTATCTAACAAGGGGATTATACAGCGGTGGGGTCGCCGATCTCGACCATTTTTTTCTGGTGATTCTACATCGAAAAATAGTCGACACGTATCCGAGTGTTCCATCCAATGCGCCTTAGGAGCCGAGAAATAAAATAAAATAGGTTGAAAGTGCTTTATTTCGTATATCGAGTTAAGAAAATGATATCAACATGATTCTTTCACCAATTAATTTGTTTTATAGATTAAATTTAAAGAAAAATATAATCGTTAACAATAATTTATATTTCGTCAAATAAATTAAAAAATATGCTTACGTTTTCAAGTAAACTAGTATTATACATTTTTTTACACCAAAAATAATTTTTAAAGATTTAAAATCAGCACCCCGAGAAACCCTAATGTGGTGAATATCATTGAAAACAAAAAAATAATAATTTTTCCCAGTCTGGAAGAGACTAAAAACTTGTAAGCGAAAAAGTAACGTGACGTTTTAAAATTCAGATATCTCTCCTTGAGATAATCCAATTTTTACGGCTTTGAGCACATTCAAAAGAAGAAGGACTTCTTTTTCTAGCCATACGAATGACTATTGTAGTATCTGCGAAGGTACTTCTAAAAAATGGTTCTCAAAATAAAAAATGTAAATGATTCTACATATTACGTCGATCCCAGAACTCGTAGAAACACCCCGATTGAAAGGAAATGTGTCACATTAGGGCCTTTATCGACCCTCCAACTTTGGTTTCAATGGGGTAAATATTCTTTGAAATATGGTCAGATTGTTAAATCTTTAAGAAAATTTTAAGGGTCCCCCTTAGCGAAATTTAAAATAATTTTATTTTTTATTTTTGTAATATTCCAAAAATTTGAAGTAAGGGGTTTTTCAATGTGCCTAACGAATATGTCATCCGTTTTTAAATCCAATTTTTTTTTTTATAATCGTTTTACCTACATTTACTTTTTAAATGTAGGTATATGGAATATTTTGCCAGAACAATGACTTCTATAGAGTCGAGAATGCCATATAATTCTTTATTAAAAAACGGACGTCAGATTCGTTTTAAGCACATTGAAAAACCCCTAAATTCAAATTTTGGGAATATTACAAAAATAAAAAAAAAATATCAAACGATTTTCAAATAGATAAAACTCAAATCTTAGGTCTAATGAATACTTAGAAAAAAAATTGTATAATGATTTTAAATTAATAATTACTAAATGAGTTCTTTTCTTATTATTTTCTAAACAGGCAATGAATAATTGGCTTTCGCTGGAATAGAATTCACTGCCAACAGCATAAACAGTTATTCTTGGAAATGATAGCGCGCAGTCCAATGAAACATAAGTGTTTAAGGGAAGGAGTGACAGTTTTCAGTTTTTAATGATTGAAGAAGATGAAGACGCCTTATATCCAGGTAATATACAAAATTTATAAAACAATATTAGAAGTAGAGTAAATGATACTTACAACACAACCGTTTTGATTAGTTTAGGTCGAAACTTACCTGAAAAAAGAGAAAAAAAAGTTAGTTTTACAACATTTGAGTAAAAAAAAAAAAAAAAAAAAAATCAGTCCCGTAACAGGCCACGAGGGCCCTAAGGGGCAGATACTATAGAGGTATCTGATTCATGACCATACGGCACACTAGGGAGATAGTGTGGTCGGTACTATGCTCCGGCCGCCTGATTTTCCCCTTGGCTGCTTCGACTGCTAGAGTCATTAGCACCAACCAAGGTACCCATTATTAAATTAATTAAAGGCTGGGTTGGCCTACGGACGGTCAGGGAGGCCGAATTCAACCCATGAACGAAGACACTAGAAGAAAAAATCTTTAGTGCTTGCTCGGGATTTGAACTCAGGCCTCCAGCTTATTAGTCCAGTGCTCTACCACTGAGCTAACCTCGCCCCCACATTTGAGTAAATTATACCTAAAATATAATTATGTACATGAAACATATTGCTTCGATTGCAAGATGGCCCTTTTTACGCAAATTCTACAACAATATCACTAAACATAGCCGTTTAAACCATTCCAGTAGGAGCATCCAAATTTAATCTTTGAAAAATTCACATGTTAAAACCACTCTTCAACTTCCTAAAAATATACTAACATTAGTCTATAAAATGTTGGAAACCTATCGTCATACTTCTATTAAAAGTAGCTAAATCATTAACCCAACAAAACCCTTTTTTTTTCTTTCCATGTTAGTTAAACTACCAGAAACACATCTTACACACTTAGATGACGTAAAAATAAATAAGACAGTCCTAAAACTAACGAAACTCAACAAAGCACTAGCAAAAAAGAAGACAGTTTTTCAATATCAAATGATGCATCTACTAGGAATGACCATAGACAGACCTAAAGAAAGGAACCATAAAAACGTAGAAAAGGTCATAACCTCCTCTATTAGTGTTGCACAAGGTATTATACAAACAAAACTCGCAATAAAACAACGAAAAAACATAACCACGACAAAAATTAACAAAACAAAAACCATCAACACTATAAAAACTAAACGACAAGTCAACGAACAAAACCCCCATTGAAATCAAACTCACATACAAACATAACTATATTTAAATGCACCTAACAACTTAACACAAACTCCTTAAACAAGAAATCGTTGTTTACATAGCGTCAGATCGATCCACCAACCAAAACTAAGGTTACTTTAACCACTTACTCAATATCCGTATGGTTTGCAAAGCCCTCCTAGAGCAATACTTAAAACGTCTATATCACAGCTAAAGGAGGGCCGGCGTAGTTGTTCAACAACTTGTTGAAGCAACGGCAAGATTTAAATCACTGAAAATAGGGATTCCGTCGTGCCATAATGGGTAATACTGAAGTTTATTTGTTTTGAGCATAAACTAACCTTATTTTATATTTAGCAAAGCATGTTGGCCCTATTAGATCCAATGTACGAAATATATAGGTTCATGGTAGGGAAGGGCGATAGTCGATAGTTCAGTACTATCGCTAGGCCGATACTATCGGCTAAAAATATCGATAGTGGCTTTCCATATTCCTTACATACCTCTCCAATGAAGAATTTAATGTTCTTGAATTGAATTATCTATTACTTTCAGGATTAGGTATATTTATAAGACTAAACAAAGCTTTAAAACGAAAAACGAATTTATTTAAATTTATAAAAAGCATTTCCAAAGAAAATATATCAATAGGCCCAAAAAAGTGCAATTATTTCAAACTGTTTTAGTTGTGCTCCTTGAGCCACATATTACCAGAAAGGAAGACCAACATTTCCGCTTTTCTTTAGCTCAGTCTGTTCCGCTGCTCAGAAATGATTTTTCCAGCGACTGAAAGTACCCGTTCTGAGGCTACAGAACAGACTGGAACACAAAGGTATTTTCTGGCTACATGATGTAGTTGGCTGCATTCGCCGGACGGTCTTTTTAAGTATTTAATTCACAACTTCAATTCTAGAAAAAAGTAAAAACTCTATCGATAGTTCATGACTATCGATAGGTACAATTGATAGCCACGAGCTATCGATATATCGATAGTAACTATCGATTAACGCCCATCCCTAGATCATGGGCCATTCGAAATCTAATGAAAGGTTTTATAAAAAAAAAAAATTAGTGTGTAAATATTTATCTAAGTTTGATAAAAAATTGGGGGCGAGGTTAGCTCAGTGGTAGAGCACTGGTCTCATATGCTCGAGGACCTGAGTTCAAATCCCGAACAAACACTAAAGATTTTTTCTTTTAGTGTCTAAGTTCATGGGTTGAATTCGGCCTCCCTGACCGTCCCTACGCCTACCCAGCCTTTAATTAATTTATTAATGGGTACCTTGGTGCTAATGACTCTAGCAGTCGAAGCAGCAAGGGGAAAATCAGGCGGCCGGAGTATTGACCACACTATCTCCCTAGCGTGCCGTATGGTCAAGAATTAGGTACCTCTACAGTATCTGCCCCTCAGGGGCCTCGTGGCCTGTTAAGGGACTGATTTTTTGATAAAAAATTGCTTCAAGTTTTGAAATTATTGGTTCCGTTTTAATGATGATAAAGGAAGGCACACTTTCTACATGTTGGAAATTTCGAAATAGGTATTTAATATTTTGAAAAAAATAAATTAACAAAGAATTATCGATTTATCTCATTAAAGCTCAACTTCTAAAAAGTAAACAAACAGATAATGAACTCCACTTAAGAAATGTAGCAATGCTCGCGTTGACAGTCACTTAGGCAGGGTCAGTTAAATGTCGCGAGAGTTTAGAAGAGGAAATGGCGGAGACAGCATGGTGTAACCATAAGGAAGGCCACATTCTTGTAAATATCTTAAGGTTGGCAAGCTGCTTTTATAGTAAATTAATAGATAACAATAGTGACGTCATCAATAAAGCAGCCGAAAGAAACGCCTCTTAGCAATTTCCAAAAGAATGTAGCTACCGAGATTGCACTCATGGAAGAATGTTTGTATTTTTTTCAAATTTTTATCGAACCTACACGATAGAAAAAGAGTCCGTCACGCAGGAGCTGCATAACTAAGCACTTTCCTCAGAATTTGGGTAGTGTAGACTGCTTTCCAGAACAATTTGCTTAAAATATCCTACATAAATAAAATAAAAACGTGAATAGTTCTCATTTTGTAATGAGTAACTGATCAATTATTAATTTGCATCCAGAGTTATGTTTACACATGGTACCTACTACACTACGTAATAAATACAAAAATCCTCATATTATCGTATTTTGATCTAACGCAGGAACAGGATACAGTCACTCTAGTGGTAGAAAGCGCTCCTTGCGGCGGCTTTGTGAACCTACGTCTGCCGGCTTTTCTATTCAAATATATTACAAATTAAACCCCCGCTTTCCGATTGACCGATTCAGCTCATTTTTACAACACTTCTTTCTCATGAGTTACCCACGACGTATACCGCGTTTCGTTACAATACAGCAGAAATTACGACCGGTATGAGTATATTAGGAATTTGGGTCCGGAGTAAACCCACCCTTCTAATGAACCGATTTAGTTTATTTTTACAACACATATTTACCTGTAGATTACCACTACGAATACCGAGTTTCGTCGAAATATACCAAAAATCACGGCTGGTAGTGGCGAATTGGTATTGTGGGTCTGGAGTAAACCCCCCCCCCCCCTTCTAATGAACCGATTTAGTTCATTTTTATATCTCACTTTTCTCTCTATATTACCACTAAGAATACCACGTTTCGTTGAAATATAACAAATATTACGGCTGACATAGTCAAATAAGTGTTTTGGGTTCGGGGTAAACCCCCCCTTCCGGTGGACCGACTTTGGTGGTTAACGAACTCGTTCAATCGTTTGCTAATTGAATGCTATATACCAAGTTTCGTGACGAAAAAACAAAAACTCTGGCCGCTATCGTGTTAACAGACATATATGTATATATATATATATATATATATATATATATATATATATATATATATATATATATATATATATATATAAATTTTAACGGGGGTCATTTTCGGTGTCTACTAGGTAGGATCAATAAAGATTTGAAGAAATTTTTCAAAAATTCCTTCATGAGTCCAACCTCAATAGCTACTTTCCTTCGGAGGAAAGTGCTAAAAATGATCGCACTTACAATTTCCGATAACCAACGACCGAAATAGTGCGTTAACCATCAAAATCAAGGAGGGTGGTTGAATTCCCAACCAATGTTAGATATAGAGGGTTCAGAGCACACCTAGACCAAGTCCATTCTAAACGGCATTTTATGTTGTAATGGCATTGAAGAGTATTACTAAAATGGCTCTTTTCAATGCTACAGGAGTCCTAACTTCATTATTTTGCCACTCTTAGCAGTTCTAGCTACACACCTGGAAGACATTCTCGTAGGCTTTCGGAGCACAAGGAAACCAAGTCCAAGTTATAACTATTTTATGAACAAGGTTATACGTAAATAATATCAGTGTTTAAGTTCAAACATTTTTAAGACTTATACTGGTGAATAGGATTTATACAACGTCTCTACAATTAAAACGAATAATACTCATTTTCAGAAAACTGTATAACATGGACTTGGTTTTGTTGTGCTCTGAACTCTCTATATGCGTTAAATGGTTGGAATGTTGTGTAATATCTTAATCAGCTGTTCATATGAATATAAAACTATTTATGTTCATTTTGTATTGATATTGTTAAGTTTTATTACATTCTTCAGCAGTTCGGCTTAAACCATCCACCTTACAGAGGATTGTGCTTACATATGCAGCTCCCGCGTGACAGACTTTTTAATTCCTGATTAGGGAACCAGAGGAATGTATAGTGTACAATTATTACTACATAATGTACAATTATTGAATAATATACAATTACTGAAAATAATAATCTATATATATATATAAAAATCACCTGTCTTTTTGTTCTTTATAAAAATCCACACCGTTTGACCGATTTTGACTAAACTTGCCAAACAGGTAGGCCTTGATACGGGAAATTTCCTAGGCTAGGTCAAAATAGTCAAATTTCAAAATTTCGTCAAAAGGGAAAAAGTTTTGTTGAAGAAAAACTGGCTACATTGAACCATTCTGATTCTGACGGCCATTTTGCATCGACAGGCATTTTGAATGTCTAAAAATGTAAATTTTTTGATCATTAGACTAACTCGAACTCATTGATGACTTTACATGGTTATATAATCACGTAATACTATTTTCCACGTATTTCTGACCTTTATTTACGTATAATTATTTATTCTTTATATATGGCCCAGGTCAAAAGAATAGTACTCCAATTTACAATTTTAAAATTGGAGTGCTATTCTTTTGACCTGGGCCTTATATAAAGAATAAATAATCACGTAATACAGTTTATTTCAATTTTATATGTTTAAGTAAGGATTGCTGGCCTCTCTTTGATAAGAGCTATCTACTCGCAGGCTGAGGTGCTGGCCTCTGCCGGCTGCTTTATGAATTACTTGACAGATATAAACATATTCACATCGTTTGACCGATTTTCACGTAACTGGGTATACAGTTAGATCTTGATACATGGAGATTCATATGCAGAAAGTAGCAGTAGCACGGCACACTGGGTAACAACTAGTATATAAATAAAGTGTAATATACTAATAATAATAATAAAAATATTTATTTGTGATTGAACATTGTTCTTACAAATATGGTCGGGGTAAGTATATACAGAATTTATATTATAAAAGTTTACTTTATTTTATTTATTTCTTTTTTTATAAGAGTCCACTCTAATTTACGTACAATGTAAATTAGAGTAGACTCTTATAAAAAAAGAAATAAATAAAATAAAGTAAACTTTTATAATATAAATTAGTTAAGAACTGATTGTTCGGTTCAGCCACTATTCATTGCGGTTTCCTCTTTTCTTCAGTATATTCTCTAGGTAAATGCAAAAGGCATTTATATCTGCGACGTTAGAGGTGGTCAGGAAATAATATGTTGCGGAGTTGTTGGTGTGTTCATCAATAATAGGTTTCAGAGTATTTCTGAGATTGGTGTATTCAGGACATGGCCACAGCAGATGCTCCAAGTCTTCTTCCTCCAGTACTGGCCAGGACTGCGTGATCACCTGCAAGGTGTCATCCAGAGGTGCTTTCAGTGCCAGCAGTTTGGGAAAGCTAATACTTCCGAACCACTCATTCCTCATGAAATTCCTTCCAGACCCTGGATGAAAATTGGCATAGACTTGCTTTCTGTAAATTCTAAAGACTACATTATCGTTGTGGATTACTTTTCAAAATTTGTTCAGCTTCAAAAATTACCACAAAAGAATGCATATCATGTAATATCCACTCTAGAATCAATATTTTCATCCCATGGTTTGCCTTTAGAGATTTTTTCAGACAATGGTCCACCTTTGATTCTGCAAGTTTCAGAGAGTTTCTCAAGAAATGGGGTATTTCATTGAAGACATCAAGCCCACATTATCCCCGTTCGAATGGAATGGCTGAAAGACATGTTCAGACAATCAAGACTCTCATCAAGAAAGCTAGTTCTGAAACTGATTTATTCTACATCGTCCTTAGTTACAATGCAACTCCGAAGGCAGACCAGCCATCACCAGCAGAGATCCTGATGAAGAGGAAATTGAGGACGAAACTTCCTGCTCATGAGGAAGATTTAAAGTCTAGTGAACCTGGCATTCGAAGGATCCTTCATCAGAATCAGAAGAAACAGGTATTATAATAGAGGAAAGAAGAAGCTATCAGACCTTAAGGATGGACAGCCGGTCTGGATGAGAGGAGATCTGGGGAAGAAAGGTCTGAAGTGAATGGAAGGGACAATTATTAAGAAACTCCCTGAACCAAGGTCCTATCTGGTGAAGACTCCTGATGGAGGCGTTTATAGGCGAAATAGGATTCACCTTAAAGTGAAAATAGATTAAGCTAATTTGTATTATTATTTTAATAGTTAAATGTCCCTCTAAATTGTTAATAAAAAGGGGATGTTATATGCCAGCTGTTCTAATTACAGATAGCCTTGTTAAGTTGGTTAATAAACACATCTCAAGCAGTTAGGTTGTTCTTATTATTATACAGGAGGTTCTGTTGATATGGTCTAGGTCATCTTGAATCAGGTTTGCTTTTATTTTTGGGGCTATTTCTTGGAGTAATTTGAAGTTTGGGGTTGGAGCTGCGACTTGGTCTGTTATATCATACTTTAGTAGAAAATATTTTAACTTCGTTACCCAGTTTTGCGAAAATATATTGTTCGGTTTTGAGTCCAGGAGGAGTAATTTTTGAAAGCATAATTTTGGGTACCTTGTTTCATCCATGCCGAGTAGTTTCATCCACCATCCTGCAATTCTCTGTGCTGCCTGTGTTGAAATAGTGTAGTCATTAGTTTCTGTACGGATAAAACTGTGGGGTGTAGATTTGAGTAGATTTAAAATTGATTTGTAATATTTGGAGGCTATTGTTTGAATTTGGTCAAAGTACCATAAGCCCCATAGTTCTGAGGGGTAGAGGAATACGGAATTGATAACTGTATGGATAAGCACTTTTTTAGTGTCCAAGGAGTCCGATTTAGCGTTGAACAATATCTTCTTCATCGCGGCTATGGCACATACTAATAACGAAGTATAATAAATAAATAACTATTAATATTAACGATTATTTAATGTAAGTAAAAGCTAAGTATAAATATATATTTTATTTTTGTTGCTTTATTTATATAATTCTTTCATCAAATTATGAAGTATAGAATTTACATAGTGTTATTGTTTTGTATAACTGTTTTAGCAATAATATGATTTAGCTATGACTAAAATGAAAAAAAAAAACGTCACAAAAAACTGTCCGCTGGCGTTCGCGTATGCGCGGTGGCCATGTACGAAAAAGAAGACTGCATGTCATACAGTACATTACGTAGGTTCGGGTGGACCTAAAGCATATTTATGTTCCTGAATTTGAGCAGAATGCTCTAAAGGAATTTATATTTTATTATTAAGTCTTAGTAGTAACCTCACCAATGAATTCTTTTATATTAATAATATAGCAACTAAGGGTATTATATAAGAAATGATATGAGTTGTCACTCAAAAGCAAATAAATTGATTGATTTATTAATTAGCTACTGAAGATGCAACTAGAAAAGAATATTCGAAAACAGTTTTTTCATCGAACGTACAAAATAGGTTAGAAAAACCTCAAAAGCGGTTTTCCACCCTACGGAGAGGGGGAGGAGGATAAACGCAAAAATTATCTTCAAAATGTGTCTTTCTCTCGCTCTCCCCACCCCCTCTCTCTCTTTCTCCTCTCTAAATAATATTTTCCAAAACTATTCCGCAGTTCTTTTCAAAAGTATTAACAATTAATTTCAGATTTATTTCTTTTGAAAAGAAGCCAAATTTCTAGGAACCCGTCAAGAAAACGATGAAAGTCATAGAATGAATTTCAACAAAATTTACCTATTAGGCTTTTACACAGAGAAGATAATATCACATAATCACTTATTATGTGGTAGAAGATATCGTAACTGTTATGTTGAACATTGACGAAGTTACATATTGGAAAATTGTCATATTTAATACTTTATTTAAGGCATTAAAGGCTATTCAAAATGGGTTAGAGTTGAGACAATTTAAGACACGCCGTATCGTCCACAATCCAAGAGCTAAGTATCGAATCTGAAAATTCGACATTTTTCATATTCGATAGTTCGACATGGTATGTGAGGTTTTTCGTGGGATTTAGGTCTTAAAATTTTGGGTTTCTCATCTACATTATCGGAATATGTCATCGGTTCATTTGTATTCTTCCTTCTGTATGGTGGGGGAACTCACTAAAAATAAATAAATAAATAAAATAAAATTAAATTAAAAAAAAATAAAAAATACCAATATTTTAAACGTTAGAGAAAATTAGAATTAATATATCCCGAGACAAGAATGCAAGAGTGAATACATTCGAAATGGCCTTTAAGACGAAACGAGGTTTCACGGTTTTTAAAGAAAAGCGTTGAAAAACCGCCGTCTATTCTTGGTGTGGAAAAGCCGCGAGTCCTATGAATATGCATCCGTGGCTCGTTAGCTTTCATTTTTGGAATTGGCATTCAAAAGCCGATCCTCTGCCTTTATGAAGGGGGAACGGCATTAATTTCTCTTTGTCAATGGCTAATAGTCGCTAGGCTTTCTTTCCGTATTGTCAGACACCTCACGTAGGCAAAGCACAAAGGCCAGTCTCAACATCCAAACGCTTTTTATCTTATTTAGACGCTTTCAGATCACCCGGGGGTAAAAAATCTAGGCTTTCAAAATACTAGTTCAGAAAATAATGATATTATTTCAAGCCCCAATTAAAGATGAAAGCACGCTTTTAGCTAAGTTTTTTTATAATTCAGTTACAGTGTATAGTTCAGCGAGTGTGCATAGGTATGTACGACGGTGTTTATATATTCTACATATGAGATGTGTTGTTGTTGTTTTTCTGAGTTAATGTTTTTCGTAATTATATTCCTTGCACATCATACGATTTGCTATATTTTAACTATTTTCTAGTTTTATTTGTAAATAATTTTTTTATTTTTTGTTTATTTTCATTACGTTACTATTTTTATATCATACCTTTTATGACTTGTATTTTATTTTACTGTATAGTTTATAATACCATTTAAATCTATTTACGGCTTAAGTTATCTAGGATGTACGTAAATTATTAGCTTTTTGTTTGTTGGACTCTATTTCGTTAAAGTCTATTTAATAAGAGGAGGCCCGGTGGCTGTGAGAGGTAAGGCGTGAGCACTTAACACTCCGTGCCAAGGGTCATGGGTTCGATTCCCACTATGGGGTGATGGCTGTTTATTAGAAAAAAGAAAAGGAATCAACCCTATCCTGGCTATAAAAGGGTGGTAACCTATAGATAACCCATCCTAAACTTCTTAGTTAATATTAGTGGGCGTTAAAATTTAAAAAAATAAATATTTATTATGGCATGTAGTTTTGCTTTTACTTTATGGTTTGAACTTGTGAAATGTTAGCAAGATGTACGTCAAAAAAAATAAAATAAAAATAAAGCACTTTGAAAAGGACATTGCCCGAGAACAAAGACCCAATAAATAAATATAATTCAGTATTTGTCCACTATTGTTCTCCACAATAAAACCTCTTAGTTCTAAAATTTAGTTTGATCAACTTCATCATCGACACTTTATCTTCCATTTTACCCTGTAACACGGAAGATGGAGTGTGACAGGACTGATATTTTTCCTAAAGTAATGGTTATTTTTTTTTAAAAATAGAGATGACATAAAAATGATTTAAGTTTTGAAAATGGCTTAAAGCTCAAAAATATATGAAAAAACAGAAATTTTGTTGAGATAGCTGATTATAATATTAATTAAAATTTGAGCTTCCATTAATAAATAACAATAATTTTGTGGGATGGGATTTCTTCAGGATATCACCCTTTTCTAGCCAGTATACGAATGATGTCTTTTCTTTGATAAAGAATAAATAGAAGAATGAACAGAGGTGTTATAATTCAATATATTATTTAAATAGTAATTTATTTAATTAATTATTGAGCCTCGGTAATACAACGTTTACAGCATTGGTTAACCTCGGACCTCCGAAGACAAGCAACTTTAGGCGTGGTACCTATAAAAACATTGCGCTAGTCCCTGTAAAAACAACGCACCGTTGGCATTCACTATACATGGAGGACGTTAATGCCTAGAATAAATATTTACATTTTATGGAATAGTATTATGATACAAAATTGTAAGAAGTGATATGATAATCTAAAATTGTTAAAAATTATATATTTATAATCACAGCACACTTTAAAGCGAGCTTAATTTATAATAACAACTATCTACTCAATAGACAATATCGTAAGTGCATTTTGGGAGAAGCTGACTCATCTCTTGATGCAATGAACAGGACTCAATATTGATCCTTGAGGGACGCCTGCGTTAAAAGGAGAATGCAGTCCGGACCGAAGTAGCTTGGTGTTTGATTGTAAAACATTAAAATTGGTAGTGCTTTTTCTAAAGGTTTTATCATTATCTTTATGTTTTATGCAGGACTTATTCATGTTTTGGTACGATTTATGCAGAGTGGCCTGTAAAAGTATGCAGTTTTAAAAACACTTAGGTGTTATGGAGGATTTGGAGATGCATTTCTTGGTTCTGAATAATTAACTCTCGTTGTCATATTTCTATATTTCTTGGGTTGGCAATACGCAGTGTGTGGAAAAACGTTTTACCATAATGTGGATCGTGCATTTACGCTTGTTCGTTTTAGGTTGAGCTAAACATCGAAAGAAAGAATACTTGGTTAAAATAAATTAAAGTGTGGCTGCCCAAATGAATGGGATTGCGAAGAAAATTATTCAAACTAAAACTTTTCGGTTACGTTTGATGCTGGTGAACGTGAATTATTAGGGGGAAAAAGTTTGTAAACATCCATGAAGAGTTTTGAGATTATCTTATATTTTCTCAAATATCGAAAGAGTTTAGGAAAAGAGGTACGTGGGTGATAACCACTAGAAAGGTATCTACATTTCATACAAATATCGAAAGAGTTTAGGAAAAGAGGTACGTGGGTGATAACCACTAGAAAGGTATCTACATTTCATACAAATATCGATAGAGTTTAGGAAAAGAGGTACGTGGGTGATAACCACTAGAAAGGTATCTACATTTCATACAAATATCGATAGAGTTTAGAAAAAGAGGTACGTGGGTGATAACCACTAGAAAGGTTAGAAAGGTATCTACATTTCATACAAATATCGAAAGAGTTTAGGAAAAGAGGTACGTGGGTGATAACCACTAGAAAGGTATCTACATTTCATACAAATATCGATAGAGTTTAGGAAAAGAGGTACGTGGGTGATAACCACTAGAAAGGTATCTACATTTCATACAAATATCGATAGAGTTTAGGAAAAGAGGTACGTGGGTGATAACCACTAGAAAGGTATCTACATTTCATACAAATATCGATAGAGTTTAGGAAAAGAGGTACGTGGGTGATAACCACTAGAAAGGTATCTACATTTCATACAAATATCGATAGAGTTTAGGAAAAGAGGTACGTGGGTGATAACCACTAGAAAGGTATCTACATTTCATACAAATATCGATAGAGTTTAGGAAAAGAGGTACTTGGGTGATAACCACTAGAAAGGTATCTACATTTCATACAAATATCGATAGAGTTTAGGAAAAGAGGTACTTGGGTGATAACCACTAGAAAGGTATCTACATTTCATACAAATATCGATAGAGTTTAGGAAAAGAGGTACGTGGGTGATAACCACTAGAAAGGTATCTACATTTCATACAAATATCGATAGAGTTTAGGAAAAGAGGTACGTGGGTGATAACCACTAGAAAGGTATCTACATTTCATACAAATATCGATAGAGTTTAGGAAAAGAGGTACGTGGGTGATAACCACTAGAAAGGTATCTACATTTCATACAAATATCGATAGAGTTTAGGAAAAGAGGTACGTGGGTGATAACCACTAGAAAGGTATCTACATTTCATACAAATATCGATAGAGTTTAGGAAAAGAGGTACGTGGGTGATAACCACTAGAAAGGTATCTACATTTCATACAAATATCGATAGAGTTTAGGAAAAGAGGTACGTGGGTGATAACCACTAGAAAGGTATCTACATTTCATACAAATATCGATAGAGTTTAGGAAAAGAGGTACGTGGGTGATAACCACTAGAAAGGTATCTACATTTCATACAAATATCGATAGAGTTTAGGAAAAGAGGTACGTGGGTGATAACCACTAGAAAGGTATCTACATTTCATACAAATATCGATAGAGTTTAGGAAAAGAGGTACGTGGGTGATAACCACTAGAAAGGTATCTACATTTCATACAAATATCGATAGAGTTTAGGAAAAGAGGTACTTGGGTGATAACCACTAGAAAGGTATCTACATTTCATACAAATATCGATAGAGTTTAGGAAAAGAGGTACGTGGGTGATAACCACTAGAAAGGTATCTACATTTCATACAAATATCGATAGAGTTTAGGAAAAGAGGTACGTGGGTGATAACCACTAGAAAGGTATCTACATTTCATACAAATATCGATAGAGTTTAGGAAAAGAGGTACGTGGGTGATAACCACTAGAAAGGTATCTACATTTCATACAAATATCGATAGAGTTTAGGAAAAGAGGTACGTGGGTGATAACCACTAGAAAGGTATCTACATTTCATACAAATATCGATAGAGTTTAGGAAAAGAGGTACGTGGGTGATAACCACTAGAAAGGTATCTACATTTCATACAAATATCGATAGAGTTTAGGAAAAGAGGTACGTGGGTGATAACCACTAGAAAGGTATCTACATTTCATACAAATATCGATAGAGTTTAGGAAAAGAGGTACGTGGGTGATAACCACTAGAAAGGTATCTACATTTCATACAAATATCGATAGAGTTTAGGAAAAGAGGTACGTGGGTGATAACCACTAGAAAGGTATCTACATTTCATACAAATATCGATAGAGTTTAGGAAAAGAGGTACGTGGGTGATAACCACTAGAAAGGTATCTACATTTCATACAAAAACAATGATTGTGGAATTTTAGATTTGGCGATTAGTCAGAGAAATCGGTGATGCTGCCTCTGCTTGAGTCGAATATGTAGTCTCGTTCCTTTGAACTATTTTGTTTTTCAATTATCCTTAGTATTTAATGCTTTTTTTTTTTTTTAAATTGTGCTTAACATTAAATTATATTTCAGTAAAACAAGTTACGTAATTAAGAAGCATTTTTAAAATAGAGTTTCCTTAAGAATGAGCGAGGAGGCGGTATGCATAATTTCACGTTGGCATTGCGTACCCTCAGTTTCCTGTTTATTGTGGCACCTGAAATCTCGCTTTTTTGAAATGGCATAGATTAGGTTTAAATAATTCACCGTATAAAAAAAATAATAAAAAAAAAAAAAAATAATAAAAAAAAAAAAAAATAATAAATAAAATAAAAAAAAAAAAATAATAAAACTCGTGAGCATGCGGTGAGTAATTTGTGTAGTTATCTGCACGGTAGGGCGATGACGACCGTGGGGTTCTTTCGCCCAAAAATGCCACAAACAAACAAATAATTCACCGAACATCAATACAACACAGTAACTTATCGAATAAGGCTGGACTTGAGTCTAGACGAGGCCCTGATAGTGAAAGGTTCTCCTCCTCAAGTTAAGGCTGAAGTTATGTTCTATGTTTATTCCCCCTGAAGAGGCGCCAAAATGGTGCGAAACATGTAGGGAAGTCTAATAAAAAGTGTGTGGCCTAGTTTTATTGACCCTCCGCTTTTCTTTTTTTTTTTTTTTTTTTTTTTTTTTTTTTTTTTTAACGGCGCATCGACAAATCTGGGCCATTAGCGCCGTATTCGATAAGTCAATAAATTTCAGCAAAGGTTCATTTCATGTTTAATACAGTAACTGTTTCTATTCCGCGCATTCCAAATGAATTCAGGGACAAGAACGTACACGCACCAAAAATGTGGCTTTAGGCGAAACTCGACAATTTCTTGAATTCTTATTGAAGAAGTTTTTCTTTTTTTTTTTTTTTTTTTTCTTTTTTTTTCTTTTTTTTTTATTATATTAACTCTTTGTCAGTTTTCTTATTGTCTTATATTTTAGTAGGCACCTCGACATATAGGGCATTTCGGTAGGACTACCTCAGAGGTAAAGTTCCAATAATATATTAAGAATTTCTATCTATGGCTTCGAAATCACTCTATATAATATATGGAATCACGCCAATTTGACGCAGTTCCTTTGCGACTTGGTGACAACTGAAGAGACGTGAGAAGGAGCGGAGGCGGCTACTGAAGGAACACTGATCCCAAGAAGCTGTGACTATAGTCTATAGATAGATCTCCAGAGCCGCTATCTAGGGCAGCTCACTCAGATGTTCTCAATATAGAGCTGCTAGTTGAAGGGTCTGCCAACTGCTGTAAAACATAACTCTATGAGCCTCTGCTTTAATGGCAGACAGGCCTTATGAAGTGGTGTGCACTTCCTTGATCGGGTTTCAGTACTAGGCCCTTGAGGAGATAAAGCTCCTGACGAGAGGTAATTACAAAGATATGCTATGAAGCTTGTCTGACAGAAATACATACAGAATTCTATTAGTAACTCCTTTCTTGTCTACAAAATATACTTCCGTCTTCTTTTTTGTCTTTTCAAGATTGCCTTTAGTACAGGGTCCGCAAATGAAACGGGATGATTCAATAAAGTAATTGTTTTTTTTTTTAAAAAAACAAAATAGCCATTTAGGGTACAATACAAAAAAGATTATTTTCTGAACACTAGGCCTACCAACTTCGCCCGATTTAACTGCTTGCGACTTCTCATTCAAGCAGATCCACCAACGACCATTCAACCCCTAAATAAACGAATTGTGGACGAGATTGGTTCAATACCTGTCATCATGCTGCGAGAGGTGATGCTAAACTTCAAGACCAGGATCCAGGAATGCCTGAACCGCAGTGGAATACATTTGGTAGACATATTTCTTTAATAATTTTTTTGACAGCTGGCTGGTAGTGGGAATCGAACCCACCAATTCCCGCATGAGAAACTAAGGCGTTAGCCCCTAGACCACCCTGGAGGCCCCTGGTGGGCTTATTATTCAGAAAATAATCTTTTTTTTTTTTTTTATTGTAGCCATAATGGCTATTCTTCTTCATTCATGAATGTATTAAAACATTTTTTCTTCATGAAACAATTAGATTATTTAATCATGACGTTTCATTGGCGGACCCTATGCTTTCTTTTCGGGTGGGGGGGGGAAAGAATCGCTCAGACTATACTTTGACAAACTATATTTACCGTAAAATTGAGTCACATTATAGAGTATAGTGAAATTGGTACAAACTTATACAGCTCACATGTGCTTTTATATTTGCCTAGAAAGAACAGACAAATATATAGGTATATATTCGTCAGTTCCTCTTTGGGCAAAGTTTGACCATTTGGTATCACTTAAATTTTTTTTTTTTTAATTTCTTTATTCGATAGACACAAATATTACAAGTTTTAATTGAGTTTAGTTATAAAATAGTGTTCCTTTTGACCACATAACAGATAATTGATTTATTAGAAATGGACTTAGATAAAATAAATCTATTGTACTGTGATTGTAATGCGAGAGAAAAAATAATGTTGATTCTTCTCGCTATCTTATAAACTTTCTAACGATAACAATCCGTTGGTAGGTTATTATTTACGTCCTAATGTCTTAATGCAGTCTCTGGTAGTCGTTATTGGAAGGATGTTGTCTATTGCGTTTATTTCAGTAAAATGTGTTTAGTCCTTTTGTGGACGAATCTACGGGCGCTGAATCTGTCATAATTACCCATTTTTTTAATTGGTAGGTTCAGTAGATCCTGATATATCTCTCAAGCCATTTTGAAAACAACAAATTTAGAAAATTGAAACTCAAGCCGAAACATTGACAATATTTTTATATTTTAAAACATGTACTTCGAAATTTATAGAATACTAGACGTTACCCAGCGTGCTATTACTACACCTACTTTCTGCATCTATAAAAGCAAAAATAAATTAGAAACCAAATAATTAATATTAAAATATAATAGCGCAAATCTGTAATTAATTGGGTTCATTGTTTCGAACTCGTGATCTCTGAACTCTGAGTCATAGACGATTATAACCTAGCCTATGACTCTCCCCGTGTCAAGACCTATCTGTGTGCTACGTTTGGCCAAAATCGGTCAAACGGTGTGGATTTGTATAAGGAACAAACATATAGACAGACAGCTGGTTGACGTTTTTGACTTAGCCTACGAGACTTCCCGTATCAAGACCTACCAGTATTCCATGTTTGGTCAAAATCGGTCAAACGGTGTGTATTTGTACAAGGAACAAACAGACAAACAGACAGACACGTGATTTATATATATATATATATATATATATATATATATATATATATATATATATATATATAGATTATGGCACGTTTTAAATATTCTTAAAATACTAAAGAAATTACATTTATAAACAATAAATTGATTTTTATGAAATGTGTAACTTGTTAAGTATTTTTCCAAGTTTTAAAAGAATCTTCACGCAAAAAAGTTTTTATCATTCTTAGCCTTGATGCAATGCACTACAAAAACATATAAAATATATTAGTGCAATACAATTGAGTACTTATTTTTAAAGAAACCTGAAGCAAATCTCTATTTTTTTTTTTTTTTTTTTTACAACGCTTCGACTAGGCCATTAGCGCTGACATTCAAGGTGGAGCTAGGAATTTTCCCAACGAGCCGTGGGATAAGAAAATTCCTGCCCCCGGTGGGGATCGAACCCACTTCATCATTTATTAAAACTAATAGTGTTACAAAATTATCTAGAAAAAATAGGGATCTAATTAAAGAATGAAAACTGTCACTAAATAAACAATAAATTATTAATCTACTGCATTATGAGTAAAATATGCAGTTGGAAGCTACTCTGATGATTATTCTGCGAATGATGCATATTACAGCAAGGTCAGTGGACAACCTTGTTGGCGGTTAAGAAACTCATGAATTTTAGATTATTGAATAATCTAATCATCAGAACTAACTAATAAAATATTTTCTCTTAATAGTTCAAATGAAGGATATAATTAACATCAACGTTTGTGGAATTATTTAATCTTGGAAATGTGTTATCGCCTTAAATACATAATCTTGAAAATAGTGTCTGGGGCAGAAAATAATGCAGTCTTGCTGCTCATTGGATGGAAGATAGGGGTATTTTTTATTTTAGGTACACCAGTTACTTTTCCATGTAATTAGTGATTTTTCATATTGTTATTTAATAACATTCGTCTATTTTAGAAGATAAAATTGAAATAAAAAGGTTATATACAAAAACAACATTTATTCAAAATGTAAGTATTTCCTTTCAGAAATTGTAATATAGAACCAAATTTCATTTTGGGGCCAAAATTTAATTGATTTTAAAATTGCTTCAATAAGGTCCTTTTTTCCTACCTCCACCTCCACACGAATTACCTTCTTCAAAAAGCAAATTATTCAACTCATCCTCTGATAGTAAATATATTTACTATGAGGCCATACAAACCTCACGCATTCCTTCCTCGTGTCAAAGGACCCCCCCACCAATTTGCAGCTCATGCTGCTAACTGTGAAGCACATCTTGACTAATTCCTGGGCCTATGAGCAACTGAAACAGTGTGTACGTCGTAGAAGGTAGGAAACGATGAGAGACGTACTTGTGCCTTCCGACCTCAACTCATCTCTCACCTATCCAGCCCTCCAGCCGACACAAAGTTGCGGATGCCCCCGCACATACGTCCTTCCTCGTATGTCGCAAGCTTGCGGACGCATCCCCGGAAAGGGATACCTACATCTCTAGCTTCCACCCTGAGTCAGCCAGTCACCAGAGAACTGGGCAAGCTAACCCAGAGCTTCTAACACACGCCACTACGTCTGTAACCGGCGAAGCCTGAAGGGCCCCCGGCCACCAACCCAACCCGTCGTACCATTTTGGGACTAAGTTCCTACAGCCTTGAATGGTCGCAGGCCCGGAAAGCAAGCTTTCCTACGGTTCCCCTATCCCCAGGTATCAGGTGTATCGTGACTTATCCCGATACACCAGAGAGAGGGAGGGCTCCGTACCCTAGAGACATATTAGAGCAACTGAAACAGCAACACCAACTGTCTGACTCCTTAGATGAAATTCTAGGTGATCATACCAATCAAGTCGAGCGACTTTTTAAGGGCCGCCAAATTGATAGACCAAATCTAGACAGAAAATAAAGAACCGAAATGCTCGTTTGTTTTATTTATTTATAATTTTTATATCTTATTTTTTTAACATTACTTTTTTTTTATTTTCATTTGGTTTTATTATATTTATTTTTTTTATTACATTTATTATTATATCTTTTCCTTTTTTTTATATTAATTTTTTCTTTGTTTACAAGCAATTGAGCATTTCTCTTTGGCCGTTTGAATTAATATCTGCAAATAAAACCATTATTAATAACAATTTAATCAGAATGTATACATATTAATACTTTTTACAAAAATATAATGAAAATTACCGCACACAGGAATGGCGTTAGTGGCCTTAAGGGTTGACACGCCATCATAATAGTTAAAAAAAACAAAGAAAAAAAAAACAAATTGTATGAGGTTCTATAACCATCAATAAAGATCATATGACTTGGTAACTGAAATCACTAATAACATGAAAAATTAACTGGTGTACCTAAAGTAAAAAAGACCCAATGATACATTTCATCATTGAGAAAAATATCAGCATTATATATAAAAAGTATATCTACTTTTTGTTATGAAATTTGTTGCATGAAGTTATTCCAAAAGTTCTTCCTCTTTTATACCTGCATTTACAATTGTATTTTTTTGTATGAGTTATGTACAATGATGAATAAAATATCTGTTTTCCTTAGAACGAAGAATTTATTTTGTTCAGCTAAAACAGTTTAGAATTATTTTCCATAGATGGATTTTTCATTATTATGACTTTAATATTACAAAGACGTCCTTTGAGTAAAATATTTTTACCGAAGATAGATATTTATAAGCAATATTTAATCTTTTCTCCTTTATATGTAATATATTAATTACTTGAATAAGATTGATTTTTTAGCAAATTTAAATAAAGACTATATCTAATTTCAGGACGGGTTCTTAATAAATGTTAAAGAAGTTAACAACAAGGATTATTGACATTTTCCGCAGGAAAGTAAGAAAAACAAAAATTGTAAAAACTTTGTGTAAGAATCGACAAAAAAAAAAAAAAAAAATATTCTATTCCCTATTGTGTAAATAAAAGCTTTCCGAATAACGGTAAATAAATTCTATTTGTATGATGCGTACACAACTATAAGAAATGTTTCTTTTTTTTTCTTCTATAAAAAACGTGTATTCCGGTGTCCAATTTATAATAAAATGTTGTTTTTTTGGTATAAACAAAATGATTGTATAATACGAACAAAATGATAAACAATTATTATTTTCCCCTTTCTGATTTTTATTTATTTATTTTTTGCTCGATGAAGTATATTCATTTTACTTATTTATTTCCTAGTACTTTCCTGTATCTTATTATTATGAATTTTCCTTATTTATACTTTTTTGAAAAATAATTCATCCCTTTAACTATATATTGTTTAAGACAGCTTTCTGATATTAGTTAACTCTCTGTAACCAACCATGCAGTTCGCTTACCCTCGATCACGTTTTGCCTTTCTTGAAATATTTTTTTTTTTATTAAAAAAAAAAATAATAATATGGCATCTTATTTATCAATTATAATATAAAGTTAGACATTTAGTCAGTAAGATGTTATGCTATGCTAAAATTTCTATCATGATGAATATTTTAAGATATAATTAACGAAATTACTAATACAAATCGTTCAATTAAACGAGCAACATTATTTGTTTTTTGTTTTTTTATATATCAATTATTGTGCATAAGCTGCTGAGGCCATGAGCACACAACATTATTTGTTGTCACCGGTTTTGTTTCTAGTTGATTAGATAAATGCCTGAGTTATAGATGTTCACAAGTATACTCCAAAGAACTCGGTTATATACATACATATATATATATATATATATATATATATATATATATATATATATTCACGGATGCACGAGACTATTGAGAAAACAATATTTCCAGGGAAAGGAATATTTGTCCAGTATTTTTCCCTCTCTGATGTTCATCATTCGATTGGTAATGATAATCACAAGCCTGATTCATCCATAATCACTAAACGTGGTGGTTAATCACGATTAAATCACTGATAAGAATGATAAGAACAGGAGCTTGCATCCTTCCCCGCCAAGAATCCAACTGTAACTAGACTCGAAAGGTATTTTGCTGAAGCTAGACAAGGTAAGTAGGAGAGGCCATGAAGTACTCCAAGGCTAACCACCTTCTGAAGACTAGCTAAACTACAGTCTCCTAGTGCTAAAACATCATTCAAACTATAGTTCAACTATCTAAACAAATTATATATATCTTTAAGTAATGTCTTCAAGCTTAGATATCAGGGAAAATTTGCAATTAGAAAAAAAAATGGCTGTTTTAAATTATTGAATAAAATAAAAGTCTATTTTTGTGTTGATTGAATGACGTATAATGTCTCTTTTGTGAATTCAATGTGTATATAATTTTATAAACTTACCTGAATTCTTAATAAGAACACCCAACAACTTGACATGGCTGGACGGTGAATGTTGAATTTCAGTAATGTGACGGAAAGGCGGAACCTACACAGGTTTTGTTTCAGTTTATTACAAAGCAATTTCAGAGGAATACGTCTTCAGTGCTATATATGACCAAAATACCAACAATTAGTAAAACACCGGCGCTAATAGCCAAATAGTTGATGCACCGTTAAAAACGAAAAAAAAAAAAAAACAACAAAAATTAGTAAAACAGACGAAATTCGTTTAGAGCCTTCAAATTCAGGAACATAAATATGCTTTAGGTCCACCCGACAAGCGTATGTAATGTACAGTATAACATACAGTTTTCTTTTCGTACATGGCCACCACACATGCGCGAACGCCAGCGGACACGTTTTTGTGACACTTTTTTGGAACGCCTAGGTCCACCCGACAAACCTATGTAATGTACTGTATAACATATAGTCTTGTTTTTCGTGCATGGACACCGCGCTTGCGCGAACGCCAGCGGACATCTTCTTGTGACACTTTTTTGTAACGCTAGGTCCACCCGATAAACCTATGTAATATACTCTTTAACATACAGGCATCTTTTTCGTACATGGCCACTGCGCATGGGCGAACACTTTTTTGTGACACATACTGTCTTTTTTTTCGTACATGGCATGCGTGAACGCCAGCAGACACGTTTTTGTGACACATTTTTGTAACGTTTTTTTCCAGTTTAGTCACCGCTAAAGCATATTAATGCTAAAATATAATATAATCATAACACGGGATTTAGACTTGGAGTGTTTATATGCCGAAAACAAATACCGCTTGCCTTATTAAAACTTCTATCAGCAAGATTAGGTTTTCTATTATGTATCATATACTAGTTTTTCAGAAAAATAGTAAGCAATCTCGCTATTTTATTAAGTAAACATTGATACGCCCTGGCTCTGTCTCCCGTGTTAAAAAGTGGATCTTTGGGGCCCAATATCTCGAAAACGAGGACCGCTTCGAGAGTCCTATCTTTTTCCAATGCATAGACGACACTTTAATTAACATATAGGCAAATTTATAAAAAAAACGAAAATGGAAGCCTAATTAATTTATTTTAGGTCGTTGATTTAATTTACTTCAATTCATAAATTGCTCGAATAAAATATGGGGAGATTTTTTGAGGGTTGTATTTTGGGATTTTAGGGATTGCATCAGTTCATGAATTAACTCCGAAGGCCTTATGTCAATTTTTGTGTAAAAACTCAAAGCTTGTATGCATTAAAAAACATATTAAATACAAAAATATATAAACAAAAACGCGAATTGTTTTAGAAAAGTAATATATTTAAAGGGCTGTAATTTCGCCCAATCGAGTTCGTTGAGGTCTCAAAAAATTATTATTTTGGTTCACAACAAAAATGTTATAGTGTAAAATATTCAAAATTATGAGTTTTGGGGATGGGGCTTAAACTAAACGTGCAGGGTTTTTTTTCTGATTCAGCGACCCCAAAAACATGGTCTAGTCTCTGGGTCCGGACTTTTTTTTGTGTGGCTGTGTAATTCAACTTATGTTTAACAATGGTCCAATAATTAAAATTTTAAAAAACAAAAATTAAAAAGCATTTTAAAAAAATTTGTTAAAAACGCTCAATGAAAAACCTGAAGTACACCTACCTCCATTAAATACACCCTCTTCTCACCAGAATTCCTTATATATTTTAAAAATATTTATGTGGTATTTGTCGGCTAGTTTTTCAACATATTCTCATAAATTATGTCATGCAGAGCACTGAAGATGGATGTATTTATCTGAAAGTAGTTTGTAATATAAAACCTGTGCAGGTTTCTATTTTTTTTTCACAGCCTAAATGGACAAATATAATTTACAAAAAATGTTTATTGAATCCCAATATTTCTGTGAACACCGAAAACCTGGCGAGTAGTTAGCAAGATGATATTAATTTGACTTAAATAGAAGAAAATATTTTTGCGGAATAACCACACCAATCCTTACCACTTGTGTTAGTATTTACATACATGCAGCTCATGGAAGACTTTCTAATTTGAGTTTGATTTTATGTTGGGGGAAGCAAAACGACAAATTTTACATTTCATAATAACTATTACTAGATTTATTTTAAAGGAATACTTAAAAATAACTAAATAGAATACCCAATGCATTTCTTACAAATTATAAGTAATCAAGAAAACGAGATTTTTTTTTTTTTTTTTTTTTTTTTTTTTTTTTTTTTTTTTTTTTTTTTTTTTTTTTTTTAATGAACAACTAATAAAATATCATAAAATCCTAAATGAAACCCTAGACGGAGGCATGGAATGAATTATTAAATTAACAAAAAAATAAAACTTCTGAGCAGTAATCCGAAATTATGTTATTTACATTTATCTACACTTTTGCACATTAAGTAAAAGATATAAATTGGCATAAAGAAGTGTTTTTGACATTACACTATTTTATTTTCTTGCCATAGATTAGCAATTTTTTTTTTAATAATTAAGAAATCCGCAAGATAGGTTGATTTATAGAAAAATTTAAAACCATTTCCCCATTTGGACTCAAACAAGACAGATCTTACAAATATGTAATCTCAGACTCCTATTCCTTAAACAGAAAAAAGCTACAGAAGACCCCAGCAGTTTTGTGAAGTAATACATAATGGTATAAATATCGCACGGTATACCAAAGAATCTGTAAAATATCTGATTCTTCACTCCACGACACTGAACTACCTTAATTGATCCCGGGGCCACTTTCTATTAAGACGTCTTGGTGGAGAGGAAGGATGATTGGTGCTGGATAAGGATTGGGCTATAGGATTAGGATGATTGATTAGTTTACTATGGAAAGATGAGAAGCGGCTAGGGATTATATCTTGGACAAAAGGGATATTTAGGTCATTATGGAGGGTGCGATTTGTAACATAATAAGGAACATTAACTATGGTATGTAAGTAAGACTTTAGATTGATATGTTTGGATTCGGTGGATGTTGGAATGCTTGGCTGTCCCCCAGAGTTCTATTCCGCATGTCCAGATAGGTTTTATTAGTGAGTTGTAGACAGTTAGTTTGTTCTGTACGGTTAAGTGTGATGTCCGATTTAGTAGTCTGTATAGTTTTCCGAATCGTCGATTGAGTTCTTGTCGTTTGAGTTTAATGTGTGCGTTCCAAGTCAATCGTGAGTCAAGATAAAACCCACGGTATCGAATAGTATTGGTTATGGGTAAAGGATTGTCGTTGAAGGAAACAACAGGACAGGTTTTACGTCGAAGGGTGAAGTTTATTTGGTGACATTTTTCAAAGTTTATCTTGATGCGCCACCTATTGCACCACTTTTCAATTTGGGTTAAATGGGATTGTTGGTTCTGTGAAGCTGTGTCTGGATTTATGTGGGGCGAAAGGATGGCCGTATCATCTGCATACGTCGCCAGGAGGGTGTCGGGATGTGTTGGAATGTCAGCTGTAGTACCCTGAGGAACTCCCGCTACCACAGGGAAATAATCTGAGTAGGCTGTTCCATGCCGGACTTGGAAACACCTGTCTGAGAGATAGGAGCGAAGGATTAGGTAAAGGGTGCTGGGAAGGTGGGTTTTGAGTTTGAAGAGTAAGCCTGTGTATCAGACTCGGTCGAATGCTTGAGCAACGTCCAAGAAGGCAGACGTGCAATACTCTCTGCTCGAGGGATGAGGAAATGAGATCAACAACACGAAGCCCTTGCTGCACTGTGGAGTGTTGGGAGCGAAAGCCGAATTGGTGAGGTGGGATGAGATTTTGGGAGTTTAGGATAGGTAGTAGACGCTTTAATAGATTTTTTTCAAATAATTTGGAAAATATAAGAAGGAGACTGATAGGACGGTAAGGGGAAGGATTGTTAGGAGCTTTACCAGGTTTAGGAAAAAGGACAACAATTGAGAATTTCCAGAGTATGGGGTAATGGGTTTGTAAAATATCTATGTTTAATCAAACTTCCTTTCCAATTCAATGTTTATTCCTTTCTAGAATTGAAACAATTTTATTTTTGCAAGTATATATTTATCTTAGTAAATTAACGAATCAGATTAGAAAATGTTTTGAACGAGAAACCCGAAAAAAGTTGATAAATTACATACGATATATTTCTCAAAGGCAATCTAGGGAACGAAAAAAAAAACAAAAAAAAAAACGCATTCTTTTCGCGAGAGTCTGATGATGATAAGTGCAATAAAAATAAACGGCCCGGTGGCCTTGAGTGGTGAGGCGTGAGCACTTAACTCTATGTGCCAAAGGGTCGTGGGTTCGATTTCAACCAGGGGTGGTGACTTTTCTATAGAAAAAAGAAAAGACATCCTAGCTAAAATGGCGGTAACATATAGATAACCTGTCCTAAAATTCGTAGTTAATAATAAATGTATGTTAAAATTTAATAATAATAAATACAAATAAACTATTTTTCATTTTTAATTTCTCCTCTTTTTGTTTTTATATTTTGGATCAATACTTTTAGAACAAAAAACCCTGGATGGTGAAGCTTGCTGAATAACGGGTTCAAATAAATGATAATTAACGAGGGCTTTAAATATGATTCAATTTATGGACTATTATCACTACATATTAAGATTTTGATTTTGCTTCCCGAAAATAGGAGTGTTTATTTTCGAACGGAAAATAGGAATATATATGTCCTAATATGGCTATAAAAAGATTGAACATCTGTTACCACGAAGATGAAATATAAAAAATATTTAATTTTTATATTCATTACAATATATATACTTGGCAATTTAACTTTTAACTTAAGGCAATATGATAACTATAATAAATAAAACGCTTTATGTTTTTAGTGGACCTATTGTGTAAATAAAATCAGTTCATTATTCGGTTGCTTTTGAAACTTTGAGGTTATTAATGCCCTAAATATTTTTTGAGGCCATACAATTTAGAGAAGTATAACATTTATGTTATGTCAAACATGTCAGTTTTTCTTCAATAATTGATTTAAACAACAATTACCTACATGCGATGATCATTATTCAATCTTATGGTCACACATAACCAGTTATTTTATAAAATAAAAAAAATAGAATTAAAGTTTTTGAAATATGGATTAATAGGGTTCAAAAATGTTTCTGTAGATAGCAGGCTTTCTGAAAAAAATGAAGAGAAAGAAGTATGCGTTATACCATCCCCTGTGACTGTATAATGTTAACCATAGATACCAAGAGTGTTATTGGTGATGTAGTAAGTTGGTGAGTGAGAGTACGTATGTTGATAGCATACCAATATTCGTGAGAGTATTGGGAAATCCCTGAAGATCACTCCTCACCAGATTTTTGCCTTCCGAGAAGCCTGAAACTGTGATTTAATTTTGAACATAATGGTATAATTCTTGGTAGGAATATCTGAGTTATATAACATTTTGTTACATTTGTTGAAGAGGAAATTGTAAAAGAAATATTTGATTGACATCCATGAGCAGTACATTACGCTTAATATATCGAAAACTATTTTATAATCAAGTGTAAGATGGAAGGGATCTTTTCATAGGTTGATATAAACATGGAGAGACCTAAATTCTGTGGTTCCCTTTTCTTAGTCGTATTAATTACACAAGCCAACAAATTTTTACTTTTTGGAAGTAATACGGAAGTGAACCACCATTTTGGGGGTTTTCGGAAGAATCTCACATTAGTTTTTTCCCTATACTTCAGGTTTTTAAAATATAGGGCTTTTAAGTTTTTTTTTTATAATAATGAATCCTTAAATTTGTTCTGTCTAAAGAAATGTTTTTGGCGTTCTGGTTTCTATAATTTTTAATGCTTTTTGGGGAGGATAATACAAATATGAAGTTGGATTTCTGATAAGTTGGTTCGTTTTTGTAAAACATATACTTTTAACCAATGAAACATACAAAAATGCTGTAAAATGCCAATTTGTCAAAACCTTTATTTGAATTTTTTTACAAAAAAAAAATTGGTAAAAAAAATATAATTGCGAATTAAATTTCCGTTTTGAAACAGCTATTAGAATTTTCAAAATTACAAAAATGCGTTGGTAAAAAAATATTATCCTCTACGGGAGAAACAGGCACCCTCCACATTCCATATAAAATAAGTCAATAGTATTTTGTCAACCTAATTCGGATAAATAATGCCATGTCCCGTAGTATCACGTGGCATTTCCCCAGACCTCAGTTTTGTATTACTTTTGTATAGACAGTGCTTTTTTTTGTTTTTTTTTTTGGGGGGGGGGGGCTGCTTCATTGAAGCCCCTGTTAACCGTCATAAATATATTATTTTGGGGGAATTTATGTGGCGTAGGTAAAAAAATAAAATACCACGTCGAATAAAATCATAAATATATTTTTTAAAAGAATGTTTTTGGTTTTGTTGCGCCTTAAAACCCCGTATCTCTATCTACAGTTATTAAAAGTATAGTATAAAAAAACTCAGGTTTAAAAAAATCGGGGATTTTTGGGATAATATGTAGTAGAAATTTCTGAAATACGTTCATTAGGTATCGTACTCCATTTTTTTTATCGCCCTAATGAAGGCTTGAATTTCAAGCTGAAAGGTAGGAAAAAATAAAATACATTTTCTAATAAAAAATGAAGTTTTATTAAGATATCACACAGCCGAACCCCAACAATTACTTCTTTCGCCGTATATAATTAAAAGATTAAAAATAGAAATTTTTATTAAATTTTACCTGGACCAAGACAATGGCGCAGCTGAAAGTTTTATTCCGGAACTAGCCACTGCGGTCTGAACACATAGTGATCCTGAACTCAACCGTATTTTACGTTGTTAACTCGTCTGTACAGCTAATCGTACTTCTCGTGGGCTCACAAGTTAATTATAATAATAAAAAAAAATAAGGTTTTTAAAGTGTACCTACAAATTTTAATATATGGTGAAAGTATAATCTACTCATAAGTCATTGCTTAATGTGAAAAAAATTCTCTTGATCTTGGATTTATAATAACAAAATTTAATAGATTATTCCCAAGTAGAGAAAAAATTAAGAAAGAAAAAAAATCAGTGGCCCATGGGGGGATCGAACCCACGACCTTCGCGTTATTAGCACGACGCTCTAACCAACTGAGCTAATGGGCCTCGTGGAAGCAACCCGCCTCTATAGTGGTCTCCCTATAAGTCTAGAATATAAATTTTTATAAGTTTAATCAACTTTCAAACAAAATACATATTTACATCAAGTTTATGTTACAGTACTGAAACGGGGTCTCCCCGTGGTCTAGTGGCTAGCGCCTTAGATTCGTATGCGGGAGATGGTGGGTTCGATCCCCGCCGGCGGCAGGAATTTTCTTATCTCACGGCTCGTTGGGAAAATTCCTCGCTGCACCCAGGATGTCGGCGCTAATGGCCTAGATATCGATGCACCGTAAAAAAAAAACAATGTCAGCAATGGTATATGTAATTTTTGACGTCTACCAGACGTTATTGTATGCCAAGGGCTTAATTTTGTATCACATACGATAAAATGCAACATATCATAAATCCATAACATAAAAATTGAAATACCAACAAAACTAATATTGTACTACTGAATAACATTTCGAATGTTGCCGAAGGATCGGAAACTTGGTATCTTAAGAATAATAATACTTTTCTCTACCCATACTTTTATATGGTACTAGACTTTAAAGTTGGAGAGCTGGTAACGCCCTTTTCATGAAGTGTTTTATGCACTTTGAAATTTTGCCATAATGTACCTCTTGGGTAGATAAGAAGGTATATATGTGTTTCTTGGACATACCTTGGAACACCAGATACTGCGCATAGGGGAAAGGTGCAAAACAATATTGCCCAAAAATAGTGTTTTATTCAGAAGCCAACTATCATTAATGTAAAAAAATTGCAAATTAAGGCAACCCACTTTTAAGGGGGTTAAAATGGAAATTAAAAAAAAAAAACAAAGTACGTAGTTTTTATTTTTAATATCAAATGAAATACTTTATCCACGCTGCGATTTAAACAGCGTCAAATAAACATATTTGAAAATAATTACAAAAGGGCAGACACTTTTGTGGGGTTTAATTATCAGGAAACATAATAATAAATAAATGTTGCCTACGATAGTCTGCAATACACTGCGTGTAACCATAAGAGTGAATGAGACCACCGCGCAGTTGTGGTTATTCTTACCGAGCTCTCATTGGTTCTTGCTCGCATGATTTTGTACAGCTGTTCCGGTTTAAATGGCAGCGTAAATGAAACTCTCATTTAATATTAGAATAAAAACAATTAATTTTTTTTTTACGTGTTATATCCCTTAAAAACGTCTGCCTTCTTAATTATTCATTGTAAAATTGTCTTAATTTTACATTAAAGATAGTTGGCTTCTGAATAAAACTCTATTTTTGGACAATATTGTTTTGCACCTTTCCCCTATGCGGAGAACCTGGTGTCCCAAAGCAGGTCCAGGAAACACACATATAAGTTCTTATCAATCCAAGAGATACATTATAGCAAAAGTTCAGGGTGCATAAAACACTTCATGAAACGTGCGGTTACTGGCTCTGGGACTATCAATAATTTGCTGACCCGTAACATCAAGGAGTAGCCAAATTTCGTTTTCAACCACTATGCAGACATTAAAACATTGCTATAGTTTTTGAGGCACCGGACGTCAAAGTGTTAATGGTAATTATTGTCGTCAGAATTTCGCTGCATCACTGAGGAATTCCTCATTTCAAGTCTATTGGGCGGTGAATATTAACAAATGCTTCTAATAAACTTGAAAGGTGATTCATCATTGAACTTCTATAAATTCGAAAGTCAAGTATTAATCCATAAAGCTGTCACATAATCATGCTTACTGGATTATCCAGAATGAGTGCTAAGCGTTACTAAATTTTTGAGATGATAATATCATTTAGCTGCAAGTTTGGGTGACGCAAAATGTAGGAGGAAAGAACTCATCGGTCACTTCGCCGGAACTTGATTTCGGACGAGATTAAATTCGTAATTAGGCGAGCATTGATTTTTAGACAATAAGTTATTACAGAAAAGCGAAAACGCTTACTATTCATGTAAAATTTACATCTGGTTAATGTAAAACCCATAAATAAATAACTGGCTTTTATTAACTCCCCAAATGACATTTTTGCGATCAAAATTATTTCCCTCTACGGAGAAAAAAGGGGGTTTAGTTTTTTTGGGGGGAGGGGACGTTAAACCTTCAGGACATTAATGTTATTTTCTCGTAAAGCGAAAACTCTAATCGGTATAATAATCAAAGATGAGCCGGTAATGTTTAATCTAGAACAAACAATTAAAATTATTTTAATACAAGATAATAAAATCTAGTAAAGTACGTTGGAGTTTTTTCGAAAATGGTAAACAATTTTTCATTTTATATTAAATAATCCGCCAAAAATCGGTCATAAAATCGTTATAATTCAATGAATCGAAAAAATCCTACCTACTTTACTAGAAATTATACATAGAAAGCTGCATATAAAATTTAAGGTTGATCGAGGGAAAATTGGAGGCGCTAGAATATCGCCCGATTTGGAAAACATAGTTTTGAGAAAATCGTCTTTAAAGTTTAATATAATGAAATTTCCTATTTTTTCTTTTTAATATTTTTTTTAATAATTTCTTCTAATAAAGATAATTTATGGGGACTTTAGTTAATAAATCGTATTTTTGGCACATTTTAAAACTGATCCGCCACATAAACACTTTTGGATATTATTTTGGATTAGTTAAAGAAGCATTTAAGCCCATAAAAAAGAAAATGGTAAAAACAAGTTACAAGTTAGTATTACTCCTTAATATAGAATAAAATAAATCACAATTTTGATAATACCAATAATTATATTTAATCGGCAAAGTCTTCCTCAGAGGCGTCTTCTCTAATAGACCAACATATTATTCAACATTGGACTGGAAAAGCGTTTTGATAATTTCAGAGTAATAACATTTTTCTTATTACAGTAAAAGCCTTACTATTTGCAAGGTAGGGATTGTCGGGGTTCGGTCACTGCTATTTAATAAAACTACATTTTATCATAAAAATGGTTTTATTGTGCCGACGTTTCGGCTTGAACTTCATCAGGGCTGTAAAAAACAAGTAGGACGGATGTAATACTGAAATGTATATATATATATATATATATATATATATATGCCTACATACAAAAATACACATACACATATACATACATGCATATATGGAAAAATACAAAACATAAAATACTAGAACATAATATATAGAAGAACAATGTGCTCTAGAAGTGTTTGGATTATTAGGAAAACAGATATAAGAATAACAGATTACATATTAGATTAGATATAAGAATAACAATATGGGCTTACCGATGGGAAGATAGAGAACTATTCCTCACAAATGCGGGATCATTTCTGACAGTTAATACAGGGAAACATACGAAGAAAGGAGTTGGTGAGGGGGGGGGGGGTTCTGGACCACCCAATGGGTAGAGAACATAGAAGATGAAAGAAAGAGCGGCGAAGTACAGTAAGGGGTCATAAAGTCATAAAATGTTGTGTTAATGGAAAGGGAGGCAGGTATAAAGGGCTATATTGCAGGCGGTAAAGGGGATTAGGATGGAGTTTTTAATAAATGGAAGATGTTGGAGTAGGTAGAGGAGATGACTTCTTTGTCAATTTTGTCATTAACTGGGTTATTTTCTAGGTGGATAAAAATTGATTCGGAAAGGAGGCGTTTGTCTTCTTATATCTGTTTTCCTAATAATCCAAACACTTCTAGAGCACATTGTTCTTCTATATATTATGTTCTAGTATTTTATGTTTTGTCTTTTTCCATATATGCATGTATGTATATATGTATGTGTATTTTTGTATGTAGGCATATATATATATATATATATATATATATATATATATATATATATATATCCGTCCTACTTGTTTTTTACAGCCCTGATGAAGGCTTGAAGTTCAAGCCGAAACGTCGGCACAATAAAACCATTTTTATGATAAAATGTAGTTTTATTAAGTAGCAGTGACCGAGCCCCGACAATCCCTACCTTGCATCATCTACGGTCAACGATCTCCACTCAATGCCTTACTATTTGTTTGAGGACATCGGCTAAGATTACATCAAAAGAGCCCAAAAGCTCTTTAAATTATTTTATTTATTTTATTAATAGTTTATCGCAACAAAGGCGATGAAACTAATATATGCGACAATAAAAAGTACAAGTCAATGTTTTCACTGTTAAAACCAACAAGTCGTAAGGTAGTACGTAATAAATGTGTGAGACTTTAGTTCACCTTGTGTAGAAATTTCAGTGTCTAACTCAGTAATATTTATTTCTATGAACAAAAAAAAAAAAACAACAAAGAAAATAATAAAAAAAGAAAAAAAACGAAAGAATCCAAAGAAAAAGTAAAAAAAAGGGGAAGGGGGTGGGCTAGATTTTATCTAAGTGTTTTGTGTTAGAAAGGAGTTGGAATATGTCTGTAATGCATTTGCTATCGTCGGAAAGTATTTCTTACATGTTTTGTGGTAAGTTAGTGTTTTGCCTGAGTCTGCAGTAAGTAAAAGTAAGTCTTGTATTGCAGTATTGGCATATTGGTCTATCTTGTCCTGTCATAAGGTATGAGTGAGTCAGTAAGGAATGGCCTATCCTCATCCCATTCCACTTATTCCCTATGCCATCGATATATGTTGCCAAGTTCACGGCCCTAAAACTTTTGGACTTTTAGCAACCGAAGGCTTATTAAGTCGGACTTGTATTTTTTCTGAAGGTTTTATTTGCCAGTTACCGCAAACTGGAACTAATATTTTTGGTTTGTTGATTCTTCCTTATCAAGGATGTCTTCACTAAGCCTTATCTTATCAGGTGTTGTAAAGATACAGGGCTCCAAAGGAATTAATAGGACGTATATTTTAACGGTTCATGAATATTTCGTTAGAAAAATATTAAAGTGGTAAAGTGGCTCTTATTAGAATACCATTAAGAAATATACATTATGGACAATGTATTATTATGGACTTTTCAACTTTGTATATATATATAGAAATATATATTGTCGAAAAATGATATGTGCAGATTGACCATAAAAATCAATTTCCGTTGAGCTATTTATATCAGAGATTCATGTTTTCAAATGGAACATGCTTATTTATTTTTCACAGATTCAGATTCTATGTTCAATAATACTAAACGTTTTTTGATAAAATGAATTCTATGTGTATAATTCACTTTGCATGTCGCTCAGATTTTTGCTTAAACTTATTTGCTAATCAGATTCTTTAAAAAGTTAAAACTGCCTCATTAAAACGAAAATTAATTTCCGCTTGCAGAATGGACGCACATCGAAATTAATTTCTTTATTGTGAATTGGCCAAAAAGGTGCATTTAATAAAAAAAAAAAATTGCTAAAATCATAAGCATCATGTATGGATGTTTATATATATATATATATATATATATATATATATATATATATATATATTTGTGCTATTTTTTATACTATGAATAACAGCGCTGGCTCCTTATTCAATAAACGTTTATTGAATAAAAATTTATTCAGTTATTCATTGACTGATTTTTGTTTTGCTTAATGAATAATTAATTATTTATCATTCTTCATTCATTATTTATATTGATTAGAAATAATTTGGTTCATGGAACAAAAAATTAATTTCGTTTAGAGCCTTCTGCTCAATTTCAGGAGCATAAATATGCTTTAGTTCCGCCCGAGAAACCTATGTAATGTACTTTAAAACATCCAGCCTTCTTTTTCGTACATGGCCACTGCGTATCCGCGGACACTTTCTTGTAACAATTTTTACCGGTTTAGTCATCGCTAAAGCATATTATTATATTATGCTAAAAAATTCATATTATTTCAAAGATCAGTAAACAATAACAGTAAAACAAATAATTTACATTAAAAATAAGATTTTAATGAAACTAGTCATTTTTATTGGAAAAGTTGTTAGAATTAATCATTTGTATTTCACGAAAAAGTTCATTCAATTAAATCAATTTCATTCAATAAAAAGTTTTATTCAAATAAATCAATTTTATTCAATAAAATTTTTCATTCAATAAATCATTTTTATTCATGAATGGCTGAATAATGAATGAAAAATTAGAGTAAAATATCAAATTTATTCATTATTCTGAATGATTTTGACCAACACCATATATATATATATATATATATATATATATATATATATATATATATATATATTATATATATATATATATATATTATTTATTCCTGTAGATGACCCTACATATCTAAATTCTTTTTTATCTCAGGAGGCATGGGGTCTTTAAAGCAGTCTTCCTTTATTATACTACTTTATTTAATAGGCCCGACATGTCTTCGCAGCTCTTCAGGGGCACTTCTTGCTAGGAAGTCCTCTCATTACCATGTACTCCCTCTGGAGTCTGCACTAGTATTAAGCCAGACTCCAGAGGGAGTAAATGGTAACGAGAGGACTTCCTAGCAAGAAGTGCCCCTGAAGAGGTGCGAAGAAAAGACGCACGAAACATGTCGGACATATGAAATAAAGTAGTATAATAAAGGAAGACTGCTTTAACGACCCCATGCCTCCTGAGATAAAAAAGAATATATATATATATATATATATATATATATATATATATATATATATATGCATACATGATATATAGACGTTCTTGTGATCTGTGGGTTATGGAAGGTAAATCTTAATCGTCAAATCATCCCGATTGCATTATTTTGAGACGACGGATTTTCCACCTATAGCGAAGAAGGAAACACGCTCAAGCATGACCGTAATTAGGACAGTAGTAACATTAAGAGACTTCCATACTGAGGGTCGCCTTTTGAAATGCCACTGTCAGGGTCTCGAGTTACAGTTGGCAGAGGATATCGGACGAGAAGGAATATAGAAGCTCGTGTCCCCATTGGAGCCTATCCCAGGAGAAGGAGGCATCTCTATGTCCTCTCTAGAATACTCCATGATTTCTGGGTCTATTTTAGCATCTTTAAATAAAGCATCATAATCAAGGCTAAGGAAACTATTAACCTTGATTAAGGTGTTCTATGCGAAAAGTAATAATAATGGGATGATGTGTGCCAAATAGGTAAAAAGAACGATGGCTTTGTAGGAAGTATAAAAGATTTATCACAAAATATTATTATGTTGGATTTATGTACATATTTATTCTCTATACATACAATAAAAATGTAACGTATTACTGTCTTACATGGATGATAGATAAATAAAAATATTATTGGGGACCTTTATCAGCACAATAGCACCCAAAACCAAAATTGTTAGTATTATTGTCTGTTTGAGCGTTTGTGGCTAAATCTAATCTCAGAAACAGCTTATCCGATTTAGATGCGGTTTTCACTAATATATATTTTGGAAAGGTCGAAAAAATTTAAAAAATGCAGTGCAAAGTCACTATTGCACGCAGACAAAGCCGCGACAAAGCCAGTATATCTTAAAAACAAAATCGTGGTAAGTAGGGGATTACGATTTAAATGATAAATAAAGTTATCTAAAAAATGGATCTTATATACCTTTCCTTTTGACAATATGGATAAGATAAATATATGTTCTTAAAATTATGGATAAGATAAATATATGTTCTTAAAATTATGGATATGATAAATATATGTTCTTAAAATTATGGATAAGATAAATATATGTTCTTAAAATTTAAGAATGTTCTTTTCGTCACTTTAAATTGTTTACTATTATTTTATTTTTTAAATTTGTTTATTAATAGGAGTCGTTAAAAAACGTTTCGATACAAGAAAACTAAAGTTACAATAACGTTCACAACCTCCGCAGGTTTTGTATTTTTATTTGGGCTTCTATTTTGCAGTTCACAAGAAAGACATATTTTTTTTTAATAAATTAATACAAAACCTGTAGAAGTAGTATTTTTACTAAATATCTCTCAGAATATTTATAATATTGCTACGTAGTAACACGTAATGAGCCGATATTTGTGGTTAAGGAAATCATTCAATCAATATACAAATACAGCATATAGAGCTTCATGGCGGAAGTGCAAAACGTTTTGCCTCTGAATGAGAAAATAAACGTTTCATCGGCGGCCATTTCTGGTATCCAGTAGTTAGGACCTGGAGAACGTTTAAGGATTTGTTTATACAATTTTTTCATGAGTGCAATCTCAATAGCCCCTAAAATATACTGGAATAACCATCCTTAAATTTGAAAGCCTTAATTCCAGAGAAGTGAAAGTGCAAAAGTGTTTATTTAAGCTGAAGGTTGAATGCTATCAAGAAATCTCGCTCCTACGCAATATTTCTCACAAGACATAAGAAGCAGACTTTCTCCAGCAAACACCCTCTCACGATACCAGTTCGTTTCCGAGCTCATTCTTGTTTCGAGCAACTGTCGGACGTCGTAAACAGCTGTTCTTTCAAAAATAAAATCACTCCCCTTTCTGCTGATCGGGAAGAGCGGAAATTTTAAGATACTTGTTTTTTAAGTTTGATCATCTATATACCAAAAAAAAACAAAAAAAAAAAAAAAAAAAAAAAAAAACAAATCATATCTTAACCCTGAACGGACTTTAAGTAGGGCTTCGAAACTTGGAATATAATCCTGATCGTAAGTTCAGAAAAGTATCTCAAAAACCAAAATTGTACTCAGAAGAACAAATCAACGCTTTCTTAAAATCGCATTTATTTTAATAAGGAGTTCGGAAAACGAGGGTTCTATTCTTCACTCTTGGGTTTGAGTAAAGCTTTCATGATTTATTTTTTATTAGGCATATGTGAGTTAAAACATTAAGAGCACTGTTCAATTAGCGCACAAGTAAAATAATACAAAATGAATATTCAGGAAGACATATTGTAAAAATAAATACGTAGGTATATAGAACAAAACAAAATGTATAGGAATTGTCCATATAGAGCGAAGATCAATAAAAAATCTTTGTCTCTGAGTTTTAAAGAACCAATTAACATCTGATTACACAGTTTAAGTTGTTAAGATTCTTACACTGTGGCCATTTTTTCTTGTGAACTTTTAAATGAGATGAAAGACTAAAACAGAAAAGAAAAGCGCTCAAGAAGAATTTGAAACTAAAGGAGAAACAGATAACAAGAATGATTACTTGTTTTTGTATGACCTTTCGGGATTTTCCAAGAGAAAAAGAACAGAATTTAACATGTGATGTATTTATGTAAATACTACTAAATATTTTATGAATGGATAATTATTAATGAGATAGGAATTAATGATATTGGAGACTATAATTATTGAAAATGTATAATCTTTTCCTAATTAAGAAATAAACAGGTTCTGTAAGCAGGAAACGATTTTTTGCAATATACATGTCGAGGAAAACGTTTAGATGCTGCAGCATTCCATTCGCCGAGAGGAATAAAGAGGGATTACAAAATCCTTACAAAACAATTGTGAAGAAGCTGGGAGAAATTCTTTTCACTTTAAAAAGTATAGCAGCATGTACTTTAGAATTAAGTATAGCAGCATGTACTTTAGAATTAAGTATAGCAGCATGTTCGGCGATGAATATCATAAACCGCTGCATCTCTCGTCACACAATTTGGCGACATGATGCTTTCTGCTGACGACAAGCACCACGTACAAATTGTACCACGAATGTAATGCCGTTAAAGAAATCAGCACCTCTGGTGACATATGCCAATAAGTAAGAGGAGATGAATTCAACTTGAGAAGAAGTTTAAGATAGAACATCAACAGTTCCTATATTAAGGCCAATCTGGGTACTCTGATGATGGTCGAACGCCACAATGGAATCTGGGTACTCTGATGATGGTCGAACGCCACAATGGAATCTGGGTACTCTGATGATGGTCGAACGCCACAATGGAATCTGGGTACTCTGATGATGGTCGAACGCCACAATGGAATTGGGTAAAAATAAACTTATTGAGAGTGATGAAATCCAGACAATCTCCATACTTCATGAGGTGCTTGCTAGTCAGAGGCATTCCCTGTTTCTTCGATTAATCCTAACCAGAAACTTAACGATGCTTTGCTCGTCTAATACTCATCAGAACACCACCTTTAATTTAAAGTGGTTTTCTATGGATTTTAATGATAGAAAATCAATCTGCCACTAAAAAAAGTTTGGCCCCAGAAAGCAGACCATGTTTACTATATGTTTTTGGGGTTGCTGATTCGGAATCCGCGGTCATATAAACCCCAAGACTACTTGGTTTAGTTACAATTTCCGAAACCTCATAATATAAGACATTTTACCATATAGCCTTGTTATTCTAGTCGTTAACCAAAATAACGACTCTGTACACTATATTTTAGTACTCAAAAATACAAATTTTATGAGACCCCAACGAACTCGATTGGTTGATTTGGGGGCCTGTTACAACCATTTGAATGTATGACGATTCCCAAAATCTTGCGTTTTTGCTGATGTTAGAGTATTTAATATGTTTTCTAGTGCAATCAATAAGTGAGTTCTTATAAAAAAAAATTTCCCAAAAGTCATCTGTGATTATGACCCTGATGCAATCCTTATAAACGCAAAATCCAACCGTTGAAATATCTCACTTATTGATTCGAATCATCTATTAATTAAGTTAAATTAAACAGATGTTGAAAATGAATTGATTAAGGTACAGTAGGCAAAAAAAGTATTTGCACACCAATATTTTTTTGGTTTTTCGGTAAATATGGGTACATTTTATTTTTTTTTTATGAACACCTTCAAAAAGGAACATAAAATAAATTGAATAACATACAATTTAAATATATATATATATATATATATATATATATATATATATATATATATATAGCGCATTGCTATAATTATTTTTTACAATTTGTACTGCAAAACAAGTATTTGCACACATCTCTAAGATGTGTTATGGGATTTTAAATTCAGCCTTTGATCGGAGTTCTAGGTCTTATTGCTAATCCCCTCTGTACTTAAGAAGTTCCTTTAGTTTAGCTAGTGATTTAGATTTGTCCACATATAATGGCTCCTAAGAAAATTGAGTTATCAATGGAAGTTAGGGAACGAGTAGTGTCACTTCACGAATTCGGAAAAAGTTATCGGGAAATTGGGAGGCAGTTGAATTTAGTGTTTTCCACAGTCCGGTGTATTGTGAAAAAAAATTATGAACTTGGAAACACTCAAAATAGGGCCCAATCTAGTCGTCCACGAGTTCTCACAGTAGGAGAGAGACGAAAAATTGTTAAAAATGCCCTAAAAAATCCTACAGTGAGTGCCCAAAATTTGGCGAATGACATTGCGCCATGTTCAGGGAAACAGGTCACAGCACAGACAGTACGGAATGTTCTCCACGATGCTGCCCTACGAGCTAGGCGACCTTTAAAGAAGCCATTGATCAGTGAAATTAACCGAAAGAAAAGACTAAAATTCGCACAACAATACAAAGACAAACCACTAGACTTTTTGAAGCAGGTTATTTTCCTCTGATGAGAGTAAGTTTGATGTTTTCAAACCAGCAAGTGTTACCACTATATGGCAAAGGAAAAATACAGCTTTAAAAAAAAAAAAATTTAAGTACGGTTAAGCATGGTGGAGGTAATATAATGGTTTGGGGCTGTATGGCTTACAATGGGCCTGGTAATTTGCATGTGATTGAAGGTACGATGACAGCCCGGTCCTATGTGGATGTGTTAAGGTGTAACCTGGGTGCGAGTGCTGCAAAATTAGAGCTTCAAGATGCCTTTTACTTCCAGCAAGATAATGACCCCAAACACACAGCTAATGTTAGAAAAGAATGGCTCCTCTACAATGCCTGTAGACGGCTGATCACACCACCTCAGTCATCGGATCTCAACCCTATAGAGAACCTGTGGCATATTTTGGACAGAAAAGTGCGTCAGACATCAATAAAAGGCAACACTTGAGGCAGGTGATTTTAGAGTCCTGGAATAATTTATCAGTGGATTTCACACAAAAACTTGTAGAATCTATGCCTAGACGTTTGGAAGCTCTTATATGTGCCAATGGTATGCACACAAAATATTAAAACAAAAAAATGAAATAAATATGTACATATATATCATAAGAATCAAAGTGTGTAAATACTTTTTTTGCAGTAAAAAATGATAAAATTTATTATAACAATTTCCCATGTACTTTTTTGAAATAAATGTTTGTGCTGTTCTATGTTTTTTAGTGTTATATTTTGTAATTTACATTTAAAAAATTAAAATGTACCCATACTTTACAGTACAACAAAAAAACGGTCGGTGTGCAAATACTTTTTTTGCCTACTGTAGCTCCTTCCATTTCGAACTATTTAGAATGTCTTTTATGAATTTGCCTACATGATAATGGTAGTGTACTCTATGCCCTGGAAAAAGGTTTGACCCTCCAAGCGGTACTCTTTTCGAAATATGGATTCTCAATGATTCTCTTTTCTTAATTTGCCGATATCGGAAATAAAACTGTCTTACTCATATCAAAGGACCAAAAATTGCGAAAAAAGGCATTATAAATATGTCATTTGGCATAAGAGAAAACGTCATGGAAATAGGCTATAAAACATTTTTTTTTTTTTTTTAGTTGGTTAACTAACATTTTTTCTTAAACAAATTAATCATTAGTTTTACACAGAACTTAGTTAAGAATAAGAAAAACAGTAACAGAGGACCCAAGTAAAAAAATGGGAATGATACACATAAGTAAAGGATATTTCTTATAATTATTTTATTTAAAAATTAGTTAACAAAATTAAATTAAAGTTATCGTGAAAATAGATTTGCGGCTTTATACCGGACACAAATTATTTGTATTCCTCCTGTATTATGTTTACTTTTCCAAATAAATTCGGTGAAATAGGAGCTCACAATTTGCACATCAAACCAATTGTTACTTTGGATAAATTACCATAAACTTTAAATCGTTCTAGACACCTGAGTTTTGAAAATCATTATGAGAAACGGGGATTTCGTTTTATTGTAGATCGCAACTCTCCTGAAAAATTGTTTGTGGGTCATCCCATCGACAAGGCTGACACGAGGACGCAGGAGTGGAGTCAATGATCGGCCTTCTGTGCGTACACACAACAACACACGTGGGAAAGAGCGTAGGCCACAACCCTTGAACTCGACATGGGCTGTGGGAGTACACGTTGGCGAGCATCCGGCCCAACCTTGGATTGGGACACTTGTGAGAATGTATTGTCATTCTAACAGGTCTCTTTTTCCTCTTCTGCTCAAAAAATATCTATAAAAGAAACAACAGAAATTTTTTAAGCCGGTCTGAGTAACATGGAAACACATTCAGATAGAGAATACTTGCAAGGGTAGCTCGCTTTATTATCCAAATAATTTCGGCAGGAAAGCAGCCATCAACAGCTGAAGATATTCCCCCAATTTGATATAAAAGTCCTACCTATATATTGTCAACAGCCAATCCAAAATGTCCCATCGAACCAACACCCTGTAAAACTTCAAGCAATGTAAAATAATTGTCTCGTTCATGAAATATTCATGAACAGAAAAAGAAAAGGTTCGTTTGACTAAATATTTAACAAATTTTAATCTTTGAAACAGAGGAAATTGTTAAATTTTTTTGTTCAAACATGCTACTTTTGCGGAAAAGTTTCATAGATGAGCCAATGTCGCTGTTAAACAAACTTTTACGCCAACGATGTATCCAATAAAGGAGAACTTTTCAAAATGGCCACAATCAACAGAAAATTGAAAGAAGCCAAATCGAAGCTAACGTGTATTTACCGCCTTCCTCCTAGACTTAGGAACATTCTTAAGACAAGCTTTATGACAAACATAATTAATAAAAACATCTGTCTTATTTTACCCCCCATGATTTTTTGAGAAAAAATTTATTTCTAAAAAATAAAAAAACAACAACTATCACTTAAAGTCCGAAGGAAAACATGATCCTTATGAAAACGAAAGGAATCTTATGAAAACGAAACAAACATTTCCGAAATAATTAAAACAATGTTCCCCGGCTAAGATCATTCGCTCCAACATTACGTAAGAACCTTGTTAGGAGAAAATTAAGAAAAATAAAATTTCAGGGTTGGATATTTCAAAATGTCGAATTTAGTTGAAACTTTTTCACATCTCCAGCCATAAAAGAGAGTTCTGTTACTTTAGGCCTAGAGAAAAAATAGCATAACTTTGGACATATCGAATGTCATAACCGCTTTTGAGATATTTCAGAAAGCGCACGAAATTTCCAAAATTATCCATAACTGTTTATGACATTTTTCCTCTAGGAAAATGGCAAGTTTTGGTTCCTAACGTAACAAAACTTTTTTAGTTTGGATGTGAAAAGGTTTCGACTAATTCGACATTTTGAAATACCCGACCAAGAAATTATATTTTACCTACTTTTCTTCAAAACTTTACCTGGAAGCAGGTCATGAGCGTATTTAAGGGGGGGGCTGCAGTCTCACCCCAAATTTTGATTTGAGGGTAAAAATGTGTCATAAAACCCTTAAATATAAATTAAATAAGATCACTTAGTTCATAAAAAGTCCGTCACGCAAGAGCTGCATAACTAAGCACTTTCCTCAGAATTTGGGTAGTGTAGACTGCTTTCCAGAACAATTTGCTTAAAATATCCTACATAAATAAAATAAAAACATGAATAGTTCTCTTTTATATTTGTAATGAGTAACTGATCAATTACTAACTTTCTTCCAGAGTTATGTTTACACATGGTACCTACTACACTACGTAATAAATACAAAAAACGTCATATTATCGTATTTTGATCTAACGCAGGAACAGGATACAGGAACCGGATACAGTCCCTCTAGCGCTCCTTGCGGCGCCTTTGTGAACCTACGTCTGGCTGGCTTTTCTATTGAAATATATTACAAAGTAAACCCCCCTTTCCGATTGACCGATTTAGCTCATTTTTACAACACTTCTTTCTCATGAGTTACCCACGACGTATACCCGCGTTTCGTTACAATACAGCAGAAATTACGACCGGTAAGAGTATATTAGGAATTTGGGTCCGGAGTAAACCCCCCCTTCTAATGAACCGATTTATTTTATTTTTACAACACATATTTACCTGTAGATTACCACTACGAATACCGAGTTTCGTCGAAATATACCAAAAATCACGGCTGGTAGTAGCGAATTGGTATTGTGGGTCCGGAGTAAACCCCCCCCCCCCCCCTAATGAACCGATTTAGTTTATTTTTACAACATATATTTACCTGTGGATTACCACTACGAATACCGAGTTTTGTCGAAATATACCAAAAATCATGGCTGGTAGTGGCGAATTGGTATTGTGGGTCCGGAGTAAACCCCACCTCCTAATGAACCGATTTAGTTTATTTTTACAACACATATTTACCTGTGGATTACCACTACGAATACCGAGTTTCGTCGAAATATACTAAAAATCACGGCTGGTAGTGGCGAATTGGTATTGTGGGCCTGGAGTAAACCCCCCCTTCTAATGAACCGATTTAGTTCATTTTCATATCTCACTTTTCTCTCTATATTACCACTACGAATACCAAGTTTCGTTGAAATATAACAAATATTACGGCTGACATAGTCAAATTAGTGTTTTGGGTTCGGGGTAAACCCCCCCCCCCCCCCCCCCCCTTCCGGTGGACCGACTTTGGTGGTTAACGAACTCGTTCAATCGTTTGCTAATTGAATGCTATATACCAAGTTCCGTGACGAAAAAACAAAAACTCTTGCCGCTATCGTGTTAACAGACACACATATATATATATATATATGCATATATATATATATATATATATATATATATATATATATATATATATATATAGATATATATAAATTTTAACGGGGGTCATTTTCGGTGTCTACTAGGTAGGATCGATAAAGATTTGAAGAAATTTTTCAAAAATTCCGTCACGAGTCCAACCTCAATAGCAACTTTCCTTCGGAGGAAAGTGCTAAAATACTTCATTTTAGGTGAAATAGCATTTTAGTTGCCTAAAACTATTCCAAGTTCTAAATTGTTAGTATTCCATACGTCGGAAATAGACCCAGCCCCTTCCCCCGAAATCATTTCCTATATAAGCCCATAAAGCAGGTTAAAATACAAAGCTGTACGTGTGCGTGCATTCCGTCGAAATACAGTGTTAGACCTGTTAGATGCTGGTTAATAAGTTGTACTTTTGAATCAGACAAATTATTATTGTATCAAAAATTCATTTCAAAAACAATCCAACAAAATTGAATTATATATATGTATATATATATATATATATATATATATATATATATATATATATATATTTATATTAGATAATATCAGTCTTCTATATGGACTATAGAAAATAAAAATTGATATCAAGAGAATCAAAATCGGTGCAGTAAAAGTGGTAGATCATCTGAAAAGTGAGAAGTGTACATTTCTCGCCCTGCCTAAAAAACCGCGCTAAAACTCTGACAAACTGTTTTAGAAAATCTTCTTCTACAGATAACTATCGAATAAAATTGATGATTATAAAACAGCATTGTCAAGAGAAAGTCCAGTTATTGACTGGGTTTGGCGAGAGCAAACCTTGAATAATTTAGCTGGATGCTTCATTGATGAATTAATCAGAATAATACTGGATCGTCTTCCAGTTGTAATGGAATTTTCCAATAATGATTGGAAGAACCAATGATACAATATAGTAAGAACATTCAGTGTTTTGATCAATAAGACAATGTCACCAAAATGTTAGTGTCATCGCGAAAATGACCAAAATAAAATATAAAAATAACAGTTCAAATGAACATAATTGTGAATTTATTAAAATGAGTCTACATATTTCTCACCCTCGGATGCTTCTTGAGAAGCGTAAAAACTAAGTACAGCCTGATGGAGCTGGTTTTTAGTCAGCTCTTTAAAATAACGACGAGTACAAACTTAGATAACCTAGGTGATCGACTGGTATTTTTGGCCTAGAGAAAAAATGTCATATCTTTGGACATATCGAATGTCATAACCACTTTATAACCACTGCCGCCTCCCCCCCCCCGAAATTTTGATTTGTTGGTGACCGACTGGTATTTTTGGTCTTCCTCAACTCAACTGGAATTTACTGGTATGTAGTATTTAATTTATTATTGAAAATTCAAAATATCATTATGTCTTTCTTTATTTGTGCATCAGTAATTCTACTTTTGGGTGTTCTGATAACTTCTTAAAATATAATCAGATAGAGCTTTTCATTGAGAATTTTACCTCCATTGAGAATTCAACTGCAATATACACCTTGTACACACTCACAGGATGTGTAAAGGAAATGGAGTAATACTTATAGTCAGCCGGTGTGAGATTTAAAAGCTTATAATGTGAAAGAGTCTGAAAGATCCTTAAGCTGTTCTCTACTAAACACGGAAGTGGAATAGCTTTTAAGAAGAGAGAGAGAGAGAGAGCCTGTGTATATGAGTATATGTGGCTAGTGGGTGGGCGTGGGGGTTAGGGACCGGACAAAGTCATTACCAGCAGCCAGTGGCCCACTTTCTCATCCCCACCATTCTATCTCTAGCTATTTCTAGCAACTAGCTGTGTACTAGACTATAGGGATCTCACATCAGTGGTATATTTCTGCGGGGTCTGAAAACAAACAGCGTAAATCATGATTGAAATGAAGGTTTTCGAGGGGTCCGAGTGGATTGGGGGATTTCAGAAAATCTTTATCGTAATGGGATGCAGATAGTAAGTCGTTGAGTTGATAAGATGTCGAAGAATAATTTGTATTCGGCTAAAAAAATAGTCATATTTTTGGGAAAATATATATTTTGGACTTGTTAGGGATTATCCATATGGATTTTCTGAGGTATAAATTATTTCCACAATATACTTTATTTTTGATCTTCACCTCAGCCAAATTTTAATTAATGAGCTAATTACAATTCCTCATTTAAACGTTTCGGCCTCAGGGCCATCCTCATTAAACTGGAAGAAAAACAAATTACATGTATTGAATTATATTAAAAATTAAAAATTACGCCCTTTTATCCATACAATGTAAAATTTCGTAAACATCTCCTTGGGTTCCGTGCTCAGCACTCAACCATTCAACAATGTTTCAGCGTTGTAGACACCATTTCCCATGCGCTGGAAAGTAAAAACTACTGCACGAGTGCCTTTCTCGACGTCGCCCAAGCGTTCGATCGTGTTTGGCACCCGGGGTTATTATACAAAGTACGGCGCATACTTCCCCACACATACTTCCTAATCCTACAGTCCTACCTATCAAGCCGTTCCTTCCAAGTAAGATCTGGTTCCACATTATCTAGCTCCCGTCCTATTTCCTCTGGTGTACCACAGGGAAGTATTCTCGGTCCTATCCTTTACCTTCTGTACACCGCTGACGTTCCTACCCACCCAAATACTCATCTAACGACATATGCTGATGATACAGCCATTTTTTCCTCCTCCCCTGATCCCGAAGCTGCTTCCCTTCACCTGCAGGAACATCTAGACTCTGTTGAGGATTGGTGCAACAGGTGGAAAATCCATGTGAATCCAGAGAAATGCAGCCAAATAACATTCACTCTCAATAAAAGGACTTGCCCACCAGTTCACATATCCAGTCAAGAACTTCCTGTATCCAACGAAGTGCGCTACCTGGGATTAATACTAGACAGCAGACTAACTTGGAACCCACACACCCGATTGAAAAGACAGGAACTGAACAGGAGATACGGACTACTTCGACGACTATTGGGACCTTCATCAAAACTCACAATACAGAACAAACTCACTATATACAAAACCATCATCAGACCTATTTGGACGTACGGACTGGAACTGTGGGGAACAACCAAAAGATCAAATATACAGAGAATACAGGCATTCCAATCCAAAGTCCTACGCAAAATAGTTAATGCCCCTTTTTACGTTTCCAATAAAACCCTTCATCATGACCTCAAAATCCCTTTCATCCATGAACTAGCTAAATCCCGATTCCTAACCTTTTACTCCAAACTATCTGCTCATCCCAATCCCAGTGCTCAATCCCTCTCCTCTCAATCCCACCCCGAAAACCCTCCTAGGAGGCTAAAGAGATCTTGGCCTCGTGATCAACTTCGCACTTAAAGGACAAATAAAAGCGTTTAACTAGGAAGTGTCAATTATGATTGGCTCCTTCCAAATTTCTATTTAAATTATATTTTATCATTTCATTTATTGTTTTTTTTCCTATTATTATTCTTATTATTATTTTTTCCCCTTTTATTTATCTTTTTTTTTTCTTTTAATAATTTAAGTATGTACCATTTTTTTTTTTTTTCTTTTCTGTAACCTCATTATGTGAAATAATAAAAATGTCTTTATTTATCACAATTAACCAATGTACTGTATTATTTGTGCAGATGTTAATAAACGCTTTATTATAAAATAAAAAAAAAAAAAAAAAAACATCTCCTTAACTTATATTACCTTTTTTCATCAATCCACATATATTCACCCTATTTCCACAAGGGCTTGTCATCACTTTCAATCTATAACTTTAAATCTATAGGCTTGTCCATCTTCTATCACTAAAACTTATTTACATCTTTAAACATTTGAATTACCCCAGACCATGTGGCCACAACTTTCCACCATTTTCTATATACACTATCATAACATTCCATCTCTAATCCCATATATTAAAAATTGTTCATGTCCATTCTACTTATCTTATTATAGATATCAAATAACTCTATATAATTTACATTATTATATACCCATATTATCTACCTATCTACATACATATACCCACATATATAGTTTCAGACATACATATATAAACACATTCAACACACATATATACATACACATTCATACTCCTTTATATACATATATATACATATACATATATCGACATACATATATATATATATATATATATATATATATATACATATACACACACATACATACGTATACACATATATATATATATACACACATACATATACACACACATACATACGTATACATATATACACATACACACATACATACATACACACTTACACACACATATATATATACCCCCATATATACACTTACATACAAGCCCATATATAACCACATACATACCCGCATACATCCATATAAATACATCCTATACTATATATATATATATATATATATATATATATATATGTATATAAAGGAGTGAATTCAATACATGTAATTTGTTTTTCTTCTAGTTTAATGAGGATGGCCATTAATTAAAATTTGGCTGAGGTGAAGATAAAAAATAAAGTATATTGTGGAAATATATTTTGGACTTTTCGACGGGCAATTTCGGCAAGGAATGCCTCTCGATGGAGGAAGTCCAAAGATACACGTCAGGAGATGATTAGGAAAATGAAAAATTAAATTGTGGGAAAAAGAATGGTTGAAAACAGGAACCAAACTAAAAAATATAAAAGAAAATGTAAAAGTTTGGAAAACCTCTGAAAGATTCAAAAGAAGGGAGGAAGTGGTATTGGCAAGAATACGAATTGGACATACCAAAATAACTCACTCTTACCACCTAAAAGGACTTTACCCTCCCACCTGTAAATTCTCCCATGATGAATTAACTGTTGAACATTTCCTTACACAATGCACGGAACACAACCATATAAGAAAATAAAATAACATTTGAGGCAGTATGGCAGAAATCCTAATGGATGAAGAAAAGGCTGTAGAAAAATGTAAGACATCGGCCTATATCAAGAATTATAATACTAAAGAACTGCCAATGACTCACATGGGTAGAGGCAGTATATACAAAATAAAATAAATAATTTATTTATTTATTTACGGAGCTTCACAACAGCAAGGCGATTTGCTCACATAAATGGTTAGTAAAAAAAAAAAAAAAAGGAATAAAAACCAATTTAAAATTTATACAAAGACAAAAAAATGAGAAAATAAAGAAATAGATGACAATAAAATATACAAGAAAAATTACACAGTTAATTAATAAAAATTGAAAAAATTATGATAATAATAAGTAAAATAATTTTTTATTGCAAGATAAAAATCATTATTATGTCTGTGTCTGTATTCGTAGAGATTTAATAAGAGAACTTTATTTTCTCTTCTTAAGCCACATCTACGTGTGCGGACACACACACTCACACACACACACACACACACACACGCACACACGCACACTTACAGTGACTCACACACATAAAATAAAATAAAATAAATAAGAAAATGTGGAGAATATTCACATGGAATGGATAAGAGAACATCAATACGTTCAAAATATATATTTTTCCGATAATCTAACAGTTTTTACTAACCAAATTCAAACAACTTGACCTTTTAGCTTCACCATAGAGAGTGTTTTACTCGCGACAGGGTTACCGTTCGAATTAGAACAATGTGGTTGGATAAGTTGAGAAAATCATTGGAAGTCCAACTACTTGTATCTAAATCTTCATTGTTGAGAGCTAAAATCTTATATTACTGCGCCGATTCTTATGTCCATTTTTATTGAAAAAGATGCCATGAAAAGAAAGATAGTGTACGGATCAAAGGGGCATATTCACAAATATTTAATGTTCTCCACCGCTTCTTTTTTGGATAAAATTTATAATACTATTGTATTTAGAAATATAAAAAGTTTATATTTTTTCAGCAACTGAATAATAAATAAAACTGTTATATTTATTTTTTTTTGCAAAAATATTATCATTTATTAGTTTCTTATAACAGTATAAAAAAAAAAAAATGCCAGCAGATATTCGATTGGTAACCACTTGGATGCCTATGAGAGAAAAAACAAAAGAGAAAAAAAAATTAGTTCCGTTGTAGAGATATCTGATTTTTTACCATAAGGCACACTAGGGAGATAGTTTGGTCAGTCCTGTGCTCCAGCCGCCTGATTTTTTCCTTCGCAGGTGCCCATATATAAACTATATAAAAGCTGGGTTGGCCTAGGAACAGCCTGGGACCTCGAATAAAACCCACGAATGAAGACACTAGAAGATAAAATCTTTAGTGCGCAGGGGTTTTGAACTCAGGTCCTCTAGCATATTATTCCAGTGCTCTACTACTGAGTGAAACCTCGCTCCTTAACAAGAAGAAAACGAGATAATTCGGTGAGAATCATAATCAAAATAAATTGTATTATTTTCCTTCTTGAAAATATCGACATTAAGATAAAACTTGCCCTACAGCCTAGATTCGTAAAGCATATCTTACCACACTGCATAATTTGCTTTTTTAAAACTTTCCAAAGGCTTTTTTGGTTTTTTTTCTAAAAAAAATGTATGTATTCAGCGAAAAAAGCTCATTCATTTTCTGTTGAGCTCTTATTTACTCGGATAATTTGATCGTTTTAGGAATTTCACTTATAATCTATATATATAAAAATCACGTGTCTGTCTGTTTTTCTGTTTGTTTGTTCCTTATACAAATCCACACCGTTTGACCGTTTTTGACCAAACTTGGAATAATGGTAGGTCTTGATACGAGAAATCTCCTAGGCTAGGTCAAAAAAATCTACCAGCTGTCTGTCTGTATGTTTGTCCCTTATAGAAATCCACACCGTTCGTCCGATTTTGACTAAACTCGGTACACATGTAGATCTTAATCTGCGGAGTGTCGTAGGTTAAGTCAAAAACGTCTACCAGATGTCTGTCTGTATGTTGTTGTTTCTTTTTATAAAAATCCACACCGTTAGACCGATTTTTACCAAACTTGGCATACATGTATGTCTTGATACGGGGGGTGTTATAGGTTATGTCAAAGTCGTCTAGGACTCAGAGTTGGGAGGTCACAGGTTCGAAACAGTTACAAATTCGTGTTATTAGATTTTAATAATACTTATTTGGTTTCTGATTTAAATAGGCTTTTCTATATGCGGAAAGTAGGTGTAGCATGGCACGCCGGGTAACAGCTAGTAAAACATAAATTCTTATATATTGCAATAATATTTTTTCAGATACTCCTTTAGGCTCCGTGAAGTTCAGCCGTGTCACGTAGAATGCCCATTACGTTTGGGCAATGTTCTTGCTCATACGCTGGGGTGAACCGTAAACGACACCCCAAACAATGAAAGATGTGTTCAAATGTGGTCCTGAGAACGAAGAGCGCAGTAATAAAAAGTGTTATAGGCATGCAGCCACTCCAACCGCAGACAGTCCATCGTCCAAACAGCCCTGTGCCTCGAAAAGCACTGAATCAAGACATAAGTTCGAAAGCAGGGTGTATTAGACTATCCGAACTTGATGGCATTAAGAGCCATGAAAACATGCAAAACAGAAAACTGCAGTTTCATCGCAATTAATTGATGAAGTTAGAATCATCGTGCTATTCACTAATCAGTATTTGCCAGAGATGGGCATAATTTTATTTATAAATAAAAATACGAATTTATTTCTACTTCATATATTTGTGAATACGAATATAAATAAATTCGTATTCATAAGTGTGAATACGAATTTATTCTTATTCACATATATTAAATATAAAAATACAAATAAAATTTTATTCGCAAATTTTTCTGCGAATAAAAATAAATTCACAAAAAAAATTGTAAATAATCACAAAAAATGTGAATATTTACAAAATATCAAGTGATTACAAAAAAAAAAATCACATTGAAATATACGAATAAAAATGTATTCATATTATAATTTGTGAATAAAAATGTATTCACAATAAAATTCGCTAATAAATCATGAATTTATTCGTATTAAGATGATATTACGAAAGTTATTGAAGGTGATTTTTTTTTTTTTTAAGGCGTTTAACGTCTAGGTTATTAGCGCCTAGATTCGCGGGACCACCAGCCATGCTGCAGGGACACAGTTTGTTATCTGTACCTCCATAAAAAAAAAAAAATAAAAAATAAATAAATAAAAAAAAAAAAATCATCTTCAATAACTTTCGTAATATCATCTTAATACGAATAAATTCATAATTTATTTGCGAATTTTATTTTGAATAAATTTTTAATCACAAATTATAATGTGAATAAATTTTTATTCGTATATTTTAATGTGATTTTTTTTTGTAATCACTTGATTTTTTGTAAATATTCACATTTTTTTGTGATTATTTACAATTTTTTCTGTGAATTTATTTTTATTCGCAGAAAAATTTGCGAATAAAATTTTATTTGTATTTTTATGTTTAATATATGTGAATACAAATAAATTCGTATTCACACTTATGAATACGAATTTATTTATATTCGTATTCACAAATATATGAAGTACGAATAAAATGGTATTTTTATTTATAAATAAAATTATGCCCATCTCTGGTATTTGCTAAGGATTCCTAAAGACCAAGTATTTATATACATGCAAAATGCATTTTTTCTTATTATTTAATTGAATTAATCTTATGCTACCACTAATATTTTATTTATAAAATATCTTTATAGTTTATAGTCAAATGATTAATGCTGGACATCTTAACTTTTGTTTAAATGTTCTCTGTGATTCTTTTTTTGTCTCACAAATGTATAAATAGATACATCAATTTAAAGGTTTGATAGGATTTAAAATCGATTCTCGATCACCAAACTCAATCCACTGTAGCTAAGTTAGTCTAAAAGTAATGTTTATTATACACGGTGTTCCGCATTTAGGGAGTTATAACATTAGGAGTTTATTCTGCACCTCATTTGTAGTTCAGGGACGCAGAAATATGCGTTCTATCTCAACAAGTAGCAGAGCTATTCAAACCTTTGTCAATTTTCAAAACTATTGGGTTTTATAACGATGGATTTTCCGAATTTCTGGTTAATGTAATGTAAATAACGACCACATTTTTGAAATCTACATTATATTTCCAATAAGAAACACGTGTTATTGAAATATTGCCATGTAAATTAAGAGCTATATTAAAATCCATATAGATTTGAACTATTGTTATTAGTGTTTTCTTAACTCGTTTAATATTTTCTTAATCAGCTATTTGTAGACTTAGAGGTTTGCCTCCACGTCAAAAGTTGCCTTATTTAATAAGCTTTAAAATGGTACCTTGTTGTTTTAGAAAAAAAATTATTTGAGTCTAATTTTTTCTGATTTGTCTCGTCCTTCTCAAACACGGTGCACACACTTTTCGCTCTAATTAAGGATTTTGGGACACAATCAAAAGTAAAAAATGGCAGAATAACGTATTGGTAGATTATATAATATTTATATGTAGATATATCTATATATATAAAAATCACGTGTCTGTCTGTTTTTCTGTTTGTCTGTTTGTTTGTTGCTTATACAAATCTACACCGTTTGACCGATTTTGACCAAACTTGGAATAATGGTATGTCTTGACACGAACTTGGTATACATGTATGTCTTGTTACGGGGGGTGTTATAGGTTAGGTCAAAGTCGTCTAGGTCTCACAGTTGGGAGGCCACGGGTTCATAACAGTTACAGACTCGTGTTATTATATTTTAATAATACTTATTTGGTTTCTAATTTATTTAGGCTTTTCTATATGCAGAAAGTACGTTTAGCATGGCACGCCGGGTAACGGCTAGAATAGGAATAAATACTCTCAGTCTCTACTTTGTGAACCATAACAAGCCTCGTACCCATGTAACAATTACTATTCTTTCCAACAAAAAAAATATCAGTCTGTCCGTTTACGTACTCCGCTCACACATAAAATACCCCATTTTCCGGGAAAATTCACAGCCATTGATAGCTACAGCACGGCGTCCTAGGTATACGATTCAAGCAAGACTTGTAGACCTTGCACAGGCTGCTCCAAGCTCCTAGAGTACCAAGGCCAGGGTTCAGGTGTCTTTCGGCCCTTTGAACAGGAGAACAATATCTCTTGATAATTAGTTTCATACTAGATTTTATTGCTTTTCAACGAAACGTAGAAATATTTCCAACAATTAGTAATTGGTTGTGTCGTGAATGCTTAAGTACTATTAATTTTATAGTTTCTGCTTATCGGCAAATCATTAGGTACTTCAATCCTTATTAGGTATTTTAATTTATGGCCACATATAATAGAAGTCCGTCGGGCAGGAGCTGAAATAAACTAAGCGAATTCCTTCAGTAGTTTAATGAAACGGCTATAAAAATTTTAATTTGTTAAACATAATAACATTTTTGTATAGTATTTCATATTTTCTTAATTGATTTGGCTCAATTATTTAAAAATCAACTGTGTAAATTAAACAAAAAAATGTAATTTATTTTATATATTTATATATATATATATATATATATATATATATATATATATATTTAAGTTAAGCCACCTGAAGAAAGTCTACGCCGCCAGGACCTTTTTAGCTTGTTTTCTATTTAGCAATGAATGACACAAAGCATTTCTTTGGTAGAAGATAAATTTCTTAGTCACATCCAAAAAAAAAAAAATAAATAAAAAAAAAAAATATTTATTTTGAAAGTGATAATGATCAGAATCGCGTGGTGATTAGTAAAAAAGTTTTATTGTTTCTCGACCAATATAATATGTAAAATGTACATTCCTATAAGTTTTAATATTCGTCAGTACATCTTCGCATTATATGCAAGAAAACTTTCCTCTTTAAGAAATTCTGATTCCGCTCTAAATTAAATATATATATATATATATATATATATATATATATATATATATATATATATGAGTGCGTGTGTGCAATAAAGTTACGGAAAAGAAAATTTTGAAACCGTTATTTGTGCCACTAATGATTTCAAAAGGGGGCGAGGTATGCTCAGTGGTAGAGCACTCGACTAATGAACTGGAGGACCCAGGTTCAAAACCCGAGTATGCACAGAAGATTTCTTCTTCTAGTGTCATCGTTCGAGGGTTGGATTAGGGGTCCCAGATCGTCCCTAGGCTCGCCAAGCCTTTAATTAATTAATGGGTACCTGCAAAGGGAAAAATCCCTTTGCAAGTGGCCTGAGCTCAGTACTGACCATACTATCTCCCTAGTGTGTCGTATGGTCAAGACTCAGATACCTCTACAGTATCTGGCCCTCTGGGCCCTTGGTGGCCTGTTACGGGACTGTTTTTTTTTTTTTTTGTTTTTTTTAATGATTTCAAATGACCTGTAGTCCTGCTTTAATTTTGGATTTCATTGCTGTTTCAATATTAAATTTGATCAAAGAGAGAGAAAAAAAATAGTATTCCTTTATTATCGTATCTCTTTTGAATGGTTGAAGCGAGTGTTGTTGCCAGCCTTCACCTCCTGTAGGACACCAAGAGACGTGTACACAACCTAACCTTACAATGGGGTGGATATTTCACGGAGCGTTAGGCTTCTATTGAAGCAGGCAGAACACCGACAAAGGTTTCCAACACCTTTAGCATCCAACCTTCAAACTCACTGGTTGACAAAATACTCACCTGTTTCTAATCACTTAACATTGCAGGAGGCGCATTTAGTAGAGTGCATTCGCTTTTTTATAATTTCATTATAATTATCAAAATTATGAAAAACAATTTGAAAGACAATACATTCAAAATCAAATTACCAGAAACAACCAGCATATTTACAGCGGAACTTTATGGATTACTATAAGTACTAACCAACGTTCATGATGCACAGACTGACGCAATCGCTGTTTATACAGACTCCTTAAGTTCCTTAATGTCCATACAGAACATGTACAGCACACATCCAGTTATCGAGAACATATTTACACATATTAACATTATACAAAATAAAAACAAACACGTTACGTTGCTATGGGTACCAGGACACGAAGACCGTGTCTTCAAAATCGTCCCATAACAGATATAAATACTGTCACTTCATCCGATTTAAGCAAAAACAATACGAACTTACACACTGTATAAATGGGAATGAGATTGGTCAATGAGTACGTGCAAATTAAAAGAAATTAAGAAGACGGCAAAAGAACAATTTCCTCGTCAAGACGAAGTAAGTTTATCCAGGCTTCGGATAGGCCACATTCGACTTACCCACTCATTCTTACTTGACAGAAAAGAACGACCAACTTACAGGCAGTGTGACAGAAGTCTAACTGTTAAACATATACTGACAGATAGTAGACAACGCATCGACTTGACAATTCCTTACAACTTACACGGCTTACTTACTGAAGGTAGTCCGTACATTCTTATACTCCTTATATACTTAATAGCAACACACTTATATTTCGAAGTATAACTATATGTAATATTTTAGTTTTTTTCTTAAGTATTTAATATCACTATCTTGTTTTTCTTTCTTTCTTTTTTTTGTGGCCTTTCTTTAATTTTTATTTTATTTTATTTTTATTATTTTTCTTATTTTTTTTTGTTTTTATCAAAGACAAAAAACTGACTAATAATTAAACGTACCTTTCTTCTGTCGTCCCAATGAGTTCATCGCTTCTGTTGCGGAACTCACAATAAATAAATAATTTTAATATCTCATCTTTGCTAAAAATTTAATTAGGAAGACTGAATATCGTTCTGATTCTGATATCCCTAACGTAGAAATTGTATTACATAGCAAATTCCCCCGACAGGTGGTAGTGCACGCTGCATTCCTGATTAATTTGCTTAAAATAATGTATGCAAATACAAAATGAGCATAAATACATTTATTTTTGTTTTATATGTGTAATGAACAGTGGACTCAATAATTAAATTTTATTTAGTTTCCTTCTGGACGAAACTGTGTTCCTCACTGGTTGGGCATCACGTCTACCGAGTTTTGTTTAAAGAAAGTAAAAAATAAAGACCAATACGGGCAAATACATAATTTCTTTCCCGAGCAAACCCCCTCCAGATGGGCCGATTTTCCTGATTAGCGAACTGGTATAATGATTTCCTATGGGAATGCTGTATTCGAAATATCATAAAAAAAAAAAAAAAAAAAAAAAAAAAAAAAAAAAAAAAAAAAAAAAAAAAACTGTGGCGATAATTTCAGTATCTATTAGTTAGGATCGATGAAAATTTGAAGAATTTATTAAAAGCCTAAAAATTATAATTTTTAATAATTTATTATAAATAATAATTATTAAAAAAAATGTTTAAATTATAGTCATAATACAAATGCTCTCATTCATGGGATTAAGATGTAGATTCACTAACGTATCTTCTAGGTCTTGATATGAGATGATATAATCCTGTATTTCGAAGATATGTTAAGATGCTGTCTATGTACTGCCTACATTCAGCGAGAAGTTCACACATGTTGTAAGGGTGCGTTTACACTTGACACTTCTCTTGAATATTTACTCACAGATAGAAATGGCTAGACATTTATGCCATGGATATGTATACGAAAGTTCTGGATTTGGTATAATTTTCGATAAATGTACGTGTTTACCCACATACATTTGTGTCCTTTACTAGTAAATAATAAGTGTTTACATCTGGTGGTATAAAAGTGTCAACAATACAGCTAGCAGTATTAAATTCTTCTCGTTATAATCAGTGTTTACACCTGATGGTATAGAAGTGTCAACACTTATAGCTTGTCATAGAAATATATATCTCAGGCATAAATTGTTCATAGCTTACATTAGTCATAATTTCCGTCTGATATAAATATCCTGCAATACCTATCCGATGTATGTATATGGTTTATTGTCAATTCAGTATTACATATTTCTCCAGTCAATTCAGTAGTGGTTTCTCCAGTCTTATCAATAAGTACTGTTGAGTAAGTCTTGAATGGCCAATCCTGAGTCGAGCCAATACATCCTCGTCCCTGTATTGACTCTAGTTCGTTGTCTGTAAGTGTTCCCAGTAATCCAAAATAAATTTCTTTGTAATCTTGCTTATGTCTTGGAGAATGGTCCAACATCTAATTGTGTCTGTCCCGTAGGGGCTACATAATTTACTAACATTTAAGTACAAATTAGCCCAAAACAATGAAAAAGAATTCTAAAAAAGTATTTCGGATATTTATGGGTTTAAAGCAAGGATTGTGTGGATACCTTCGTGCCTAGTGCCCCGTGGCATCCAGCGAGAAATGAGGGAGAAAAATCCTGGAAGCTGGTTGCAATACCAATTAGCCTAGCCGAGAGTGGAACGAGGTCATCCTTTACTCAAAGGCAAATTGTTTGTGTTATATAAGGAGTGTGTAAACTTCGGCTTTACGCCCAGGAGCTCTTGGTCAACGCTTCCTACCTAGCTCAAATCACAAATAACACACAAATTATTACCACAAAAAAAAAAAAAAAAATAAACAAGAGCAGTGTCAACTAACATTCCTTAATAAGCCGGTTAGATTATACTAAATTGCTGAAGAATTTGCTAAAGTGGTAATACTACCCAGTAACCTTTTGTTTAACATTTTTTAATGGGCTTAAATGCTTCCTTATCTAACCTAAAATGACATCCAAAAAAGTTCTTTTTGGCGGAAAATGTTTTAAATGTGCCTTTACACACATTAATGCAGAAATATAAAATTTTTTTAAGATAAAAATAGCGTCACTTTGTCTTCCTTTTGTCTCAAGTATAGGCTTATTCTTAATACAAACCGGGAAATATGAACCTCCCATTTCCATTGTATAGAGTAATAGCCCAAGTTAGAACAATTAATACATATTTGATCAAAATAAACTACAAAAAAGACTTCAATATTCATAAACCCCAATAAAATCTGTCCCATCTGCAATAGTAATGAGTTAGAGGATATTTATCATTTACTAGTAACATGCCCAATCTATAATCCATACAGAACCTCCTGTCTTACAGACCTTAGAAACATCACTCCCGAAAACCTATTTATTTTCCTCAAAGATCTGAAAGAGTATCAACCTCGAAAACTATACTATTTTACGATAGCGTCCCTAAACCTCCGAAAATTTGCTTTGGAATCTTGAATATGTAAGATGTTTTAGGCACAAAGAATGGCGAATCTTATTGTTATAATCATTTTATATTATACTTAGATTGAGTTTCATGATGTACCATGTTTTAATTTACTTTTTATTTCTGTTAGATGTCATTTTGTATTAATCTGCTAAATAGTAAGCAGATTAATACAAAGAGCATTGTCCCCTTTGTATGGGACAATGCTCTAAAAACAAAGTATGTAAATGAATAAAATAAAAATAAATTATTCTTTATTACAAGACAGTATTAAAAAAACAAAAAAAGGGGGAAAAATAAGGATTTCAGTAGGTACATTAAACTTTGAAGTTGTTTTTCTCAAAACTATGTTTTTGAAATCGGGCGATACGCTGGCATCTTCAATTTTCACCCAATCAAATTCAAATTTTAACTGCAGCTTCCTAATAATATTTGCTAGTAAGGTAAGTTAACATTGTTTTCGATTCGTTGAATTATAACGATTTTATTTCAGATTTTCGACGTAGCTTTTAATAGAAAATGAAATAATGTCCGCCTTCTTCTATAAAAATTATTTTAGTTTTTCGTTCTATATTATAAATATATAGCCACCCGCAGACTGTCACCCGTAAACAAGAGGGGTTCCGTTCATCAGACCCAGCGTCTCCATTTTGTTTTCGAAGTATTAAAACTTACTTTTTTTTTAGATATATTAACACCCCGTTAAACGTATCACATAAAGAATTGAAAACCCTTTATTTATTTGTAATTCCTAAATTATAGTAAATACTAAAGTCTATTAATCTCCAATTTCAGCGGTAAAACAAATAGTTTCTGAACTTTCACTTCCTGCTCAGAGCGGACGATAAGAAAGCTGCTTGCTATAACCGGCCTGATTTAAAAATGGAATTACAACTGTTAATAAGGAGTTGATTGTATCTTACGTCACAATAAGAGTAATTTAAATGTAATTGTGTAACTAATTGAATTGTGACTAAGTCATTTAATATTCTAAATCAGCTGCCCAATGAGCTTTTTTTTTTTTTTAAATGATTTATTTTAAAGACTAACGCCTTACATGAAGCATGGGAGAGCTCTCAAAATGATAGAGAAGCATCCAGAAACATCTTCTATAACCAAAATTTGAAGCCGGCATACAATATTGCTCTCATAAAAATAAATTTAAAATTACAAAAAAGGCTAGGCAAGGCCCATCAACTGGAGTGGTAAATGCGTACACAGATCGCCGCTTGCCCGAGAAGCTCTACGCACAAAGCTGGCCGTAAATCTAAGGATTTAGAGGGAATATTCCAGAAAACAGGGGAGTGTATTGAAGGTTTTTTTTATGGAACCATGGAAATGAAAGCAGCTTCAATTAACAGAATCCTGACTAAAGTAGCCAAATGTGAGGAAGAAAAGAGAATGATAAACCTGCTTGCCACACAGAGTCCCACCTTCTGTACAAAGAGCTGGAATATCAAGAAAGCGGCATTGCCTACATGACAGATGAAAGAGAACTCTATAGACTAAGGCCGATAATATGAGCAAGAGCAGAGATGTTCCACCTTAATAAAAAACGTTGGAAAATAGGAGAGAGGTCCCGCAAGCTGAATGAAGACGAAGACACCTTCCATTTCCTAGCATTATGTCCAGTTCTAAAGAGGTTTAGGTTCAAATATTATAGCAAAATATCTTTTACTATGGAAGACTTAGTGAAAGATCTAAATGGGAGAAATTTGGAAGTCCTCTGCAAGTACCTCGACGCCATTTGTAGTTGTCCGAACAGTATGCTCCTGGTTACTCGGCGACACCACAATGTGAAACACAGGCTAAAAAATCTTCTTGAAGAAAAAGGCTACGAATGTCATGAAGAGGTGTATGCAATCGACGACCAAGGCTCTTTAAGGTACGCAGACATCGTCGCCTTCCCACAACATAGTACGACAGCCTACGTACTAGACCCAACGATTCGATTAGAGACAAGTGATCCTGAACAGGCAGAATCTATAGATTCCGAAAAGAAAGGCATTTACTCCAGATGCATAAAGTACCTAGAAGATAAATTCCAGGAAAAGTATGGGTCAAGAAACTATATTATTAAGGGTTTGTGGTTCGGCGCGAGAGGATCCATTCCAAAAAAGACTTCCAAATATCTTGAGGAACTTGGAATCCTTCCAGAAACCTACCCTGCTTTAGCCGAGTCAATACTCATTGACTCGCTTGGCATTATTAACCAATATATGTATAGTCATTAATGGGCCCCGTTCCTTTCGTTTATTTATTTTAAGTTAAAAAGAATCTACTGACTTGTGTTTTCTTTGAGAAAAGAAAGAAGAAGTGGAAGAAAAAAAAAATGGTGTTTCCGTAATGAGGATATTCCTGAAGGATATTTTCACCACTGAAATAGAAGAGGCTACAAATGTAACATCCTCCGAATTTAGAAACGAATACCTATATTGGTGGATTAGCACGCTGTGTAGCCAGCAACCCGATTTAGTTGGGCAGCCCACTTTGTTATTTGATAATAAAGTTTTCTTCTTCTTCTATGATTTGATTTAAATTATTGTATATATTTTCCTATTCGATTAATTAGATTTAGATATTATTTTAATATTGTTTCCTCGCTATTTAAGTTCATTAATTATAGAAATGTGATCCGTTTGTTCTTTTTGTATGCTTCTCATACTATAACATCTGACAAATTTTAACTCTTTCCAATCCTCTTTTGAGGCTAATTTGTGAATTATTCCAATCCCTTTTCATTATAAATTGCAAATTCTCTCCAATTCAAGAGTGTAAAGTACACACAATCTCTTGTTAGACACCAAAATGTAACAAATGCTATAAATTTCCCAGAGTGTTGTACCAGGTGTTGGCGGGTATTGTATCTGCGAAGGAGCCTTATGGAGGGGGAAACTGGGGGAAAACTTTCTCTTGAGGCCGTTCACCCTGGTGCTTGCATAACCTCCAGCCATCTCCTCCCGACCACGGTCACCCCTCTCTCCCATCTAACAGCTAACAAAAAAAACCTAAGGCGCAAAGAGAGAGAGAGAGAGAGAGAGAGAGAGAGAGAGAGAGAGAGAGAGAAAGTAAAAGTTCTTGCGAGTTCTTTTATACCCCAAATCTAAAAAAAGTACGTATTTTGTAAAAAAATTAACGCAGATCGACTTCTAAATATTGAAACAACTCTTCCAAAAAACAGTGCTGAAGCGCCATGAGGTAGTTGTATAATGTTCAAAGGTAACCAACATTTAGCTCTTTTGGATTTATTTTCATTTTTTAACAATTAAAACTCTATTTATCAAAACCGAAACACAAAAAATTACAACCCCTTCCTTAAAGACAAGCGTCATATATGTCGAAGGAGCCAGCATAGGATACAAAACGTTTCAAAATAACGTTATTACAATATACAAAAAATTAAAAAAAAAAAAAAAAAAATGATAAAAGAAAAACAGAATTTTCTGCTCGTAAGTTTTCATCCTTCCATTGCAGGCACTTGAAGCAAGTTTGGTAGGAGTTTTAATGGTAAATTCACTGAAATGGCTAGAAAATACATCATCTTTGGAATGAAATGTGAGGAAAGTAAAATTCTTTATATTGAGGAGTCAAAGAAAATTTTAAATTGTAGGATAAACTGAACATGAAAAATGTTAAAGAAAGAAACAAAGAAAAAAAAAAAATAATAAAGCTTTAACGGGCCACGCTTATAAAAACAGATACTCATAGCTTACTTTAAATATATAATGGTAATAAATAAAGAAAATAATTATATAAAGCGATAAATAAAGGAAAATATCCATATTAAAATAAACAACCAAAATTCATTAAATAGAAAAACAGAAATACAATTTTTACATAAGATATTTTATTATTTATTAATAACATCACAGAATAAGAAAAAAAATGTAAATATTGATAATAGCTAATCAAAGTCTTTGTTGTATCTTAAGCCATCAGTATCATTATAGGCGACGAGCAGACCCGTACGGTATGTACAAAATAATTTTATTCTATATAATGACTTACAAATTAAGGAAAATTTAGTTTAGGATTTGTAAATTTAACAAAATATTACATTTTAAATGTACTTTACATAAATGATTATAGGGGAATGAACAAATTCATTAGGTTCTGATGGCTCCAGAAGAGGCGGCAATGAGATCATGAAACATAAAGGACAGTGTTTAAATAAATATGTATAAAAAGAAAATGCTGACCCGCTTTTCTAATGTCCCACCTATTCTATAAAAAAGAAGAAAGTGAACAAAATTACATATAAATTAATATTTACTAATATTTGACATTATAATTAAATGAGCTTTAAATACTTTAATAAATTTTATTTTACAATATTGCTCAAGATCAAGTATGCTCATTCAGTATTATCAGTACTAAGTGAGAGGCGTAGAGATGAAAAACGTATCAAAGATGAGACAGAGGGAGAAAGACCCTAATACTAAAGATGAGACAGAGGGAGAAAGACCCTAATACTAAAGATGAGACAGAGGGAGAAAGACCCTAATACTAAAGATGAGACAGAGGGAGAAAGACCCTAATACTAAAGATCTTTGAAATACCATTAAACCAAAATCAGACTCAGAGGAATTGCGATATCTTAGTATGTATATTTATATCTGCTCTGGTATCGTAGGAATCATGAAGGAAATTGCAGAAAAACTCCTCCAGTTGTCCTACAGAAATTAATTCTGAATCTATTATTTAGGCAATTGAAAATCTTTCGAATGATCAACTTCCACTTACCACGATTTTTCATCCGCTTAAGAGATATTTATGAATTTCCAAACCTGCTGAAGGAGGGGAATGATGGGTGGCTCGATAAAAATCTGGCAACAAAATTATTTTGGTGTGATAATTTTGAACGCCAATATTGAGCATTAGATTGTAGTCATTCTTAGAACTACTTTTAGGTATAACCCCAAAACACTGTTTATATTGTTTCATTTATCATTCAAACGAAGCATCTAGTGCCAGGATGTCTGAGGGTTGCTAAACAACCATGGTGAAGTAAAGAATTTTTTTAACGGGTCCATAAGGCCACCCACTGTGACGTTATTCACAACTGGTTTTCAAAATAATTTCTAGTGCTTGAAAATGGTTCTGCGGACCACAATGTTCTATTCTTAAAATCAAACATTCTCAATGCTCGTAGATAGATCCAACTTGTCAAAAGAACATAGCCAAGATCACTTGACAGCTTCATTAACAACATAGGACTTTAATATGAAATGTTGAGACATTCCACAGAGAAACTTCCCCAAAACTGGAAGGTTTTGAAGAGATTTGACATGGGTGAATAGTGTTCAGCAAGAATCCAGGGCGCTTTCACAGAGTTGTTGCACCATCCTTGACCCTGTTAGCGAGTGTTCTATGGAGATTGGCTCGAGTCAGCCAACACCCTTGACTAGTCTATTATATTCCGGATTAATATGTTATCTCTTATCAATACCTCCTTTTTCCAATCACATTGTTGGAACAATAAAAATTAAGTATAATAAAACAAACAATAAATTATTTCTTAAGAATGGAAAATTATCACTGGTAGCAAGTTCCTCTTCTAAGGGTGTTTTTATAAATTTGTTACCTCTGGTGAGAGCTCTAAAGCTTAAAATAAAAAAAATATTCAAAATTTCGCCACCAAGGAATCAAAAACAAATCCGAAACTCAAGAACTGTTTTCTTAGACTGAGGTGCTCCTATTGAAATTCATCTTTGCTAAGGATTTATTTTCCAATCTTTCCATATTATTCGATTTTCGAATAATTATCAATATTTAGTAAAACATTCCACAGCTCTCATGGATGTTCTTGACTATTTCCAAATGTATCCAAAATGCATAATATTTTGCATAAATATAGCTACATTTTCATGGTCATCATTCTATTTTGCACCTTCCTAAATCAAAAGTTTTTTTCAATTTTTCTCGATAAAAGTTAAAGGTATCGCCAGATTTATGAGATTTTCCACGTCAGAATGTGTAGAATAAATTTACTGGCAAGTTTAATAACTGGAAACCGTAAGCACTTTCATTTTAGTTCGCATTAATTCCAAAATAAAAAAAACTTTTATATGTATCTGTGGCAGAAGGTAAAATTTATAAAAACTCTCACTTTCTTTCCTATTCCTTTATTCAGCTCTACATGTTTCATGTCCTCATGACGCCTCTTCAGGAGCACTTAAACTAATATCAATAAAATATGGTTACAGCCTACACCTCCGAGAACCTTCCGTAGGTAGGGCCACGTCTGGACTGCCTCAGATAAATATATTGGAAAATAGGGACAATATCTAATAATAAAAAAAACTTTTTATGGAGCACGAATTCTGCTGTTAACGAACTATCATTTTAGGCAAATTGTAGGCAAACATATACAAACAATATCCCTGAAAATAAATAAATATTATTACCAGGTGTGATTTTGGTTGAGAATTCAGAGGTAGAGATTGCAAGAGTCGGAAATTGAAGTAAATCCCAAAAAAACATAAATGTGAAATAGAGGCCAAGTTCCTCCCCCACAAAGAAACACCTTACCATCCTACACTCTAAAAAAGTAGTATGAGTTGGTATATTAAGTGTACCATATTTTCAACCAAAAATATTTGCCAATACAAGAGATGATACAAGAAAGAAATGTCCAAGTTCATTACTTAGAAGACCTCATAGTTACTTACTAAGAACAGTAAAGACACTTCAACTGGCCTTTAAAAAAAACAATAAAAGTACTTATATCCAGGTACTAAAACATCACTTTCCTCAACCAGGTATATTCTTAAACTTGGCAATGTTTTGTTTTCTCTCTAAAGATAATTTCGGCAAAAATAAAACATTGCCAAGTTTAAGAATATACCTGGTTGAGGAAAGTGATGTTTTAGTACCTGGATATAAGTACTTTTATTGTTGTTTTTAAAGGCCAATTGAAGTGTCTTTACTGTTCTTAGTAAGTAACTATGAGGTCTTCTAAGTAATGAACTTGGACATTTCTTTCTTGTATCATCTCTTGTATTGGCAAATATTTTTGGTTGAAAATATGGTACACTTAATATACCAACTCATACTACTTTTTTAGAGTGTAGGATGGTAAGGTGTTTCTTTGTGGGGGAGGAACTTGGCCTCTATTTCACATTTATGTTTTTTTGGGATCTCATTACTTTTTTCTAAGTTTTAATTAAAATTTAGTTGTCGCATACCTACTGGCTTTTGTGCTTCATATAAAACCAGGGTCTTTGGATTCTGCATAAAGTTCTCCTTATTGCTTGATATTTGATACCAATAATCAACCTACATACATCTAATCACTTGACTAGAAAAGTTAGAAGCTCATCCAAATGACATTACTCTAGAGGACAAATTGGTTGCTCTCTTAACTAAACTATTACACTGTAAAACACAGGAACCTTGTCCCGAGGATAAAGATCACAATAGGGAAAGTGTACAAGGCCTTCAAGAAAAAGATAAGAACAAAGATTCTAAACTTTGTAATTTAGATGGCTCGACTTTGAAAAACTTAGTATCTGCTTTCAAGAATATTTTGCAGTAACCCCTACGACATTATATACTTCATTTAAGAAAGAAGTCACAACTGTTGTTGTTAAGATGTGTCGAAATGTTTTTAAAACATCTAATATGGGTTCTCCATACCAAGGCGATTCATTTGATACCCCACATGATGGGTTTCAGAAGGAATGATGGCTTTCCGATGGAACAAAAAGTACAAAACGTCATAGGTAATACGACACTCCCGTATCAAGACCTAAATGCGCGCCACGTTTGGTCGAAATAGGCCAAACGGTGTAAATTTGTATAAGGAACCAACATACAGACAGACAGGTGAAATACCTTTTTTACCTATCCTAGTGCATTCCCCGGACCAAGGCCTACCTTTGTTCCAGTTTGGTCAAAATCGGTCTAACGGTGTGAATTTGTGTAAGGAATAAACATGTAGACAGACAACTGTTAGACGATTTTGACCTAGCCTATGACACTACCCGGATAAAGACCTACCTATGTACCATGTTTGGTAAAAATCGGTCAAATCGTGTGGATTTGTATAAGGAATAAACAGTAAGGCAAGCAGCTGATAGACGATTTTGAACTAGCCTATGACACTCCCCGGATCAAGACCTACCTATGTACCATGTTTGGTCAAAATCGGTCAAATCGTGTGGATTTGTATAAGGAACAAACAGACAGACAGACAGCTGATAGACAATTTAACCTAGCTTATGATTCTCCCCGTATCAAGACCCATTTGTGTCCCAAGTTTGGTCAAAATCGGTCAAACGGTACGGATTTGTAAGAGGAACAAACATACAGACAGACAGCTGGTATAAGATTTTTACCGAGCCTATATGCATCTAATTGTTTCTTAAAACATCAAATATAGGTTCTTCTACCGAGACAATTCATTTGATACCCCACATCATGGGTTTCGGACGGAATGATGGGTTTCCGAAGGAAGTACAAAACTGGCACGCCCCGCCCCGGAAGCGGAGTCACACACAACTTTTCGCGATTTTTCGATTTTTTCCTTTAATAACGTCTTCATATCTATCTTCATGCAAAATTTCAAGTCCCTAGCATCATGGGAAGTGCCTAATAATTTTGATGAGTCAGTGAGTGAGTGAGTGAGTGAGTCCTATAAATCCCTATTTTCGATCGCTTATATCTCAGAAACTATTCGATGTAGAATTATGAAATTTTCCAGTTTTACTTACATCTAGTAGTATAATACCTGTGTAAAATTTCATAACTTTATCTTTACCTGGTTGAAAGTTATGAGAGGGTAAAAATCGGCTCTAAGACCTCCTGTAATATACACACAGTATGCTTAGGCCGGAACTTGGCCTGGCGCACTACCGTGCGCCTAGATTGTGAAAGTAATCTGTCTAAATGGTGTAAGTCTGATTCGCGTTAATTCATTTGTAATTATACTTCTGTTTTGTTTTATTTATTTGAGCACTACCACAAGATAGATAGATATGGAGTATGACGCTCTACTGCTAGGTTATTTGCGCCTTCCAATATATTGGTTAGAAAAGGTTTGGGTTCTTTTATAAATGTTTGATTTAGGTATTTAATTAAATTTTGAGACGACTGTAAGCTAGTGGGATAGGTGTAGTTCTTCGCCTGTGTGTAATGGTGTTATGCTTTGTTTAGTTACAGATTGTTAAAAATAATTAGTTACAGATTATATAATTTATTAGTTAAAGACCATTACAATCATTATCTTAAAATCCAATATGGCAATTATAATTTAAACCAAGACTATTATAATTTAAACTAAGACTATGGCAATTATAATTTAAATTAAGAGAATTATAATAAAGTTAGACTAATTACAATCTTTTCGTAAACTTAAGATGTGATTTTAATATATTTTTTCTTTCTTTTTTTCTTTTTCTTTTATTCTTTTTTTTTATGTTATTTTTTTTTAAATTTTTTATTATTATTATTTTTTTTTTTAATTAATCCTTTTTTTTTCATATATTTTGCAGGAGGTTTGCATCCTTAAGGAATGACATTAAGAGGGGGATTATTTTGGTTGAATCAGAGAGTACTTCCTTCAATGATCGTGGCAGATGGTGTTTTTTTAACAGGTTTTCGTACCGGGGGCATTCTTCAAATATATGGACTACGGTTATTTGTTTGTTACATCGGTTGCTGCTACCACAAGAGCGATATGCTTTTCCATTCTTCTATTTTTAGAGATTAAACATTAATGCTGCCATATTTTGTTTATTTTTTACAAATTTTGACTGTTACGACTACGAGTTACATTATTTTCCCCTTGAACATATCAACAAAATCATGACTTTCACCAATTATATTCACAGCCCCTGAATTATTAAAATTTTGAGAACACGAGATAGCAATAGCGCCATACTTTCGAATCCCAAACCTGGATTCCTTAGAGCGAGACACGAAGGTTATCCTAGGAAAGATGGCAGATCGGTTCTTACGTCACGAGACGGAGGGCTATCCCAGTTGTTGAATCTTGGTTACATGGCATTTTACGTAACGTGAAGGTTCAACTCTCTTGCAACTTTTACTTAGCATCCCTACTCTAGCCGTCAATCGGCCTTTCACGCCCTCCTCTTATCTCTTATCAGCCTTTTTTCACTAAATTCATTATTTTGAGGTATACTCTGTGATCTAGACCATCTGGAAGGGCCTTGGAACTCACCCGAGTACTATCACAATCATTCTAATAGAATCATTCCGTAAACAGTTTATAGAAACATGGATCCGAATTGAGAAGTCACTAATAGTACTCACCAGCAGAACCAAAGATCGGCTTATTATGAAAATTTATCAGGAGAATTTTAGCTATAATATTTCACGTACATCTTCGGAAGAATATACAATAAATATCAATCCTTTATTTAGATAGATTATACTGGCGCATAGATCTTCAAAGGTTCTTGAGTCCATCCTCCAGGTAACGAGAGGCTTCCAAGCTGAATGACATGAGTAACGCAGATTCATGTCCAGCTTGACAAAAGGTATGCATGTATCTATCTGAACTTCAGTTTTTGGGAAAATGTTAACTTTAATTTTTGTCTGAACTTTAGTGGGTGGCACAGTCGTTCTATCTGGGCTTCAGTCAGAGGCCGATTCGAGTCTTCCTGGACTTAAGAAAGACGCGTCATTGGGAATTTCTGTACTTATGTTTGTAAGCAAGTCAAGTGCTGCTGGACTTCAGTGGGCGCCATTCTTGGTCTATATAGACGTAAGTCTACGGCCAACGAGGGTGCAGCTGAATTTCAGTAGGCGCCATTCTTGGTCTATATGGACGTCAGTTTAGTGCCAAGTCAGGTACAGCTGGGCTTCAGTAGGCACGATTCTTGGTCTATGTAGACGTCAGCTTACGGAGAACTATGGCGCAGCTGAAATTCAGTAGACGCCATTCTTGGTCTATATTGACGTCAGTCTACGGTCAGCGAGGGTGCAGCTGAACTTCAGTAGGCGCCATTCTTGGTCTCTAAAACGTCAGTCTACGGCCAACGCGGGTGCAGCTAAAGTTCAGTAGGCGTCATTCTTGGTCTATATTGACGTCAGTCTACGGCCAACGCGGGTGCAGCGAAAGTTCAGTTGGCGCCATTGTTGGTCTCTTTAGACGCCTGTCTACAGCCAACGCGGGTGCAGCGAAAGTTCAGTTGGCGCCATTGTTGGTCTATTTAGACGCCTGTCTACGGCCAGCGAGAGTGCAGCTGAACTTTAGTAGACGCCATTGTTGGTCTATATTGACGTCAGTCTACGGCTAATGCGGGCGCAGCTAAACTTCAGTAGGCGCTATTCTTGGTCTATCTAGACGTCAGTCCACAGCCAACACAGGTACATCTGCAGTAAGAGGCAGACTATGGTCTAACTGGAAATATGCTTGTTGCCGACGTTGGACGACATCAGAGGCCAGATTCTTTTTCATACAAATATTATTTCTGACTTCGCTATTTCCATTCTTCACTTATTAGCACAATCAGTTGTATTTTAATATTTATAAAATGATAAACGCGAAGTTTTAAATAGTAATGTTGGTTTCGAATGAAATCCTTTCGAAACTACATAGAGTGCAAAAAAAGTGAAGACTCCAAAGAGGCACTATCGGTTTGCTTTTATTATAAAGTTTGTAAAACACATCATTTATTTTAAGTTTAACGTTACATTATTAATAAACAGATTTGTGTGACGGGTTATCTAAGGTTAACACCCTTTATATAAATAAAGTCATAAAGAATAAGTTGCTTTGCTACATACCATGTGGATTGCGAGGCGGAGCGGGGTGAGTGTGCCAATGACCTTAGAGCGGGGGCGGCGCAGGTCAAAGGATCGAGCCGGCTGTGACGTCAGACGCGGAAGCATTCCCCCGCTGTGTTTACCGCCGCCTCCTACACCCCCGGTTGCTATGGTGACCGACGCGCCCCTATCGACCAACCGCCGAACTATGTCAGCTCCAGTCAACAACCCCTGCCCGTCCCCATTCACCCGCAGGCCCTTTTTAGCGCGGTTCCTCCCTCCCCCATAGGGAGGAACCCCGCTTATAAGGTTGATACAATGAAACGATCCGGAAGTGCCGACTAGAAAATTTTGCGTTTCAGAACCCCTAGAAACCGAAAATAACGGTGGTTCAAATTTGTATATATATATATATGTATATATTTATATATATATATATATATATATATATATATATATATATATATATATATATATTTGTCTGTTCGCTCTCTAAATAGAAGACGAATGGTCCGATTTTGATGAAATTTGGTACAAAAATCTGTCGTCCAATTTGAAAGGTCAAGTTCGTTAACCAGCAAAATCTGCCCACTGGAAGATGGCGTTTGGGGCGAAATTCGCGCAGAAAAAATCGTAACGCTTACGTTTTTGAGTTCATAAGCTTGTAAGTACTCGTTTTATAGGCTTCTTGGGCTAGGAAAACGAATGAAACCATTTTCAAGGCGATAGCTTTAACCGTTGTTGAGAAAATTGGAAAAATAGTTTTTGAATACCGTTTTTGGTTTGGGTACTTAGAATAACGGGATTCAGTTGAAACATTATCTGCATGTTCTACTTTCATTAAAACTAGTATGTTGAAAGTTATGTTACGTTTGGAGTTAAGGAAGGGTTAGAATAAAATATTTTATGAACAGACATGAAAAGTTTTGGAAACTTCGTATACTTTCATTAATATCTCGAACACGGTTGGGAAATCGTGGTAAGTGGATTGAAACTATTTGAAAGCTTACTAAATTCTCTACAAAAATGATTCTAAAACTATTTTTGATTAGGTTATGACAATCGGAGAAATAAGTGCTTAAAACTTCAAATATGTCTGTTTTGTTCTTATGAACGGGTTTTTGTCGTTCTTTTTGTCTCTTTCCCTTGGTTTTTTATTGCTTTTTATTGTTGTAATTTCTTATGTTGTATTTGTAAGGAAAATGTATGTGTGTGTAAAACAGGATAGGTAAAATGAGACCAATTTTCTGTTGTCAGAAATAATAAAAAGTTTTGGGAACTTCGTATAATTTCTTAATATCTCGAAAACGGTTGAAAATCTTGGGAAGCGAAAGGTTACCATTCGAAAGCTTACTAAATGGTCTACAAGAATGGTTTTAAAGAAAGTTTTGAATAAGCGATGTCAATCGGAGAAATAAGTGCTTAAAACTTTTAAGTAATTGATTTCGCTTATTCGAACTTTTCTTTTTGTCTGTTTTATTCCTTGTTATTTTTAAATTGCTTATAGTCAGATAATGTATTTGACAATAAAACAGATTAAGTAAAATAAGAAGATCAATTTATTGTTAGAAATGTAGCGTTTAAAGAGAGAGATCCCAAGGCTTTCCAAATGCCTCTGAGCGGAGGCCTTTCTGCCCGACTTATGGGAGAGCTGACCCATACAGGTATGATTGTAAATCAACAAAGACCTTTCAAGACTGGTTTGTTTGAGATTTCATTTGGATAGCTGTTTCGCTATTGATCTAAACAAAGTAATAACTTTTTCTATTCTATGCCTTCATAAACACTAGAGATAAGAACGGAACCGCGCTAAGATGACGCAGTTCCTGCGAATCGGACTTTTTATCTATTAGTGTCTACACCACCAAAGCGGAGGGCACACGCAAATTGTAATTGTGCTAATTATGAAATAGTCGTCATTGAAAATTATTTCGTTTAGAGCCTTTTGCTCAAATTTAGGAACATAAATATGCTTTATTTCCACCCGACAATCCTATGGAATGTACGGTATAACATACAGTCTTCTTAATCATACATGGCCACCGCGCATGCACGAACGCCAGCGGACACCCTTGTGACACTTTTTTGTAACGCCAAGGTCCACCCGACCAAACTATTTAATATACTGTATAACATATAGTCTTCTTATTTGTACATGGCCACCGCGCATGTGCGAACGCCAGCGGACACTTTTTTGTAAAGATTAGTTCCACCGGATAAACTTATGTACTGTGCTGTATGACATGCAGTCTTCTTTTTGATATATGCGCATACACCACTGCGCAAGCGCGAACGCCAGCAGACACTTTCTTGTAATGTTTTCTCCAGTTTAGTCATCGCTTAAAAAAACACTGAATACAAGAAAGACTTCCTAAAAATATATTTATATATTGTCTGTGTGAAATATTCAAACATACAAAAACCAATTATTTAGGCTCAATTTGGTCGCTCACGCCTAAGAAGAACATGAGTAAGACACCAAAATCTGATTGGTAAACCTTTGGAACAACCGTTGAGAGTGTACGTGATCTATGAATCTGTTTATCCTAAACAGAAGAAAATCATAATAATATCTTATATTATCATTTTATGTGGCGTGGGTTAATTAAAAATATCCTACACCCCCATAAAACGATAAAGTGGATTTTTTAAATTTCGTCTGAGATGGGATACTGCAGGGAACAATCTAAAAATAACCAAAGCATATAATACATGTATTTATACATTACATTATGATTAATGTCCTAGTACGTATATATATACAGTATACTTACTAGGACATTAATCATTTAAATAAGTAGTGGAATATATATATATATATATATATATATATATATATATATATATATATATATATACATCTATATATACATACATACAATCGTTAAGAACAACTTCTAGGCTTAAATCATTTTACCAATTGTTAAGTTGAAGAAGCAATATCCCACTGGTAAAAAAATTAAAAAATGATAACTAAATTATTTCAGATGCCATGAATTTGTTTCTCGGTTAATAGCTGTAATAGGCGCTAATGACCTAGAAGTAGATGCGCCGTTAAAAAAAAAAAAAAAAAAAAAAAAAAAAAAAAAAAAAAAAAAAAAAAATAGCTGTAATAACTTCTATCCACAACTACTTAAAACTTGGGAATTTCTAGTTTTGTTCTTTTCAACGGGCTATAGTCTCTGTTTACCTAACTTTTTGAATAGTGTTTTTAATTATATTTAACAGTAGAATGAGTATTTTAGAAAAAAAATGTAAGAAAATGAGAAACATTGTTATAATGTTTCCAAGAGAGAACGTTGAGAAAGAGGATTGAGTAATTATCGCTTAGGATAATGTCAGTTTCCTGGTTTCGCGCTTAAATTCTGATATTACTTCTAAATGAGATACAACTATATATTTGTCAGAAAACCTATCAATAAATGGAACGCATCTCTTCCTTTACTAATGGAACCAGGGATATCAACCGAAAGGCGATAAGAGGACGCAGTGGGGCTTTTTGCAAATGAAAAGTAGCCTTTGAAAAGAGCAGAAAGGTTTTTTTTCGGAAGAAAGAAGTACAACTTATTTGACCCTATCAATCAAATTTTTCGGTGGTCTTCAAATATTATATCAAGAGCCCTATATAGCACATTTTCTGTACATTACATAGTTCAACAGTGTTTCTACCTTTAATTATTCTCCATTTATTTCAAGAAACAGAGTAATTGTGAATTCGCTGTAAGTCGGAAAGTACCTTAATTGCCAAGACACGAGTTCATCTAAGCCCGTACTTCTCTCCCTGGGAAGTTGTTGACATTAACGAATGGGTCATGAAGTTTCTTCTCCAGAGAGAGAACAAGAAATTATGGAGGCTGTGTGTAGTTCATTAAGATTTAAATAATGTTTGCAAACTTCTCCGGTGGTTCTTTAATTTCTAGTTGCTGCTAAGTCTTTGCCTAATTTCTAAATTTGAGCTATAGTATTTATTTGGCAAAGTAAAATTTCGTACAACAGATTAGGATGTCATCATGTTCTTCCCTTCTAAACGGCAAAACATTACATTTTTTTTACTTACGAAAATACCACTTGTTTATTTATTTATTTATCATTTACAACAATTACAGCCTCGGCCAATGGAATTGTAGTCATACAGAAATTTAAAAATAATAAATATAGAACAATACTCACAAAACAAAAACAAATCGAAAGGAAAAACAAAATAAAATAAAATCTCACAGCTATATACTAATAGTCCCTCAGAATATTACTCGAGTGCTCTACCACTGATCTGCCTCGCAAAATTATACACACACACACACACACACACACACACACACACACACACACACATATATATATATATATATATATATATATATATATATATATATATATATACAGGGTGATTCAGGTCTAATTAGGCAAACCCTAGGAGGTGATTGTAGACATAATTTCCAACAAAATAGTTCATTTAAAGTATGGTCCGATTCCGAAAGGTAATGGAGCTATGTCCAATTTTCTGTTTTTTTAACGTAGTCATGTTTTTTAATGAATACGAAAGGATTGCTCCAAAACTATTCAAGATAATTAAATTCTAATTATGCCATCATAAAATAGATAAACTTTTCTTTAAAAAAATCGTAATTTAATTCCCTGGAACTTCTGTTTTTATCAATGAATCAGAGTTTTTTCGCGAATTTTCCTCAGCCCCCTAACGGACTACAGATTCAATACTTACAGGAAAACTTCTACATTTAGTAAGCATTAAATCTATACAAATGAAGTTGAGGTTTATTGAGGGATAAATTGAACGACTGCCTCCCTTTTGTCAAAAAAGTGTGGAATGTAGTTTTGTTACTTTCAAATACCTAATGTGAAGAAATTAAAAATTATTCGTTTTTTTATAAAGGAGCAAACTAGCTCCTTTTCCTTTCGGAATCGGACCATACTTCAATTGAACTTTTTTGTTGGAAATTATGTCTATAATCACCGCCTGAAGTTTGGCTACTTAGACCTGAATCACCCTGTATATATATATATATATATTTATACATATATATATATATATATATATATATATATATATATATATATATATATGTATATATATATATATATATATATATATATATATATATATAGATACACTGGGTGCCCCGTAAATGTGTAGTCATATTGTGGGAGGTGATAGAGGACCCTTAGGGGAACAAAAAATTTCATGTAACGATTTTCCGAATTCTCACACATAAGGGAGAAAACGTCGTTTTATTGTTTTTTTTTTCGAGACAAACGTGGTTTTTAGAAGTATAATCGTTGTAGCTCCATCCGAAGTGGTTCTACTAGAAAGGAAGAGAAACCAACCGAAAGCTGAGTAAATTTACTATAAGACTAGTCGGAAATAAACGTAAAAATGAATGAACCAAAAGAAAGCTATTCTAAATTTACTGACTTTTTCTTCATACTTTTTAACTGCGTAAAAATGGTCTCTTCAATGGTCAGGATCTGAGATTTCTGGGTTACAGAAAAACTTCCTCATTTAACCAGCTTTGCATTCATGTATCACAACCCTGTGTTTTTTAAGTATGTGAACATTGTAGGGACAAAAGTCTAAAAAAAAATCATGGATCTGTGAAAAGAAAATTAAATTTTTTTCTCCAGTTTATTCAAAAAGCTTAAAAGAAATATTTATTTTTATAAATCTTTACTTTCTAGTAGAACCACATGGGATGGAACTACAATGATTATTCTTCTAAAAACCACGTTTGTCTCGAAAAAAACAATAAAACGACGTTTTCTCCCTTACGTATGAGGATTCGGAAAATCGTCACATTACATTTTTTGTTCCCCAAGTGTCCTCTATCACCTCCCACAATATGATTAGACATTTACGGGACACCCTGTATATATACAAAACTTCGGCAAAACTTCGGGAAGCAATGCAGGATGAAAAAAGATAGAAAAAAAGTCCTTTGGCATTTTTCTCGTTTTTGCTTCGTTTCCGAGAAAAACACAAACAATTACAACACAATTGAGAAAAAGCGTTCTTGCATAATGCCTGTATAAAAATCATAAAATGTATATGTTTTATCTTCTTCTCCCTCTACCCTCCCACCTCTTCTCCCCCAAAAAACAACAAAAAATCTTCTTGTTCAAAAAACCTAAATTATGGAATGTAAAGCTGCAAGTTCAAAATAATTTAAAATAGCTACTTTTCTTCGAAGGAAAGTCATAAAACACAAAACAAAAAAAACTTTCCAGTCGTAATAAAATAAAATTTTCAATTCTTAAAACAGTTTAACATTTGACACTGGACGCATACATAAACATAAAATAATAATTTCTTCTTCTAATAATTCCTAACAATCAATTTAAAAACTGTTCAAAGGTTCAAAGGTGCATTGCTCTGCTGTAATCTGTTCCCAGGCCCATCTGATGCGATGGATGTGGTGCTCCCTTGTGCCCATGGGCTCCCTGTAAACCAAATCTTTAATGTGTCCCGATGCGAAGAAATCCAAGAGTGTGAGTTCTGAAGATCGAGCCGGCCAAGATACCGGCCTACCACGTCCTATCCAACGCCATGGATGGTTAGTGTCCAACTAATTCTGGACGGCCCTCCCGTAGTGGGCTAGACAAAGACCCAGCTTCAGTTTTGGGTAATTTTAAGCAAATTATTGAGGAATGCAGACTAAATTAACCAAATTCTAAAAATGTGCATAGTTGTGCAGCTCCTGCGTGTAGTATTTTTTTTAATGGATCTCGCTGCATATTTTAAATTAATCAGTATTTACAAGAAGACAGAAACATTAAGACCATAATTCTAAAGGATCATTTTTAAAATAATCATCGACCTTATTAAAGAAATCATAAGTCTAAACGATATTTAAACCAGACAGTGCACCTGATATAACCTTTCAAACATTGCACGAATCATGCCAAGCATGCCGACGCCGTTTGCCATACTCCCGCCAGGAAATTAGCGGGCGTCGAATCTCCAGAGATCTGAGCCAGTGATATGGAAGGAGCACAATTCTGAGCCCGAGGAAGGCAGGTCAGTCGCGTGCAATGCCCTTCGGTGTGCTCCTGCAATTTAGTGAGGTATTTCATAACCTTACTCAATGCATTTAGACAAGTTGAAGTTGCATAAGTAATACCATACTTGCTTCTTACAAACTTGACCCGTTCCTTTCCCTCAACATCACTTCCTCCATTCCGATTGCATTTACTTCAACCCTTTCCCTTTAGTTGATGGAGCAATACAATAAAGCAGGCGTAGAAAAAATTGTTAACTTTTATTTTAAAAAAGTATTTTTTAAAGATTCACTTTTGTTTTCATTTTGAAAAAGTAAAAGTTCGAAAATGACTTTTTGGGTTCAAAAAATTTTTTTTTAAAGTTTTCTTTATTGTTACTTTTTTTTTAAATTAAATAATAAAAGTTTTAAAGCAATTGTTATTAAAATTCTTAACACTTTCGCACCGGGTGTCATTATGAAAGGACACCAGCGATCCTAGCCGCTTACGAGTGTCCCTTCGGAAGGACACTCCTCCATTACTTTTCCCTTTAGATTCAAAAGGCACGTAAATGGAGGAGATTTTATGACAGACGTTGAAGAAATAGAGAGATTTCTTATTCACTTGGTATAAGTGTTTATATATACATATATATATATATATATATATATATATATATATATATATATATAATAAAAAAAAGAATCAGTCCCGTAACAGGCCACAAGGGCCCTGAGTGGCAGATACTATAGAGATATCTGATTCATTACCATACGGAACACTAGGGAGATAGTGTGGACGGTCTATGCTCCGGCCGCCTGATTTTCCCCTTGCTGCTTCGACTGCTAAAGTCATTAGCACCCAAGGTACCCACTGATAAATTAATTAAAAGGCTAGGTTGGCCTAGGGACGGTCAGGGAGGCCAAATTCAACCAATGAACGAAGACACTAGAAGAAAAAATCTTCAGTGCTTGCTCGAGATTTGAACTCAGGTCCTCCAGCTTATTACTCCAGTGCTATACCACTGAGCTAACCTCGCACCCAAATATATATATATATATATATATATATATATATATATATATATATATATATACATATATATATATATATATATATATATATTTATATATATATATATATATATACGCAGTACACTCTCCCTTATCCAGGCGATCTCTTATAAGACGCTCACTCTAATACCGGCGGTCTCCAAGAGGAATGAGTGACCGGCTCGCAGGCTCCTGAAAAACCTTCCCTTCCTAGCTAGCCAAACACTTTTTTCATGGCATTTCATTGACTGAAAGTCCAAGAAAGCATATATGTTTCGTTTTAGAGGCAGGAACTTGTGTTTTTACAACGGAACATGTGGCTACAACACCTGATTTTAGCTAGTATGATTAATTAAATGCATAAGTGACTGCTTCTAACAAAATTTTCTAATCCAGCGTTGCCTCTTACCGACTGTACTCCGGTCCCAACAACACTGGATTAGGTAGAGTCTACTTTGAGTAAGTGTATAAATATATAAAATCCAGAATTTTTATTTCATAATGATTAATGGGAATAAGAGTCACTTAGCAAATCAAATATTTTTCCCCCGAAATATCCATGAACCGTTAAATATATGTCTTATTAATTCTTACGGAGCCCTTTATCTTTACAACAGCTGATAAGATATGACTTTGTGAAGACATCCTTGATAAAGAAGAATCAACAAACCAAGAATTTGAGTTCCAGTTTGAGGTAACTTGCAAACAAAAACATATATTAAAAAAAACACTAATTAGAATTAATAAGTATTCGGGGGTCTAGTGTTTGATTCTTTGGACTTTCATGTGAGAGATGGGTTCGAGTCTCCCCTACAGCAGAGATTTTTTATCATTTCAGGGGCCGTTGAGAAAATTCCCAGCAGTACTATGGATGTTGGTACTAATGTCCGAGATGTCAGTGCTCCGTAAAAAGAATAATAATAAAATAAGCCCTCGGTGGTGGTAAAAGTCCAAAATTGTCTGAACCGTAAACGTGGCAGTGTATGTATATAAACTACGGTGAAAGGTGTACAGAATGAGATGCAATTACTAAGCCACCGAGATGATATGGAGCCAAGCAATAGTTGGCTGTCAGCTAAGAAATATCTTTAGTTAAAAAAGGCTGATAAAGAACAGGCTGTCTAAGAGCATGGAGTTGGTGCTGCAGTATTTAGTTCATCAGGATGTTTGACCTCCCGGCGATCTGCAGAAACTATAGAGGTGAGCTGCTTCTAATTGATAAAGCTCAATAAATCAGCTCTCCAATGGAGTCCTATTTAATCATATTTACAGAGTCTGGGGCCGCACGTGGTCTAGTGGCTAGCGCCTTGAATTCATAAGCGGGAGATGGTGGGTTCGATCCCCACCTCCGGCAGGAATTTTCTCATCTCAGGGCTCGCTAGGAACATTCCTCGCTGCACTCTGGATGTTGGCGCTAAAGACCTAGATGTAGATGCGCCGTAAAAAAAAAAAATAAATAAATAAAAAAAAAAAAAAAAAAATACAGTCTCTTTCTGCTCTCCTTGCTTTAGCTGATCGATATTTAACTCATCCTCTAAGAGTAAATATACATAAATAATTTATGAATTACATCTGCAGAAACGGAAGGTGACTGTCGTATGGATTCCCGGACATTGTGGAATATCTCAAAACGTTGACACCTTGCCAAGGAAAGCAATTAGAGAAGGTATACCATTCCATAAAGTTCCAAAAAATAATTTAATAGCCCATGGATATTAAAAATAATGTAATACCCCTAGTGCTAATGACCCTAGCAGTAGAAGCACCCATAAGCAAACAAAAACAAAAAAAATAGCCCATGGAAAAGCCACTGTATGGTTGAGATGGCCAACTGTCTGGCAAGAAGTGAGGGATAAAAAGCTTCGAGAGATAAAAGGAAGTGTTAAGCCTTGGAAGACATCCACAAATGATACAAGGAGAAGAGAAGTGGTCTTAACAACAACCCTCACAAATTCCTTCCTCTTGTCAAAGGACCCACCACCAATTTGTAACTCCTGCAATCTACTGCCCACTGTGAAGTACATCTTGACTTATAAGCAACTGAAAAAGTCCGTCACGCAGGAGCTGCATAACTAAGCACTTTCCTCAGAATTTGGGTAGTGTAGACTGCTTTCCAGAACAATTTGCTTAAAATATCCTACATAAATAAAATAAAAACATGAATAGTTCTCTTATAAATTTGTAATGAGTAACTGATCAATTATTAATTTGCTTCCAGAGTTATGTTTACACATGGTACCTAATACACTACGTAATAAATACAAAAAACCTCATATTATCGTATTTTGATCTAACGCAGGAACAGGATACAGTCACTCTAGTGGTAGAAAGTGCTCCTTGCGGAGGCTTTGTGAGCCTACGTCTGGCGTGCTTTTCTATTGAAATATATTACAAATTAAAACCCGCTTTCCGATTGACCGATTCAGCTCATTTTTACAACACTTCTTTCTCATGAGTTACCCACGACGTATACCGCGTTTCGTTACAATACAGCAGAAATTACGACCGGTATGAGTGTAATAGGAATTTGGGTCCGGAGTAAACCCCCCCTTCTAATGAACCGATTCAGTTTATTTTTACAACACATATTTACCTGTAGATTACCACTACGAATACCGAGTTTCGTCGAAATATACCAAAAATCACGGCTGGTAGTGGCGAATTGGTATTGTGGGTCCGGAGTAAACCCCCCCTTCTAATGAACCGATTTAGTTCATTTTTATATCTCAATTTTCTCTCTATAGGGTTTACTTATTTATTTATTTGTTGGTGTTCCGCTTTATGGCTATGGGGAGGGTTAATAACCAACGTTTCTGAGATAGGGGTGATGCCCCCCCGAGACCTGAGTGCTCACGCCTTAAAAGTCATTATAAGAAATATAAAAATGTTTAGCTCTTTGAAATTTATTTTAATGAGATGGTTCAAAAATCTTAAAAAAATAAAAAAATCGTTTCTGATAAATACTATGTATGCTTTGTAACGAGAACAAGAATTACGCCGCACATTTGAACATTTATTTTTTTTTTGGACATTTAGCATGTCCAAACTTTGAAGTTTCCCAAATTGAAGTGTGGTTCAGGAATACGGCCTGGGGTCTCAGAATGCCAAGTTTCGTTGAAATATAACACAACGAATACCAAGTTTCGTTGAAATATAACAAATATTACGGCTGACATAGTCAAATTAGTGTTATGGGTTCGGGGTAAACCCCCCCTTCTGGTGGACCGACTTTAGTGGTTAACGAACTCGTTCAATCGTTTGCTAATTGAATGCTATATACCAAGTTTCGTGACGAAAAAACAAAAACTCTGGCCGCTATCGTGTTAACAGACACACACATATATATATAAATTTTAACGGGGGTCATTTTCGGTGTCTACTAGGTAGGATCGATAAAGATTTGAAGAAATTTTTCAAAAATTCCGTCATGAGTCCAACCTCAATACCTACTTTCCTTCGGAGGAAAGTGCTAAAAGCAACACCAGCTATCAGATTCCTGGGCGATATAAAATTCTAGGCGATCATACCAGCCTAGGTGACCGGCTTTTTGACATTTTAAGGACCGCTTAGTTGATTGCCAAAATCTAGATAGAACATACAGAACCGAAATGCTCATTTGTTTACTTTATTAATTTTATCATTTTTTATAATTTATCTATTTTTATAATATATTTTTATTTATTTTGTGACAAGCAATTGAGCATTTCTCTTTTTTCGTTTGAACTAAATGTGAACGAATAAAACAATTATTAATAGCAATTCTACCAGACTGTATACATACTAATACTTATTACAGAATGAAAATGACCGCACAAAGGAACGGCGTTAACGACCTTAAGGGTTGCCACGCCAGTAAAAAGCATGCCCAAACGTTCAAATATATGCAGGGTTCATCAGAATTTTCGGGCCATAAGTAATGGTAAAACGACTTCCAACAAAGAAGAACTCCCAATTTAACCTACACCTGGGCGCGCCATTCTTTGTCACCGGATTCCTGCCACACAGCATGCGACGTGTGTACACTCCTGTAAACAGTACCGGGTGAATTTTCCGTTAAAGGCACAAGGGCCAGTATTGTAAATATATACTTACTAGTAAGCTCATTATCACAGAATGGACTTTTCAAGAAACATACATTTTAAGATTACAGCAATAGATTGTAGACACATTCCGATTTCTCTAAAATAGCAAATTTTTAAGATTTAATGTAGCTTATATTTTTATATGTTGTTTTTTATTTTTATTTTTTTTAAATTTAATGCCGTTTAATGGGACACATAAAGTTGTGCACACGACACATAACCTCTGTAATTTGATTCATATTTGATTTTATCAAGTGAGAATGTCAAGATTATCACCTACTCAGAAATTACCAGTATTATTCTTGTTAACACATAATTTAATTGCCTCATTTGTAACATAATAATTATAAAAATAAAAATCTTTTTTTAAAGTTTAATAATTATTGTCTGCGCATAGAAATTTATACATTTTCGGTAATTTTCATAAGATATTAAAAGAATCTAACTGAAATTACATTACTATGGTAATGGTATTACATTTATTGGAACATGTATGCATTTTCAAAAGTAATTAGATAATAAAATCCCACAAATTTGTGATTATGAATGAAAATATCTACAACTAAAGAAAAGCAATTAATTTTCAATACTTACGAATACTGAGGCTAGTAATATAGTTTTTATCAACACTTACCTGCAACACAAAATAAAAAAAATTAATTATTATTGCAATCAAATACAAATGGTGCTAAGACCTTAGCAGTCGGAGCTCCTGAAAAGTATGTAAAAATAATATAACTCTTAAAGAAAAGGATGGGATTGAAGGATTGAAAAGGAATGGTAGAATCAAGATTAGAAAACAAACCTCCATGAAATAGCTTTAAGAGGAGTTTTTGTACATTGATTTTATTATTATTATTGATTTTTATGCATCGCTTTGGTAGCGATGTGCATTTTCTTCAATACGTTTCGGTAGAGGGCAACATAAAATGGTCTCTTAGCTCATCTTTTCTTTAAATGAGTGTGCATTTTTCTTATATTTGCTATGCTTTTATTAGAAAATTTGGCTTGGTATTCGTTTAGGTTATATTTTATTGTAGAATTACATTGATTTTACAAATACACAGAAATGTTAGTTTACCAATATTCCTTAAGCAGGCTACACACGGAAAGGAATGTATGCGATGATACATGCAAAGAAATGGAACCCATCCTTACATGTTACATACTTAAGCAGGCTACACACGGAAAGGAGTGTATGCGATGATACATGCAAAGAAATGTTTAACCCATCCTTCCATGTTACATACTTAAGCAGGCTACACACGGAAAGGAATTTATGCGATGATACATGCAAAGAAATGGAACCCATCCTTACATGTTACATACTTAAGCAGGCTACACACGGAAAGGAGTGTATGCGATGATACATGCAAAGAAATGTTTAACCCATCCTTCCATGTTACATACTTAAGCAGGCTACACACGGAAAGGAATTTATGCGATGATACATGCAAAGAAATGGAACCCATCCTTCCATGTTACATACTTAAGCAGGCTACACACGGAAAGGAGTGTATGCGATGATACATGCAAAGAAATGTTTAACCCATCCTTCCATGTTACATACTTAAGCAGGCTACACACGGAAAGGAATTTATGCGATGATACATGCAAAGAAATGGAACCCATCCTTACATGTTACATACTTAAGCAGGCTACACACGGAAAGGAGTGTATGCGATGATACATGCAAAGAAATGTTTAACCCATCCTTCCATGTTACATACTTAAGCAGGCTACACACGGAAAGGAATTTATGCGATGATACATGCAAAGAAATGGAACCCATCCTTACATGTTACATACTTAAGCAGGCTACACACGGGTCAAGGAGGCCTGTCAGTTAGCCCGATAAAGCCCACCCAAAAGCCGTTCACCTGAACGTGTATATATTCAGGCCGGTCTGTCAGTTAAGACTGTTCAGGCGGCCGGAATGTATACACGTTCAGGCTACCGGCTTTCAGGCAAACTGTTCAGGGCTAACTGACAGGCCTGTCTGACCCGTGTGTAGCCTGCTTAAGTATGTAACATGGATGGATGGGTTAAACATTTCTTTGCATGTATCGTTGCATACATTCCTTTAATTCATAGAATCGAGTTTCGGAAGCTCTGGTTTCGATTCTTTGAATGACAAATACTAAGAGTTTATATTAAGGACATCCCAAATCAGACCTGTAATAAGTATTGTGAAAATATGCTAAGATAACGCAGTTCCTCCATGCCAGACGCTTTAATATTATGAAGTTACTATTATGAATTTAATACTATTGTAAAACGTTATATCGCCTCCTTAGTTTGGCTATGTATTGTTACCAATGTGTTACAAAAGGATAAATAAATTGTACCACTCTTTTCTCTGTACCCCCATCCAAACATATCGCTTACCAACGGGTAAGTTTTAGAAGCGCGCTTTCTATAATTACTATTACAAGTATTTATAGAAAGCGCGCTTCTACTTTGGTTATTAATTTATCATTAGATTTAGGTATTAGGTATGGAATATCACCCGTTTGGGCAACTGATTTGCTGCCAAACAAGCGCGAGGTAAGAAGAAGAGGACTTCTTAGTTTGTTGCTGATGGGAGAAAGGGATGCTCCTCTCCAGAACCGAGAGATGTAATTGTACTTCAGAAAATGATTTCTAACCAAAATTAATGACCACTAAGCCGATAATGCAATGACTTTGGGATTTCAACCTTGCCGAGTATTTATTATCCCAACAAGACAGACCTAGCTGCCGCTGAAAAGGGCACGACCGTAAGGAAGATCTGTTCGAGACCTTTCCCGATGTGGATGATGGAGTGTAGGTTTGGAAGGGGTAAGGCGGAAACCCAGCAGAGTCCTGACGCAACATCAGCCAGCCGGGCCACTTTCCCCAGATGGCATCGACCTTTCGCTACCTCTACTCCCGGCCACGGCCAGTACCTACATGGGAGGCTTGGCTAACCTTACTCACATCGAGGTAAACAGGTTACATCCAAACCTCCTCCCAATCATTCGGCGAACGTCTTTACTGCTGAACCCTTCACAAGGTGTAGTAAGTTCAAAGATTTCTCAATAAGAAAACATCCAGCTTCCTTTCACTACTTCTATATATAGTAGTGCAAAATCCAACAACAACCTAAGGTGATTGTCTTTTGATGAAATTGTATTTGAAATACAAGAAAACATACAATATGCCAAAAGCCCTCAAAATAATAAACGTTTTTTCTCATTGGAATAAAGTGAAGTTTCGTTGGATAAAATATTCAAATATTTCTAAGAATGAAATTTGGGACAAGTGAGGCTCAAGTAATACATAACTTAGCTCATGTCAGTAGTACCCGAGTTTTAAACTTGGGTACAATAAAGATTTTATTTCGCCTCATGACCATCTAATCGAAATCAATATATGCACAACCTGGGAGATTTCGGGCTCATTGAACAGAGGGCAGAAGTCTTCATCTGTACGAAGACCGCTAAGGATTTTACTTTCATGGACCTAAAGCGCTCAACGGATCGCATTAGGTCCCGCGACTCTGAGCCAAATGAAGCCACTGCTTTGATCAGGATCATGCACAGGAGTACGATGGTTCGTCTGGACGACAGTCTACTTCTCAAATAATGACAGAATCCAAAGAAATACCCATTGGACTAAATTTTTCGGTCAAGGATATCTTGGGAAATCTTATTGTTCCACACGATGCCGCACCAAAGATATGTGGATTCATGCAGCCTATTTATCCCGTTAAGTTCCAATTTCTAGGTGAACATCTCTTTCCACGTGCTGGCACATCAAACCGTTGACAGGTCTTTTTTTGAGGTGGGCCCAACTATTTGAATCACAAATATGACACAAATTGTGAGTAATTTGTTTTCCCCAGAAGCCATGATTTTTTAATGAAAACCTGGAACAATACCATCTATAATCAAGTACATTATCATAAACGTTGGGTTGTATCCGACCCGGGTTCGGGAAAAATTTATATTGAGAGACGATTAAAAAATAAAGTCCGTCACGCAGGAGCTGCATAACTAAGCACTTTCCTCATAATTTTTGTAGTGTAGACTACATTACTGAATAATTTGCTGTAAATAACCTATATAAATAAAATAAAAACGTGAATAGTTCTGTTCATTTACATTTCTTAAGACAACTGTTCAATTATTAATTTTGTAAATAATTTGCCTCCAGAGTTATGTTAATACATGATACTGTACTACTTAATAAATACACAAAAACTTCATTTTCTGTCCTTTGATCTGACACAGGAACAGGATACAGTCCCTCTAGTTGGAGATAGCGCTCCTCGTGGCGGCTTTGGGAACCTACGTCTGGCGGGCTAATTGTAATGAAACAGAGTTTAAAGTAAACTCTCCTTTCCAATAGACCGATTTACTTCATTTTTACAATACTTTCTCATGAGATACCCCGGACGTTCGTTACAATACAGCAGAAATTACGACCGGTATGAGTATATTAGTACTTTAGGTCCGGAGTAACCCCCCCCCCCTCCAAATAACCCGATTTAGTTTATTTTTACAACCCATTTTTCTCAGTTGATTACCACCACGAATACCGAGTTTCGTTGGTTCCCCCTGCCGGTGGACCGATTTTGGTGGTTAACGAACTCGTGCAATCGTTGGTAATTGAACGCTATATACCACGTTTCGTGAAGAAAAAACAAAAACTCTGGCCGCTATCGTGTTAACCGACACACACACACACACACACACACATATATATATATATATATATATATATATATATTTATATCATATGTGTATATATATATAGATATATATATATATACATATATATCTATATATATGCATGTGTACACATATATATATATATATATATATATATATATATATATATATATATATATATATAAATTTGAACGGGAGACATTTTCGGTGTCTACTAGGTAGGATCGATAAAGATTTGAAGAATTTTTTAAAAAATTCCGTCATGAGTGCAACCTCAATAGCTACTTTCCTTCGGAGGAAAGTGCTAAAATATAATTCTTACCTGACAGACGTAAACGTGTTCCGTGGCTTACGCGGGATTGACTGAGAGGGTACCTGAAGCCCTTTGAAGTTCCAGTGCGGGTATGAGGAGATATGCGCAGTTTTCCTACGTTGTGGGTCGGATACGACCCGTACGTTTATAGATGAGGGTTAATATCTAAGAAACTTTGATAGAATAGAATAGAGCACTCCTATCGCAATGTCAGAGTATGTCCATGGGTGACAACTTGGCAAGGAATTGATGGAGGACTGTGATCTCCTCAGTATGCGAAAGGATTCAGACAAAGAGAATATGCCACGGTTATGATACAATATAAAACTTGATATTAAATTATTCAAATTTATCAGTGGTGAGAGAGTTGATGAATATCCCGCATCACCGCAGGACTGATAACACGATTGAAAACTTTGACAATAGGATATAAAGGATTTGACGCTAAGCTACTAAATTGAGGAGAAATCACTAAGCACTCCTTAACTACCTCCCAGCTTCATTTGCATCTTCTTTGTCTGATTCTGGGCAAATCTTCCCTTCCTCGACGGACAAGATTAACCTGTCAGCATTCAATTAGTCCTTCGTAATTTTGACATCCAGCCTTTAATTAGAAATCTTTCATCTACACCTCACCCGTAATTTGAAACGTCTTTCGGTACCCTTCAATCTATATATATAAAAATCAAGTGTCTGTCTGTTTGTCCGTATGCCTGTTTGGGTCATAGGCAGAAAGTAGGTGTAGCATGGCACACTGGGTAACAGCTATATATTATATGTTTCGTTGGTATATAAAAGAAAAGTCCCTATTGAAGGGCCTTAGTTTATTGAGCACGTTCCTACTGAGCTGTAGATTCGAGCTGCAACAAGTAACTGTGTTCCAACAGGTTTCACACATTTTTCAAGTGAGCATTGACTTCTATCTTATTACTAAATGTATACAACATATCAAAATTTTTATCCCTCATAAGTAGATTTGAAATTTTCCACAGAAATAGTTCACCATCCAAACTTCTACAATTCCTTCTAATGGAGTCCCAACATCATATCATTGCATATTGATTATTCGTCATGATACTATGTAGTATTATTATTCAGGTTTAGTTATGATTTCTACCAAAAAAAAAAAAATATATATAATTGCTATGTCGTTGGTTCGAAAAATATAATTCGCAATGTATTAGAAGTGTTTATTCTAAAATTTCTAAATCACACCTGTTGTAAGCAATGTTGGGCAAAACTAAAAACTAAAACTAAAATTAAAACTAAATTCACTTTTTGGAATAAACTAAAACTAAACTCAAAATTGCAAACTAAAACTAAAATTTTACTAATTAATGGATTTTAACTAAACTAAAACTAAAACTAAATCTTTGGGAATTGACTAAAAACTAAATTAAAGCTTTAGTTTAGTTTTACTAAAATAACATGAATTAATATAAATCATATGTTATTTCGATACTTAAGTAAATTATTAAAACTAATAGAACTTGCTTATGAATAAGAAATTGTGACCTTTTCTCGTAATTTGAAAACATATGTTCTTTGATAAACTAAATTAGTTAACTAAAAACTAAAATCACAAATTTAGGTCTCTATTACTAAACTAAACTAATTACCATACTAAAAACGGAGTCCATATGATTAATAATTATACAAATCTAAAACTAAAACTAAAAATACAACATTAGTTTAGTTTTAGTTAGAGAAAACTAACGTTAGTTTAGATTACTAACGTTAGTTTTGCCCAACACTGGTTGTAAGCATTATAAGGAAACACTCTAAGTTTAAGTAATTCCAGCGTATTAGTTATATTGGTCATTTATTTATTTATTTAAACTCAGCATTTTAGGACGGGTTATCTATAGGTTTCCACTCTTTTCTAGCCAGGATAGGGGTGATGCCTTTTATTTTTTCTAAAGAATTGCCAGCACCCATAGTAGGAATCGAACCCACGCCCCTTGGCACGTAGTGTTAAGTGCTCATGCCTTAACACAAACAGCCACTGGGCCTCCAATATTGATAATAGATTTCTCTGCAAAAACATTTCTTTTTTTTTTTTTTTTTTTTTTTTTTTTACTTTTGAGCCACTTTTAAGGGGGTTTCGTCATGGCATCTCCATTTTTCACCGCATTATTTATTAAATATTCGATTTATTGAATATTCAAGTATGAAATATTGGACTTTTCTTAGAGCTAAATATCTGTTTACAAAAATACAAATGATAATTAAAATTAATAAAGGAAGTAAAATTAGAAGATAGTTGAGTGTGCCAGTCTGTATGCGTGTGTGTGTGGGGCTGTTTCTCCGCGTGTTATCCAGAGTGTGTACCAGTCTGTATGCGTGTGTGTGTGGGGCTGTTTCTCCGCGTGTTATCCAGAGTGTGTACCAGTCTGTATGCGTGTGTGTGTGGGGCTGTTTCTCCTTGTGTTATCCAGAGTGTGTACCAGTCTGTATGCGTGTGTGTGTGGGGCTGTTTCTCCGCGTGTTATCCAGAGTGTGTGCCAGTCTGTATGCGTGTGTGTGTGGGGCTGTTTCTCCGCGTGTTATCCAGAGTGTGTACCAGTCTGTATGCGTGTGTGTGTGGGGCTGTTTCTCCGCGTGTTATCCAGAGTGTGTACCAGTCTGTTTGCGTGTGTGTGTGGGGCTGTTTCTCCGCGTGTTATCCAGAGTGTGTACCAGTCTGTATGCGTGTGTGTGTGGGGCTGTTTCTCCTTGTGTTATCCAGAGTGTGTACCAGTCTGTATGCGTGTGTGTGTGGGGCTGTTTCTCCGCGTGTTATCCAGAGTGTGTACCAGTCTGTATGCGTGTGTGTGTGGGGCTGTTTCTCCGCGTGTTATCCAGAGTGTGTACCAGTCTGTATGCGTGTGTGTGTGGGGCTGTTTCTCCTTGTGTTATCCAGAGTGTGTACCAGTCTGTATGCGTGTGTGTGTGGGGCTGTTTCTCCGCGTGTTATCCAGAGTGTGTGCCAGTCTGTATGCGTGTGTGTGTGGGGCTGTTTCTCCGCGTGTTATCCAGAGTGTGTACCAGTCTGTATGCGTGTGTGTGTGGGGCTGTTTCTCCGCGTGTTATCCAGAGTGTGTACCAGTCTGTATGCGTGTGTGTGTGGGGCTGTTTCTCCTTGTGTTATCCAGAGTGTGTACCAGTCTGTATGCGTGTGTGTGTGGGGCTGTTTCTCCGCGTGTTATCCAGAGTGTGTGCCAGTCTGTATGCGTGTGTGTGTGGGGCTGTTTCTCCGCGTGTTATCCAGAGTGTGTACCAGTCTGTATGCGTGTGTGTGTGGGGCTGTTTCTCCGCGTGTTATCCAGAGTGTGTACCAGTCTGTATGCGTGTGTGTGTGGGGCTGTTTCTCCTTGTGTTATCCAGAGTGTGTGCCAGTCTGTATGCGTGTGTGTGTGGGGCTGTTTCTCCGCGTGTTATCCAGAGTGTGTACCAGTCTGTATGCGTGTGTGTGTGGGGCTGTTTCTCCGCGTGTTATCCAGAGTGTGTACCAGTCTGTATGCGTGTGTGTGTGGGGCTGTTTCTCCTTGTGTTATCCAGAGTGTGTGCCAGTCTGTATGCGTGTGTGTGTGGGGCTGTTTCTCCGCGTGTTATCCAGAGTGTGTACCAGTCTGTATGCGTGTGTGTGTGGGGCTGTTTCTCCGCGTGTTATCCAGAGTGTGTACCAGTCTGTATGCGTGTGTGTGTGGGGCTGTTTCTCCGCGTGTTATCCAGAGTGTGTACCAGTCTGTATGCGTGTGTGTGTGGGGCTGTTTCTCCGCGTGTTATCCAGAGTGTGTACCAGTCTGTATGCGTGTGTGTGTGGGGCTGTTTCTCCTTGTGTTATCCAGAGTGTGTACCAGTCTGTATGCGTGTGTGTGTGTGGGGCTGTTTCTCCGCGTGTTATCCAGAGTGTGTACCAGTCTGTATGCGTGTGTGTGTGGGGCTGTTTCTCCTTGTGTTATCCAGAGTGTGTACCAGTCTGTATGCGTGTGTGTGTGGGGCTGTTTCTCCGCGTGTTATCCAGAGTGTGTACCAGTCTGTATGCGTGTGTGTGTGGGGCTGTTTCTCCGCGTGTTATCCAGAGTGTGTACCAGTCTGTATGCGTGTGTGTGTGGGGCTGTTTCTCCTTGTGTTATCCAGAGTGTGTACCAGTCTGTATGTGTGTGTGTGTGGGGCTGTTTCTCCGCGTGTTATCCAGAGTGTGTGCCAGTCTGTATGCGTGTGTGTGTGGGGCTGTTTCTCCTTGTGTTATCCAGAGTGTGTACCAGTCTGTATGCGTGTGTGTGTGGGGCTGTTTCTCCGCGTGTTATCCAGAGTGTGTACCAGTCTGTATGCGTGTGTGTGTGGGGCTGTTTCTCCTTGTGTTATCCAGAGTGTGTACCAGTCTGTATGCGTGTGTGTGTAGGGCTGTTTCTCCGCGTGTTATCCAGAGTGTGTGCCAGTCTGTATGTGTGTGTGTGTGGGGCTGTTTCTCCGCGTGTTATCCAGAGTGTGTACCAGTCTGTATGTGTGTGTGTGTGGGGCTGTTTCTCCTTGTGTTATCCAGAGTGTGTGCCAGTCTGTATGCGTGTGTGTGTGGGGCTGTTTCTCCGCGTGTTATCCAGAGTGTGTACCAGTCTGTATGCGTGTGTGTGTAGGGCTGTTTCTCCGCGTGTTATCCAGAGTGTGTACCAGTCTGTATGTGTGTGTGTGTGGGGCTGTTTCTCCGCGTGTTATCCAGAGTGTGTACCAGTCTGTATGTGTATGTGTGTGGGGCTGTTTCTCCTTGTGTTATCCAGAGTGTGTACCAGTCTGTATGCGTGTGTGTGTGGGGCTGTTTCTCCGCGTGTTATCCAGAGTGTGTACGTTTACAATACATTTATTTTAGAATTGTTTAACCTTTTTTAATCTTTACATTAGCTTCTTAATAAATATACAATGATTTGGTTAAATATTTTGATCCAGAAGTACATTCTTTCTATACATAGGCACCAATGACCCTAGAGGTTGAAGTGCCTTATAAAGAAAAAAAAAATTTTCGAACGTCGAGTTACACATAACACAAATTTTCGGGCGTATTTTCTAGAGGACACCACCGTTTTATAACCAGGATAGAGCTGATGGTTTTTCTTTTTTCCAAAGAAAAGCCGTTATTTATAGTGCAAATGAACCTATGAACGAAATATTTATACATTTTTTCGATTGAGAAATGTATATATATTTTTTATAGGCATTTATTTGGTGTTCAATCGAACATATTCTAGGGGAAAATTAAGAGAACATAAAAAAAACTCGTCAAATTCATAAGAAGAACCGACTTATTTTCGAAATTATAACTTGTATTTATTTTTTTATACTAATTTTCATTAAGATTATTATGACATATATTATTTATTATCCAATATTTTTTTATATTTGTGTTAGTCATTATAATTATTATTATAAATTATTAATATTTTACTATTATTATAATTGCTATTATTACTTATTCTAGCATCATTTTACATTAATCTTTATTCCTTTTTATCTGTTCATTATCATTTAATTATCAAATATTTTAACTTTTGCCTCTGGTTGACAACTAGCAATGGTCCTAAGCGATAGAAACAAATTTAATAAATGAATAAAATTTATTTGAAATTCTTTTCCGTTACTTGTTATAATTTCTCCTCCGTTATTATTCCCTCATATTTTACATTCATTTCCATTCATGTTCAATATGTTGAGCTATTTAATTATTTTATTAGTTAAGTTGAGAAATTAAAAATACAACGAAAGCCTGGTCAAAGGAACACTTCTCTCGACGAGATGATATTATTTTAACCAAGCTTCGAATTGGACACACTCTACTTACCCATTCCTACTTACTAGAAAGAAAGGACATACCAACTTGTAAGTACTGCAATGAGACTCTTACAGTTAAACATATACTCACAAACTGCAGGCAACTCATTAACATAAATATGCCACACGACTTATTGACAGAAGGTAGCCCACACATCCATACACCACTCAATCATTTGAAAAACGCACATTTACACACCAAGCAGTAAATAGTTTGCTTAACTTTCACATCCACTATTCCAAAATTTTATGTTTGCATCTAATTATTACTTTAGTGTTACTATTTGTTCTGTTTTTTTTTTGTTTCTTTTTTACTTTATGATCTTTTTCACGTTTTGTTAACATTTAAGTTCTTAATTTATTCATTTATCTTTTCTTTTTCTTTCTTCTTGACATAAACACAACAAACATAAAATGAGTTTGTCGCCAATGTTGCGAAGCTCAACAATCAAATATCTATCTATCTATCTATCTATATATATATATATATATATATATATATATATATATATATATATATATATATAAAATCTATCTTCAAAACTTAAATAATAAAATTACACAAACTTAACTTATATATATAAGTTAAGTTTGTGTAATTTTATTATTTAAGTTTTGAAGATAGATTTTCTTAATTAAAAATGTATTAAAAATGTATTTAATGTTCTTAAATTTAAATGTATTTGTTATTCTTATGGGGCTAAAATGTCCCAGAATTATGTGTTTTTTCATCTATTCATGTGCTAGGGCGCGTAGTGCCCACGCTTTAGCACACCAGGCCTTCTCATCGTTTTCAATAAACTTGGAATGAAAACCTTTTATTTATTCTGTACAAAAATTATAAAAAAAAAGCTATATACATTTTATAATCTTGCATTTGAAATCATTTCTACGCATTACCCAACACAGTGACGATTTGTGAGGGAATCCTCAAGAACATTCGCCGTTCACATGACGGCTGCAGAAGTGATAAAACAGTACTATTGTCTTGCTGGTATTGATAAATAATCCAGCTCTTCCTTTATGAGGTTGGTAACCCTAGCTGTGCGAATGTAGGTAGGTGAAAGTGATCTATAGGACTATTGGAGTAGTGAATGTAGGCTGGGTTATTCACCTCACTCTTATAGGTACGTTTCACTTTCTGCTTCTTCTCACTCTCAACAAACATTCTCAACACTATATATCTATCATTCATTATCTTCTTATTTCAACAGAAATACCGACATGAGAGAAACTCCTCACGACATGACAGAACTCCTTGGAGATGGGCAGCCCTCATTTTGAGAAGATACTCTCACGCCTAAAAGACACCAACACATTTGACAAAATATAAAGTAAAATAGAAAGAACATCAAGGTGGACCAAACAGCTCTTCCAAAAGAAGACATTTTTTTCCCCCCGCCCAACAGGTTGCACCATTTCTAAATCCAGCATAATTTTTTGAATCGGCTTTGCTTTGATGATAAACAACTAACCTTGAATTAGATCAGTTGGCTGTATAATTAGATTTATACGTAGAATTGAAATTCCTAGGATTGTATATATGTACTAATTAACATAACTGTATATGTATATAGTATTTATTGTAATATTAATTGTATTAGGCCTTAGTTATATAGAATGTACATATATGGACAATAACTTAATATAATGTAGTAATATATAAATGATGTAAGTATAGACAATTATGTAATTTAATATAATGTAATAATGTATAAACGATATAAATATATAGACAATAATGTAATATAATATAATGTAATGATATATACACAATGTTAACATGTAGACAATAATGTAATATATATATTAAAAAAATGTAAGGTGTACATCGCTATAAAGCGTTAACACAAAAATAAAAAAAAAAAAAAAAATAAATAAAAAAAAAAAGAAATACCTACCGATCTATTCAGAGTCACTGAGAATTACATGCACATAGCAACATTTTATACATTTTGGAGTAATTAGTGTTTAGCTCCTTCACTAGAGGGCTTGTGTAATCTACTTTCGATAATTAACGTCAAAGAGTATTCTTGCAAAAATACTTATCTATTTCTATCATAAAAATACTTATCTATTTCTATCATAAAAATACTTATCTATTTCTATCATAAAAATACTTATCTATTTCTATCATAAAAATACTTATCTATTTCTATCATAAAAATACTTATCTATTTCTATCATAAAAATACTTATCTATTTCTATCATAAAAATACTTATCTATTTCTATCATAAAAATACTTATCTATTTCTATCATAAAAATACTTATCTATTTCTATCATAAAAATACTTATCTATTTCTATCATAAAAATACTTATCTATTTCTATCATAAAAATACTTATCTATTTCTATCATAAAAATGTAAGTTATTTATTGATGACGTTTTGCCTCATAGCATTTTTTGTATTATGTCTTTTTAGATGGAAATCATTTGACAAAGTAATTTCTGCTACAAATTTAAAAAAAAAAAAAAAAAAATTAATATTGGTTGCTTCAATTGTTCAAAGAATTTAAAAAATAATAAATGAAATAAGTTCAAACTGACTTCATCAATCCTCAGTGTAGCAGTTCGAACCTATCGCCCCTTGTCGTTCCACATGAAGTTGTAAGACCTCATCGAAAAGCGGAGGCAAGGAAAATTTCAAATAGGGGCCGGCCTAAAGGTAAACCTCGTATCCTGACAGATAATCCTGAAAAGCTAATTATTGAAGGTGAAAAAAAAAAACGAAAGCAACACCCTAAACGTAAGACACCGCATACAAATAAACCCCTTCCTAAAAAAGTGGTTAATAAAAAGTAAATTATTCTAATGACAGATCAAATTCTGATATTGACACCGATATTTCTTCAGGAGAAAGTGACGTTAATCTGTATGATAAATGTCGCAAGTTTTGTAGATGACTAGCAACAATTTGAAAAATATTATTTGAAAAAAGGAAATTTTAGACTCGTTAAAAATAAAAGTAAAAAGACTATTACATATTTAGTCGCAGAGATCTGTGGTATTAAATGTCCAATGCTTAAGATCCAATATTTAAAAAAACAAAATTTGTATGATATTGATGTTTAAGACATTGTGGCTAAACTTCCATGCCCTAATATTGCCAGTGGATCTGCTTACAGTTAAAATATTTATCGATTGGACTGTATTTTTCAGCATATTAAGCATAACATAATATCAATAATAGCTTTTTTATTATGCTTACATCCTTGTCGTGTATTTATTAAACTTACAATTAATTACAATATTACTGAATGTACAACTACCACTGTACGATTATTTTTTTAAAAAATTATAAAAAATATTAAATGTAAAGCTAGAACCTTGAAAAAATTAACTATGATAAACAATAGAATACAAATTACAATGAAATAAAAAAGATGAATTTAGCATTAATATTCAAGCTAATAAAAATTCAATTTTGCAAAGTGGTCAAAAGTTGAACACCTTCCCTTTTATATATATATATATATATATATATATATATATATATATAATTTAGCTGTTTGTCTGTCTGTCTGTCCGACTTGCACTTCGGAGGCTACGGGTTCGAAACTATTACACAAGGTTGAATTGTCAAAAATCCTCACTTTTGAAAAATGAGATATTCAACAAAACGAACCGTAACGGAACATCATTATATCATCTGTGGCAGATTGCCAGTTATATATATATATCCCTTACTCTCGTCACTCATCCTAACGACGTGTCCTGCCCATCTCCATTTTAACCGACGGGCTTCTTGACTCAGGCTCCTCGCAACTTTCCGATGGACCAAGGCAGCAACGGAGTGGACCCCCAGGGAATATGCCAGAGGAGTTGGCCGGCAGAGAACAAGATGGAGAGATGAAATAGTCAGAAAAGTTGGAAATAACTGGTGGATAGTTGCAAGAGACAGAGTGTGGTGGACAAGAGTTGTAAATAAATTGTAAATAGAACTGATTTTAAGAAGATTATTATTATTTATGTAAGAAATATTACTACTTATTTGAATATATTCAGCTGTTATCTATTTCCTCCGTAAGGAGAGGCTTTTGTCAGAAATGATGTTAATAAAGCTATTTTTTTTATTTTTTTTTTTTTTTTAAGGTGCTTCGACTGCTTGGGTCACTAACACCATAAAGCTATTTTTATTATTATTATTACATCCCTTATCTGGCGTTCTCTCTAATCCGGCAGTCTCCAAGAGGAATGGGTGACGGAACTCGGAACTCTACGGAGAAAACCTCTTTCTAGCTAGCCAAACTTTTGTTCGTGATATTTCATTGGATGCAACTCACAGAAGGCATATTTGTTTCGTTTTAGAGGCTGGAACTTGTGTTTCTACAAAGAAAATAAATGTTTCTACTAAATTTTACTTGGCATATCCAGAAGCAAAATTAAAAATGGTACATACTATTATATCCTCAAATAAAAAGGTTTTTTTTAAATACATAAGTGACCGTTTCTATCTGAATTCTCTAATCCGGAGTTTTTTCTAATCCGAATGTACCCTGGTCCCTAGCACGCCGGATTAGGGGGTCGACTGTATACATGTGTATATATATATATATATATATATATATATATATATATATATATATATATATATATATATATATATGTGTGTGAATGTAGGTATATATATTCATTTATTTGCGCAATACTTCCTCTACATAGTCTAGAAATAAGTTCGCCTACCAGATCATTGTTGACAGTCCTACAGCGAAACCCCGTAGCCCGGTTTCAGACAGTTTATTGCTCGAAATCACTCTTTTAGGGGATTATTTGGAATCCCCTAAAAGTGGCCTAATGCCAAATTCTCTGAATTTAGACCCCCCCCCCCCTAGTGAAAAAAAAAAGAAAACGAAAACAACTGTATACGCTTATATAAATGTAAATCTCGCGACTCAGTTGGATGATCGGATTTTAAAAAAAGAAGAAAAATATGCATCTTTCTTATGAATGCCTTCCAATTGTTTTTTTCCGTTTTTATTATTTTTTTTATGAAGAACCCCTTTTTGGTGCCATAACCAAAATGTTTGTAAATGCTATCTTACTATTCCTGTTCAATTTCTTGCAACATCATAGGATGATCATGTCATTAGAAGGTTTGTAAAAAACTGTAAAACATTTATTTCTACATTAAATGACTTATTATCGCCAAGAACTTTCAAAACCAACAAAATTATAACCAGCGGAATGCTTACCAACATAATTTCCAGGAGAATAACAATATCTTATAATATAAAAAAATCAAAGATAAAATTCTTCTTGTGTATTGTGATTTTATTAAGATTCAAAATAATTGGAAAGAGAATAACAATATTGCAAAACTGCCAATATTCGGCAGGCAGACTCTGCAACAATGGCGGATTTCTGCGTGCCTGTCTCTGGAACAATACACCGCAAGCATCCTCTCACAACCCCAACAGGCAAAAAGCACAGAAACAAACCCTCCATTCGGTGTCAGAAACACACCACGCCAAACCTTTAACCGAAACCATTTTCAAAGGCTAAAAAAAAGTGTTGCTTCGTTAATTTAAGAATTCGGCACTTTTTTTTTTTTGGAGAAGAATCAAAAGGGAACGTATTTTGATGAAATCCAAATATTCTTAAAGAAACAAAAAACTTACTCAAAGCGACTACACTGCACTGTCGTAACTGCTAATAGCCTAAGTTGCGGAGGAGTGATTAAATAAATGAACGACAAAACCATCATTATTAATTTTGTTTTGATGACATGATTATGTTGACATATTAAATAAAATTAATTTCTGATGACATTGTAATAGATTCCTTTCATAGTTTAATGATCTTGGTTACATACCTCAGTGCAATTTATATTAAATATTTTAACAAATATATGTTAAGTAATGATTAATAAAGTTATCTGTGATATGTCATACATAAATCATTATACATTTTAATTATTTGAAATGTGATATTTTAATGTAATTTTAGTTATATAAAATATAATAGGCCTAAGTACTGTGTGAGGATGAACATATTTAATTGTCTTCAAGTGTTTTTGACTTGGTTCCTTATAGGAATCATTTGTTTTAATTTATGACGTTTGAAATGTTATTTTAAGTAGTGATAGGATATGGCGAGTTTATAATGAAGGAAATAAAATTTAATAATTGGCATTAGATGATGTAAGGTTTTGGTTGATAGTAATTATAAAGCTTGTTTTCGGCAGTTTCTAGTAATGTATATACTATTGTAGATTGCCTGAAGATGGACGAACGGTCCGAAACGTTGAAATAAAAGTATGTTGTACAGCTGTGAAGGGTTATTTCTCATCCTTGTTGGTATTATTAATTAATACCCTTCATCTAGTCATAAAAAAAAACATCATTATTAATCCCCCTCCCCAGAAATTTTTATTTCATCGGTAAAAATGTGTCATAAACGCCTTAAAAATAAATTAAATAAGATCAATCAATTCAGAAAAAATATTCTTTTTATTGGCGTAGTAGTGCTAACTGTTCCTAAGATCTAGATTGTTAGTATTTTATATTTCATACCCCGGAAATGCTACCCCCCCCCCCCCGAAATTATTTTCTATATACGCCCATGTTGTCAACGGTCATATTTATTTGATAGTCTGGACTGTGGAAAGTCTTCCTTGTTTAAGATTTAAAAGATTTTTATATAGTTGAGTAGCTTCTGCAGAGGGGTACAGTACATGTGAAACATGATGAGTACCAAATAAAGGATATTTTTGAGAATTTGAGAGTTTAACCCTGGAATCACAACATGGGGTCACCCGTGACCCCTGAATTCTGAAAAAAAAATTTCAGAAAAAAAGTTTTTTATTATTTCCCACACATATCTGCTGTTGAACATGACCGATCTTGTACCTTCCTATCCTGACAAGCTGGTCATAATGGAGAGCCAAGCTTTTCTTATTTTTATCCCTCTGAGCGTATATAAAGCCTTTGGGTCACGGGCGACCCCACGTTATGGCTTATGTATAATTTTTATTTATCGAATGCAGTATGTCTAACGATAAATTATTTTGCACTGAAGATGAAATTCACAATGAGTTGCATTGGCAAATTGTAGAAGAGAAAAACAGAGAGTTTTGGATAGTGAAGACAGTGAAATTGGTGAAATATGAGATACGAGTGAAAAAGAGCATGGCCATATATACCATGTGGTGTTTTTGATCATAAAAAAGACAGGAAAGTTGTAATACATTGTGCAAAGTGTAGTAAGAGTCTGTGTGCGGATCGCAGCCAATGTATATCTGAATATTATATAAATGAATAACAATATTTTTATTTTTTGATTATTATAATGTGCATACATTCAAGTTACTATATTTTTTTCTTTTTTAACCCTATTTTACATATTATAGTATTTTTTTTTTATTCTAGCAGTCATAAAGACAAAATATTATAGGAGAAACTTTATATTTAATGTTGATATTCAGAGGACAAATATTCACATAAACTTATGTCTAAATTTGTGGTATTTTGATGTTTGATTTCCTACTCCCCCATTTTACAATTATATAAGATTATTTCATTATAATAAAAGGGTTATAAATTGTTATATTATACATGGTAGTCATCTTAAAATACTATTTCAGAAACCTAACACCAAATTTGTAAAAGAATTACGAAAGACTAGATGGGGTCTTATATGACCCCACGTTGTGAGATTTGTAACAGCTTTATCATGTTGTGATTCCAGGGTTAATAAACATTTGTCCTTCCGCCTTTTTTAAACATAAATAAAAATAGTAAAATAAGAAAAACGTAACAAGCAATGCACGAGCAGGTTTGGTAGCTTAACTCAATTCGAACATCATACACAGTAAACATTTTCAAAAATCATATGAACAGATATTAGTTAATAAGAGCAACTATTACAATAAATTATACGCTTGTATGGTAACCATTCGAAAGCTTTTAAATGTCCATGCATACATTAAAGTACGGCTATTTCAGACGCAGAAAAATGTTTTTTAAATTTTGGAAAGTTCCATTTTCCGGTGTCTCCGGAGTTTTCAAATGCATATAGCATTAGAGAAACAAACAGAAAATTATTTAAAAAACAGGCTTTTTTGTCTACTTTTCTTAGAAAAGGTATCGCCTTGAAAATGGTTTCATTCATTTGTATAAGTTCGAGAACCTATATAAAGTGTACCTCTAGAGGTCTACAAACGAAAAGCCATAAGAGCAAAGATTTTTTCGTGCGAATTTCGCTCAAAAAACCATGTTCCGTTGGACGGATTTTGCTGGTCCACTGCCTTGAGCTTTGGAATTACACGAAGTACCTACAGAAAAATTTGAATCATCGCAATTTCCGAGATCTATGGGTTCTGAAACATTTAATTTTCTGATCGGCAATCCGGATAGTGGTGGCGATGTTAACTCAGTGTTAGAGGACTGGACTCATATGCTGGAGGACCTGAGTTCAAATCCTGAGCAAGCACTAAAGATTTTTATCTTCTAGTGTCTTCGCTCATGGGTTGCCTTTGTTTTTGTTTTTTTAAATCGGATAATATGGAATATCGTTTCATTCGTTTCACTACTTTCGAGAACCTATATAATGTGTACCTCTAATGTCCTACAAAAGAAAATCCGTAAGCGCAAAGATTTCTTTTGCCCGAATTTCACCCATAAAACAGTGTTCCGGTAGTCGGATTCTGCTGGTTAACGAACTTGACATTTTAAATTAGCCAAAGTATTTTTGTATCAATTTTCATCAAGGGCGGGCCATATTTGAGCCTGTGAGAGAGCGAACACACACTCACATATATATATATATATATATATATATATATATATATATATACATATATATATATACATATATATATATATATACATATATATATATATATATATATATATATATATATGTATGTGTGTGTGTGTGTGTGTGTGTTCGCTCTCTCACAGGCTCAAATATGGCCCGACTTTGATGAAAATTGATACAAAAATACTTTGCCTAATTTAAAATGTCAAGTTCGTTAACTAGCAGAATTTATATATATGTATATATATATATATATATATATATATATATATATATATATATACACATACATATACATATATAAATTTGAACTACTGTCCTTTTCGTTGTCCATGTGTTCCAAAACGTTAAATTATCTAGTCACTACTTCCAGATTTCGTCATGAGGTCAAACTCACCTCATGAGCGAGGTTCATCCCTATTTTTTGTTTTTGTTTATTAGAAATTACCCGTTACTTAAGAACTGGCGGAAATCGAGAAGTATATCGAGAGTGTCATTTCATTCAAACTAAAATCGTCTCCGACGCTTTCGATTTGGTAATTTTGAACTGGAATGTATTTCTGCAATAAGTTGGAAAGAAACAGAAATAAACTGAGATGAAACAGTTCTTGCAAGTCGAACCTTTATCGAATCGAATTCCCGAGACAGTAAAGAACATAAAAACCTAAGTGGGAATTAAGCCTTACCTGACTCGAGTGACGGTGGTGTGACTTGAGGGTTGAACGACCTAGCCGAGTGTTAGATAAGCCCAGTTAGGTAAGGTGCAGAAGTGCATAGCCTAGATGCACTTTCTAAACGCTATTATATAAGGGTTGGAAGGATCCCAACTACTTCAACATTTACTAGTGAAAGGGGATGACTTACTTACCTACGCCCTGTGGTTGTTAGTTAAAAATTAATTAATCTTACTCCTACCTGGACTGGTTTTATGAAACAAACCTGAAATAAATATAAAAAAAACAGAAAATATGTTTTTCCTGTTAGAATCTACTTAATATTAACAGATTGCATTTAAATACTTTCATAATGAAGTTGCGACAATTCCACCTGCTTAACATATTAGAATTTTCCTTGAATGACTAAGATTTTATAGTATCTACCTCGGGATTTGATTTCATTAATAATTTGTATTGCCTACATTAATTCCGATAGGCAGGAAGTGCATCAACTTAGAGCATTTACGTTCTAATCTGATGCTAGAAGGATTATTTAATTAATGCTAGTGATATTTAATCCAGTAAATATTTTTAATTGGTTCTGTGGATAAAAATTATATTATTTTAATATTTAAAGTCATGATTGACAGTGCTGGACATCCAATCTGTATTCAGTTTTTAAGGAGGTCTAAAAATTTGTTAAAAATACGGAGTAAAGAGTCAACGCTGACTTTTAGGCAAGCACTGAACAGTCAAAACTATTATTTTTTTTGGGGGGGGGGGCAATTTGCGATATCTCTAACGGATTAAATGATATTTCAATTGTAGCCCCCATATAAGAGACACCTTGTATATGGCCTAACATATTATATGGCCATAAATATTATCATATATTATTATTGGTGGAGATATTGGAATAATATTATTTCTTTGGCGAAAGGGATATTGAGATCGCCATGAATGTAGTGGATGAAAGCATAGTAACAATAAAACATCCTTATTAACGGTAAAAATATTAGAAATGCCTATAAGGGATTAATTCTATCGATTTTCAACAAAATAATTATTCATTTTACCACAAAAAGTATTGTTAAATCAGCGAGATGTGGGGCAAGGGATTAAAATAATTCATAAATGGGTTTGTAAGAGAGTCAGTGGGAAACCTGCGAGTCCTAAAGCCATTCATAAGGTAATAATGAAGCATGAGTAAAATCGATAGGGGTTGTAGAGAGGTGGTGGGGGGGGGGTTGACAGGAGGCAGCGAATCCTGACAGAAATTAGGTCTTGGGTTGATCAATATGAGCTAGCTAGTACAACCACAGTACTCGTTCTGCAGATGGCTCTTCACTTCAAGTACAGTATGCTTCCATGGATGGTGCAGTAGCAAAGAAAAGGGTATTAGTTCATTTTGGGGGAGAGAAGAGGGTATATGATTGAATCAGAGGGATTCCAACAAAATATTACGAAGGTTTCCGAAGTTTTTTTTATATATAAAAATGAGTTTTACTTTTGCCGAGCCTTGGTCAGGAATGTAAAACAAAAACAACGAAATTATGCAGCGAATTCGATAGACGGCGGAAGAACAGTCTAACAATTTCAAGTTCCAGAACCCACAGGTCACGAGAATCGCGGTGCATCAAATTTATATATAGCGTGTCCCAGTATATGTGTCCACCCCCTTTTCCTCCTAGAGTTGTACGTATTAATGGGTAACTAAAAAGGGAAAACTCATGCGGCCAAAGTAAATTAATAACCACTCTATGCCCTATGGTCAAGAATCAGATACCTCAGGGTCAAGAATGAGATACCTCAGGGCCCGCGTGTCCTATTGAGAGTGATATATAACTTTATATACAGGGTGTCCCAGTATATGTGTCCACCCCCGTTTCCTCCTAGAGTTGTTGGAATTTCGAATTGAAACTTGGTAGGTCTTAGTTATGTTGCATGAGGTTACTTTTGAAGGTTTAGTTGACTTTGTAACATTCTCCAGTTTTTCTCCAGCGCATCTAACTCTTGATTTTCCAATGGCGGCAGGTATTTTTTTATGACAAATTCTGATAGAAAATTGAATTTTAAGACTAATTTATTCCGAGACATCTTTTGATCCGACGCACCGTTTGCGCGTAAAACGCAAAAAACTGAAAAATGTCGCCCTTTTGTAGACAAATTCCTATTTATCACTGAAACCAAGCCTTGTACGTAAAAACACCTCAATGTAAACGTTGTAGCCTATTAATTTTCCTTTCAGATGATACCAAGATCAAAGTTGTAGATTAAATATTTAACGGGGTATTATGAATGAAAACAAAGGCAAATTTTTTTTTATTAGTTTTACGATATAATAATTTCATATGGAAAAATAAATTTATTCTGTTCTGTTTTATAATAATTTGTATATACTTTTTTTTCATAAAGTACTTTTTTTTATTGTTTATGTCAGCTACTTTTTTTTCTATTCATATCGATTTTCTGAATTGTTACTTTTAGCGCGGTTCCTCCCTCCCACATAGGGAGGAACCCCGCTTATAGGGTTGATACAATGAAACAATCCGGAAGTGCCGACTAGAAAATTTCGCGTTTCAGAACCCCTAGAGACCGAAAATAACGGTGGTTCAAATTTGTATATATATATATATATATATATATATATATATATATATATATATATATATATATGTATATATATATATATATGTATATATATATATATATATATATATGTATATATATATATATATATATATATATATATATATATATATATATATATATATATTTGTCTGTTTGCTAATTTCTGGCTTCCCTAATGGTACAAAAATCCGTCGTCCAATTTGAAAGGTCAAGTTCGTTAACCAGCAGAATCCGCCCACTGGAAGATGGCGTTTGGGGCGAAATTCGCGCAAATAAAATCGTAACGCTTACGTTTTTGAGTTCATAAGCTTGTAAGTACTCGTTTTATAGGCTTCTTGGGCTATGTTGTTGTTGTGTGTAAAGGTTCTGATGAATGTTTTGATTAGGCGATGTCAATCGGAGAAATAAGTGCTTAAAACTTTAAAGTAATTGATTTCGCTTATTCGAACTGTTCTTTTGTCTTTGATTTTGGTACTTAGAATCATGGGATTCAGTTGAAACATTTTCTGCATGTTTGAATTTTATCAAAACTAATATGTTGAAAATTTGGTTACGTTTGGAGTAAAGGAAGGATTAAAATAAAATATTTCATTTTTAGTCATGAAAAGTTTTGGGAACTTCGTATATTTTCATTAATATCACGTAAACGGTTCGGAATCTTGGCAAGCAAAAGATTACCATTCGAAAGGTTACTAAATTCTCTACAAAAAAGGTTTTAAGACATTTGCGATGGGATGGTCATATTTGGAGAAATAAGTGCTTAAAACATAGGTAATTTCGTTTATTTAAACGAATCTTTTTGTGTGTTTCCTACAGTTTTTTTCACTGCTCGTTATTTTTGTGATTGCTTATAGGAGTCAAATGTATTAGTCAATAAAACAGGATTCGTATAAATAGAAATAATATTTTGTTTCAACGGCATCTTGGAATTCGAAGATGCCCTATGAATATCTAGATTAATGTACTGGTGTTGATTTCGTTCTTTAGAATTGTTTTTGGTATTCCCTATTTTCAGCAGTTTTTATCTATTTATTAATTTTTTTGTTTAAATTCATTGAACAAAATCATAGGAAGTCGAAGGTGAGGAGCTAGGAGGCTTAGGGTGGGGGGCATTTTCCCTGTCCCCAGGTACCTCCCAGTGTATCCTCGTCATCTGTAGGTCCCTTTCTAGAGTCATAAAGATACGCCTCCATACAACTTTAGGAATGTAGGATTTCTAATTTTTGCGAGTATCAGAACAGCCGCTCTTTACATACCACAGTGGTACTGACGTACCGGTCTATACTAGTTGCACTCCACACGGTGGTAGTACTTGGTGTATGCCACAGCGGATCGCTCATTATAACCTTATTTTATTCGTATTAAATAGTTACCTAAAAAAATGCATTTGTGTATAAGTGTAGATTAACAGACATGAAATGGTTCGGAATCTTCGTATATTGTCCTTATTTTTTTTTTTTTTATTTCTTTTATGGTGCATCGAAATCTGAGCCATTAGCACCATTTTTTCCTTATGAGCATATATAATACTTAGATTTAGCTAGCGACAATATTTTACACCGCAATTAAAGTGACTTGCTCTTCTTACAAATATAACATTTATATTATAATATAAACATAATACATTAATTTGTCTGAAAAAAAAGTCCGACCCGCAGGAACTGCATCATCTTAGCGCGGTTCCATTCTTATCTCGAGTGCGATTAGTGAAGGAATATAGCAGCTATCGGTAGGTATTAGCACCATTTTTTCCCCCTTAATATCTTCAAAACAGTGGGATGTACGATATAACCATTCAAAAGCTTACTAAATTCTCTACAAAAAAGATTCTGAAGCAAATTTCAATGGGGCAATATCAGTCGGAGAAGTAAGTGCTTAAAACTACAAAAGTTTTAGTTTTGTTATTTTAAACGGGTTTTTGTCACTGTTTACCTCACTTTTGTTTTTTAAGTTTATTTAACGGTGGAATGAGTATTTCATTAAAGCTGAGAAAATAAGAATCATATTGGTAATAGAGTTTTCCTAGAGTGAGCGTCGCGATGACGGGAGAGTCCCATCCGCTTAGAAAACTGTCAGTTTCCTTATGTGGCGCTTTAAGCTTCCTTCTTTTTGAGATTTTATTATTAAACTTATTATTACTTTACTAATCGCACTTCGGATGAGAACGGAACCGCGCTAAGATGATGCAGTTCCTGCGAATCGGACTTTCTTTGTTCAAATCACTTTTTAATTGATTTTTTTTTTGTTTTAAATTGAATTTATCTGTAAAATTTGTATTATAGTAAAAGAAAATAAGAAACAGTAAGTAGTGTGCTTCTAGAACGAACCTTCACAAGGCTGGTATTTAGATATTAGGTATGGGCCGTTGCAACGGTGACCTTTTTGGGATCATAAATTATTTAAGGAAAGGCCTAACCAAAATTATAACTGTTTCTATGTCAAACTTTCCAACATTAGAGATAAGAACGGAACCGCACTAAGATGATGCAGTTCTTGCGAGTCGGACTTTTTGAGATCAGGTCCTCCACCATATTAGTCAAGTGCTCTACCAGTGAGGTAACCTCGCCCAAATAAATATACAGACTACTACATTGCTCTGGGGATTTTTGGATACATTCTTAAATATCTCGAAACCGGATGGGATATCGTAGTAAATGTAAATGGTTGATATGAAATTTTATTAAATTTACTACTTATAAGGGCCATTTGTGATTTTCGAAAATGTGATCTCATTTGGACCAATAGGTGCTTAAATGGGGTAATTTCCGCTTTTCGTAAAGAATAAAAGATTTTGTTATGGAAGTGACAATTTTCATTTATTGCGATATTAGTTTTGTAAAATAAAACAAAAATACACTCTTCTATTATTTATTTATTTATTTAAATTTTAACGTCAATTTATTATTAACTAAGAATTTTAGGACGGGTTATCTACAGGTTACCACCCTTTTCTAGCCAGGATAGGTGTGATGCCTTTTCTTTTTTCGAAAGAAAAGCCACCACCCCTAGTGGGAATCGAACCCACGACCTTTGGCACGGAGTGTTAAGAACTCTTCTATTATTATTAGCATATTATGAATAATATTTGAACAACACAAAGGTGTTCGAAATTAGTACATCATAATCGAGTTTCCCTCCTCGTTTTTTCCTCTCCCATCACAATCTTCACCAGGAATAATAATTTTTAATAAACTAGGATACATCACATATAAATTGAAATTTACCAGGAACGCATTAAAAATTTAAAGAGCAATTATTTTCGAAGCAATACTTGACATTAACATAATTCTCTAAATGCTGAATGCCTATTGCTAGCACTATAAATGATAGAGCACTTGAAAGCGACACGACCGTGCTAATGGGAGAGGTCGTAACCTCTAGGCATTTTCAGCGCTCCGACGAGAATCGATAAATCCAACAACGTGTAGTATTCGTTTGCGTGTTTAATTATTTCTGTCATGGAATCTAAACTTAGAGAGGACTTCAACCTTGTCTCGTGTAGTTCGATGATAGAACCTGAGGAATAAATTTTTTTAATTATATCATCAAAAGTATGTATATATATATATATATATATATATATATATATACATTTATATATATATTGAGTTTCCAATTAAGAATAAATTACTCAGAATGACACAATACTTAAGGAGGTAAAACTTTAGTATAATACTCTACAGATAAAAATTCACTCTAGCCACTATAATATATAAAACTTCACAGAACACCATTAAAACATGAGACTAAAGCTTCAAAGACCACTAAATGAAATAAAACTCCACAGAACACCATTAAAGATGATAAAACTCTACAGCGTGGCCAGTATCTGAATGGGTGACCGACCATGTACTGTTAGCATTATAAAAGCCTGGAAACCTGTAGATAGCTCGGCGTTAATAGCCCAATAGTTGATACGCCGTTAAACAAAACAAAACAAATACAGTAGAACCTCTCATAACCGACCATGATGGGACCGGGCCATGGTCGGAACGGTCAAAAGGTCGGATATCGGGAGGGGGGAAAAAAACGTCTTTCAAAGTTATAAAACAGCTATATTGTACATTACATACTGTAATAAACTTTATTGTAATTGCAAAACTGTTGCTTTATATATTTCAAAAATTTACTCTTTATTAAAGAGGAACAAAATTCAAGCATACTTTATTTAAAGAATTCAGTTCCGGATTGTTGTATTAACTTTGCAGAAGTGTCCCTCCACTTTATTGCCCACAATACATTCATTCATGTTGCTCGATTTATTTCATTGCTACGTCGAAGGCGCCCTTAGCAGCAGAATGACTCGCTACGTCGTCACTGGTGGTTTCGCATTGATCCGAGCCGATTTCTTCGTCCGCGGTTTTGTTCTGCACAACAGCAATGATTTGGGCATTCTTGAGATCTTCATTAGTAACTTCTGAAACATCAGCTTCAACAAGTCACTCGTCGCTAACAAATATTGAACATTACAAGATTACAGCACATTCCACATCAGCAATCACGTCAGAACTGACAGTTCTTGACAGGAAAACAAAGCATAGTGTAGATGACTCACTATTTCAAGTCTGGACAGGCTCGCCAACGGGGCGCTTGTGAATCACAGACGGCCGGGGACAAGGTCGGATATCGGGAGGAGTCGGTTATGGGAAGGTCGGGTATGAGAGGTTCTACTGTAGTCCTTAGTAAACTAGAAAGGACATTTTGACTGTTTAGAAAAAAAAAAAACAAAAAAAAAAAAAAACGAATGATATTCATTATTAATCATTCATAAAACTTATTATCTGACATATTCTTTATGATCAATATGTTTTATTATATTTGAGTTATTTATTATAGTTACTATTCTAAATTATTAATGTTTTATTATTATCTTAGTGACTATTATTATTTATTATATGATCATTTTACTTTAATCATCCTTCATCATTGATAAATTATCAACAATTTCTTATTTTACCTTTAATTGACAACTGCCAATGATCCTAAAGGATAGAGGCAAAATGAAATAAATAACAATAATAAAAAATAATGTTAACGCTCATTATTATTAAGTGCCACATTATCTTTGACTTGTTACGTGTTACTAACTTTTTGTACGTGTTACTAACTTTATCTTGAGCTCATCGCTATCGTAACGAAGCTCATCATAAAATAAATAAATTATGATTTGTTATTAGTGTTAAGGCGTAAGCACTTAGCACTCCGTGCTAAGGATCATGAGTTAGATTCTCACTAGGAGTGGTAGCTTTTCTTTGAAAAGAAGGGTGGAGACCTATAGATAAGCCTACCTGAAATTCTGAGCTAATTATAATGGACGTTAAAATTTAAATAATATTCTTCTTTATTTTAAGTCGTATGAAAGTTAAAAAATGTCTACGTGAACTCCGCTATCTTAGCCTGTTTCCATGATGATCTTATCCGTGAAACGATTTGAAAAGATTAGAATAGAAACTCTAAATAATTTGTATGGAAAGAACTACTTGATATTTTTTATACTAAATTGATACACATTCTTGAATATTACACAAATTGAATAATAAAATAAAAATTGTACACAAGTTCCATAAAATGATGTATAAGTGATTGCGGAGTCCACAAGAAAAGCGGTGAAATTAGAATGAAAAGCCAGATCTTTAGTATTATAAAATAAACGATTTTTTTTTTAATATTTTAAAAATAACTAATCCCAACTAATTACTAATAGTCATTTAATTAGTATGTGGAATTAATTCAAAGAAAAAATATTTATTTATTTAATGACCGCTCCGCAACTTAGGCGATTAGCAGATACGGTAGCGCTGCGTTCCATCATACACAGTAGCAGGTTGATATTTAATAATTATGTTTCTAGACATTATTCAAAAACTTATGGTACAATACATTTAGAGATATACATAATATTACATGTACACTAACATATTCGTTATACATGCACAAATATGAGCTTATACGGCACATATGAATACATATCTATGTTAATACATCTTTGAATATTAATGAAAAATGTATCTTTATAAATTTTGATAATTTCAAATTGAATTTGTTATTTTTTTTTTTTTATTTATTTATTTATTTTTTATTTATTTTTTTTTTATTTATTTTTTTTTTATTTATTTTTTTTTCTCCTCTAAAGGAGTAATTTTTCATGAGGTTAAGTTGAGATAATCAGCATTGTAGCTAGTACTTTAGCATAATAACATAATTTTTTTTCTTTTACATTTGATATAAAACAAAAATAATAGATATCTAAAGAATTTTATATTAAAATTACTAATTCTAATATCAATGAAGTGAAAACTTAATTAGAATATATATAAACTAAAAAAAAATTGTATTGAAAAAGGAAATATATGGTGTTTCTGAATTTAGTAAAACAAAAATATATTAACCTCAGAATATCTACAAGGCAATCCTTTGTGCCTTGGAGAATTTATTATAGTGTCAATTTCTTCCAATAATGTTGATAGATTTCTTCGAAGTAAGGTATCACCTGGGCTTATGATTTGTTATTAACTGTGGTCTTTATTATATTATGTCGTATACATGTCCGATAAGATGTTCAAGATTTCTACATTCTAAGCAGTTCTAGATTAGCTAAGTGCCCTAGAGGTTCGTAGAGTGCATTCCTGCTGCTAGAGTGCATTAGCTCCATCGAAGGAGCTGCATGTGATTCGTTAGCACATCTCCCGCTGCTTCTCCGAATCAATATTCCCGCCCTGACGCGGGCTCAGCTTGAAAAGAGCCGCGAAACAGGGTGTCGCCATGGTAACCAACGGCTCCCGTCCTCTCGTATCCTCGGCCATTATTTATTCGACCCACATCGGGGAGAACCCGAGGGAATTGGGTCATACTACAACACGCTCTGGCCAGCTTCTTGTGGGTTCTTTGGGTTTCTACCACTTTCCAGAGCATGTAGCTATCGGTGTTGCAATCTTTATGGCATTTTTTTTGTAAAACTTCTTCAAATCTTCAACCATCCTAACCACTAGATTCCGAAAATGACCTCCGCTAAAATTTGTGTCAGTCCATCCGGACTGAGGGGGGAGGTGTTACTTTTTATTTGCCCATATAGGCATAATTTGTTATATTGCACAAAAAATCAGTACACGTCTTGGGTATATATAAAGAGAAAGATGTGTTTTAAAAATTGGTCCAAAATGTGTGGGGGTTAACTCCAGAAGAGAATTATGAATTCTCTGTACCGGCCCTAACTTGCTGAACAAACGAGGAACACGTGTTTCATTTTTAAATAAATTTTAACGTCCATTTATTATTGCTTACGACTGTTAGGATGGGTTATCTAGAGGTTACTCCTTTTTCTAGCCATGATAGGGCTTTTCTTTTTTTCTAAAGAAATGCCACCTCCCCTAGTGGGATTCGAACCTACGATTTTTGGCACGGAGCGCATATGCCTTAGCACTCACGGCCACCGGGACTCCGACATGTGCTTTGAGAAACAAAACAAAATCAGTTCATTAAAAGTTGGAGTTAACTGCATTTTGTTCAAATTGAATAAAGCTCATAAACTTATGATCTCCGTTGAACACACACGTAATCAGGAGGGGTTGCTGTGTGTTTCAGAATAGCTGTATTCGCTATTCACAGTTTTTATGGTTGTTCTATCTGTAAATGTATACCTTTTCATTATTCATTATGATCAATAAACTAAAATGTGGAGTTTTCATATGTTTTTAAGTACTAAAATATGCTAAAGAACTTTTTTTTGTCCTGCATTGTTTCCCAAAGTTTTGCCGTTTATTTTGGTGAAACCCTGCACACATACGATTTAAAAGATTTAATAATGGAAAACATTTATTGATTTTGTTGAGCTAATAAGACTCTTCAAGACAAGGTGTTGTACCAAAGCTTCTATCGCTGGCTTGTTCTTGACCTGGATGCAGCCCACCGCTCGTGGTCTGAGGACAGGAACCCTCATTATCTATTGTATGATTCAGGTGTGTCTTGAGGAAAGTAGCTTAAAAATCACGTCGGCAAATATGTAATTAGATTCCGCCGAGATATGAACGTCCTTTTCGAGTGAGCTCAAACATATCGTTTTATGCGATGCCGCTTTAATAACAGCCTCCAAGATTTCGTCCACAAGGTTGCGTTATTCATACCTCAGAAACAAGGTCTGCTTGAAGTAAACAACAGCTTAGTATATCTTTGGAATAAGGAAAACCAAGTTTTAAAAAGTCATTAAAAGAAGAAACCGAATAAAAGCATATTCATCAGAAACATGAATGGTTTACGCCTCATTCGTGAAGAAACTTCTTCAAATAGCCAATATAAATACAGAATAAACAAAAATAGTTTTGTTTTTTAAATCTGTTATTAGCAACTAATTTTATTATTATTTGAACTTTTTTCTAGGTAAACATCAACTTCTAAAGGAGTGATTTATCACGTTTCCTGGCACTCTTCACAGCGCGGAAGCCCGATTCTCAGGTTGGCTTCAGGACGCAAGTGATAACTAGAAAATTACACGTTTCAGACAGAAACCATGGATCACGAAAATAACATGTATGAGTCAAATTTGTATGTATGTATGTATGTATATATATATAGTATATATATATATATATATATATATATATATATATATATATATATATATGTTTGATGTTATTTTTCGTCGCTGGGTTAGTATTTTTAGATGGAACGGCATTTTTCTCCAGCGGTGGTACTCCTCCTCACTTCTTCCCGGAATATTTCGATGGATTCATCTCCATCTTCTTCAGCCAGGTACTTGTTTCTTCCGGAAGAAACACGAGATGAATCCATCGAAATATTCCGGGAAGAAGTGAGGTGGAGTACCACCGCTGGAGAAAAATGCCGTTCCATCTAAAAATATATATATATTTATATTATATAAGCCTATATATATTATATATGTGTATATATATATATATATATATATATTTGTCTGTTCGCTCTCTACCTGGCGGATTTTGATGAAATTTGGTGCAATAATAAATACTTAGCGCAGTTTCAAATCTAATGTCGTTAACCAAGAGAACCCGTCCACCGGAACATGATATTTTGTGTGAAATCCACGCGAAAAATATCGTAACGCATAGTTTTTTTGCGTTCATAGGTTTGAAGGTACTTTTTTTTTGTAGGTTCTTTGACGTATGGCAACGAATGAAATTATTTTTACGGCGTTATCTGTGACCGTTATTGAGAACATTTAATACAAATGGCGTTTGTACGGTTAACATTAGTTTTATTACGCAACTGGTGTAATACAACTAATTTTCATTTCGGGTACTTAGAAATGGTATATTCATTCATTTGACACCTTTTAGTAGTAGATGTTGGTTACGTTTGAATTTAAGGAAGTATTAGAAAACAATATTTGATTAACATTCAGAAGTTTTGGTACTTTGGTATTTTACCTAAAATATAAAGTTGAAGAAACCATTCCAAAGAATACTTAATGTCTCTATGAAAACGACTCTAAAGTAATTTTCAATATGATAATCTCAGTCGGAGAAATAAGTGCTTAAGTCCTAGAAAATACTGGTTTCGTTCCTTTAATCGGTAGTTTGTGATTGTTTTCCTCAGATGTATATTGTTTTTGTTTTTTAATTAAATTTAAAAATAATTTAAAAAAGTTAAAAACATGTTATGTATATAGAACACGTTAAATACGAAACATTTTTACATTATTCATTTTTGTATTGACTTCTGAATGAGGAATAAGTTTCCTTTCTAAGTTTTCCTAGTGTAACGAAGAATTATAACGGACAGATGACGCGATGATTTGCTAGTGAACGTTTTGTTAAACATGGACACTTCTCGTCGGCACTTCCGGATTTCTTAATCGGATCGATGTCATAAGAGCGTTTTCCTCCTTATAGGAATGGAGGGAACGAGCTAAAATGGCCACTGAGATCTATAGGGTGCTTCAAATCTCAAACCTAACATTGAAAATAATTTGAGTACAAGTGGTCTCTGAGGAGCTAAGCGAAATTCCCAGCTATACTACAGAACTCGAGAGTGGGGGTAACTCGAGAGAGAAAGTTGGGACTCTAGGTCAGAGCGGCCAAACTTGACACTGGCCTGCCTCATACCTGTCTCTCCTCAAAGAATTATACCCACAGCCAGCTACAAAAAATACTAGTATTATCAGCCACCTTTTTTGGTGTAGACAAATATAGATGGATAATATGGACGCCTTTAAACGGAATGGAACCAAGCGCCATTTTTAACGAATTGAGATTTTGTTGTCTAATTTTCTTGTAGAGAATTAGAGAATTCATACAGTAATAAAAACTGGTTGAAATATAATGTTGTCATTAAAGCAAGAAAAAATACCAAAAAAAAAAAAAAAAAGAAAGTGAAATGGTGTATCCAGTATGCTGTAATAAACAGAAAGGAATCAAGCACCATTTTAATCAATAACTATAAAGTAAAACCCCATTACCATTTATTTAACAGTTTATTTATTAACAGTTTATTTTAATGAGAGAAAATTAATGAAACATTTCAGATAATAAAGGAATTTTAGACACACAAAAAACTTTAAACCCAATTCTCTAAAGAATGAACAGATGGCACTTGGTTCCTTTCCGTTTAAAGGCGTCCATATAACAATAGGCAACGCATAGTAGATTATGTGTATGCGTTTTTAATATTTTCTATATTACAATTAACATTTAAATTAAACAGTACCTATGGAGAAAAATACTTGCATAACTCTATATATTTTACTACATATAATTGGATGTAAAAAAACTATTTAACACGGACAAGGAAAAATTTCCTATGTAGCGGCGCACAAACAAATATAACTTTAGGGGTTTATTTTCCACCTCATTTGTAGTTCAGTGGCGCAAAAATTAGCGTTCTATCTCAACTTGTAGCAGAGCTACTCAAACTTTTATCTATTTTAAAAACGACTAGTTTTTCTAAAGGAAAACTCTTTTGTCGGGGTCTTTGATCAATGTATCGTAAATAAAGACCACATTTTTAGAATCTACATTATATTTCCAATAAGAAACACCTGTTATTGAAATATTACCATGTAGATTAAGAGCTATATTAAAATCCATATAGATGAGAATGTTTGATATTAGTGTTTTATTAAATTATTCAATATTTTCTTAATCGGCTATTTTTAGACTTAGAGGTTTGCAACCTCAATAGCTACTTTCCTTCGGAAGAAAGTGCTAAAAGTGTAAGTGTAAGCAAAAACGTTAACGCGACCGTTTTTCCCCCTGTTAACATTGCCCAAAAACAATGTTCCCGTAAACAAATTCTAATAGTTAAAGAACGCGACCTATCAAATACATTTTTTTGTACCGAACTTATTGTACGAAGAAATCCGAACATTTTTGTGGAAGCAGAGAGTAAACAGACAAAAAATATGTGCATATACATATTTAAAAAATGTGAACTCTTGTAATTTTCTCGATCTATGGGTTTTGATACGTGGACTTTGCTATTTGGCACTTCCGGATTCGTCATCACGTCAACGCCATAAGCGTGTTTCCCCCCTGAAGAGGGAGAGAGGAAACCAGCTAAAATGGTGAATGATGATATCGTAATATTAATGAGATATTTACTTACATTTTTCCTTCGACCATTGTGTTTATTTTGGACGTAAAATAAAAGCGTAATATATGCCTAGTAAGTGCAATTCGTGAATAAAATGTCAATTGATTGATTGGTTTCGAAGTTGCATTTGTCATTCCATTACTAACATTCCAAGCAGAAAACAAACGATCAAATATTACAAAACATCAGAAGAAGTAAAAGCGTCAGTTCTACTGAGCTTACGATGACGGTGAAAGAAAACGCATTAAAAAACATTGCGTTACACAACAGACGAAGTTATGTATAAGTTCATTTTGTGTTGGATAACAATGTGAATGCACCAATTTATATGCTTTCGCAATATTAAATTAAAGCATATTTCTGTTTCCTTGCTCGTAGTTATAGGAAAGCAAATTCTAGAACTTTTTATCCCGCAACTACATATCGTTGCAAGTCATCTTCTAGACTTTTCCTTCATTTTAGAACAAAAAAAAATCGTTACGCTTATATGCTTGCAACTACTCGTTATATAGGCTGATTGGCATAGAAAAACGAATGACATTTTAAGGCGACAGTTTTAACCGCTTTCGCGAAAAATGGAAAAATATTTGTCGAATAAAGTTTTTGGTTAGGGTACTTAGAATCATAGAATTCAGTTAAAGTATTTTCTGCATGTTTGAAATTCATATAAACTAAGATGTTTAAATTTTTGTTACGTTTGGAGTTAGGGAAGGATTAGAATAAAACATTTTATTAATAGACATGAAAAGGTTTTGGAACTTCGTATATTTTCCTTAATATCTCAAAAACAGTAGGGAAAACGTGGTAAGTGGAAAGTAGTCATTCGAAAGCTTGCTAAATTTTCTACAAAAACGGTTCAGAAGCTCTTTTCGATTAGGCGATGTCAATCGGAGAAATAAGTGCTTAAAACTTCAAATGTGCCTGTTTTGTTCTTTCGAACGGGTTTTCGGAGTTGTTTAGCCACGATTGTTTTTTGTCTTAAATTGCATTTATTTATAGAATTAGTATTATAGTAGAGGAAGTAAAGAAAATTAGAAACATTTTGATATTTGATACTGTGAAATAACTATTTCTAGTTTGCAGCGGTAGGGGCTGGCCAACCCAGCTGTAGGGTGGGATTCCAGGTAAATGGGTTTGTAACGGGCCATAAAAGGATTTCACGAAAGTTTGAACCAAAATAATACCTGTTTCTATTTCAATCTTCCTAAATGAGATTAGGGATAAGAAAGGAACCGCGCTAAGATGATGCAGTTCCTGCAAGTCGTACTTTTTTTCAGGATAAAACACAAAACGTTTATCTGGAAACTCATTTTATTCATTCTGAACGAGCTATTTTTCTGCCATCATACGTATATATATATATATATATATATATATATATATATATATATATATATATAAATATACGTATGGAAAATTCGAACGTTTTTTTTTTTGTTGGAAAACGTCAACTTGTTTAGCTCCCAAGAAAATATACTTTTTGATTTCTTCTAAAAAGTAGGACCACCTAAATGTCTAATGCCAAATTCTGTTGTATACATTCATTGTTCAAGAGCAGGTTGACCCTTAAACCAAAGGGTGAATCTCTCCCCTTCAGGGAACAAAACCTCCGTGAAACTACATTTTCACCCCTCCACTGACCCGGGAGTTCAGCCTCCTTTATTTAGAATGTAAAAAACCTACTGGATTACTATCTAATATTTTCTCTATAACCGCAAAAAATGCGGATTTCAATACTGTTTACGTAAAATAATTTATAAATAAATGACATTTGCTTGAGGATTTCCAGGCTCGCTTCTGACACAATAAAATTATAATTCCTTAATATCGTATTGAAAATCACATTTTGAAGGCTGGGATACCATGCACATTACTAAGCTAGCTCATTTTATTTTGCGCCTCATTTTTGAAAGAATATGCTTAAAATAATGTGTAAAAATACAAAATAATCAATTATTTTTTTCTCTTTAATACATCTAATGAATAACTGAATGTTATTAGTCTAATATTTAATTTCATTCGCGGTGGTCGTGAGTGCTAAAGCCTCTGCATTTCCTTCCTAAGGTCGTGGGTTCGATTCCCTGTACAGGTGATGATTTATTTCGAAAAAAAACTATCATCCCAATCCTAGCTAGAAAAAGGTGGTAAGGAATAGAAAAGCCGCACCAAAAATCTCTATCACGTCAAAGTGGACGGTAAAATTTAAATAAATACATAAATTTTATTCTTGAGTAAATCCAAACGTCAAATGAACCGATTTTGATTTTTTTTTTTCATTTCTCAGACATATTTTCTTAACAGCTAAAGGAGTGAATATAACGCCCGGCACGGGCAAATTACTAATTTATTTCTGGAGTAATTCTAGCCTCCAGATTTTGGTGGTTAACGAACTCGTCCAATCGTTTGTTATAGGAATACCACATTCCACGTTCTGTGATGAAAAATAAATTGTGGACAGTAATAGTGTTAGCAGACTGACAGACACATATTTATAGTAGGGAAGATTTAAAGACATTTTTTCTAAAAGTCTTGCATGAGTGCAAACTTCATTGCTAGATTCGTTTGGAAATTACTTTAGCTGCAATTACAATTAGTAAACATTTATTTCGATTTTGGAGGAATCGACTAACTGATAAGGATATTTATTTAAAATATAAATTATAGCCACGTTGGATCAAGAAATTAAAAAACAGCATACTGTTAAGATCAATAAGTTCCTTTAAGTTGGACTGGTATGATGAAAGAACAATTAAATTGAAAGGAGTTAAAAAATAATTAATTGAAACATTTTGGAAATACCATTTAAAATATCTCCAACAGCTCCTGATATTTGTCAACCTATTTAATGTGTTTGTTTTCTGCCTACAAACTATTCCACGTGCCAAACTTTCCTAGCTAATTAGCGTCGAATGTCAAGAAGCCAACAAAACTCAATCACATTAGGCCTCGCTAGGATTCTCTTACACCTAGTAGGCGTTTTCTTATTCTCAAACTATTTCGTCAGGGTGTCAATACGTTGACAACAGATTAAAACAATAATTAGGGTCGGTTTCCGTAAAACAATGAAAGCATTTAGAATATATCTCGGAATTACTTAGTATATAATAGATTCGGACATGTTTCGCAATTTTTTTTTTCTTGTTCAAACTTATTTCGCAATGATAATTCTCTTTTAATGCGTTTCCTCCCTCCCTGTTGTAAGGAGGGCCGCTCAGGAGGCCGTTCCGATGCCACTGCTTGCTTGACCCATACATTATGATAATACTCTCGAGAACTCTGCCTTCGCATACATGTTCTTGATATATTAGATGGCCAAACATATTGGTTTTGTATAAATTGTTCATGGTGTATTGTTTAAAGATTTTAAAAATATTACGCCAATGTTTATCCAATCAACATAAGTTATGGTCAACATTAGAACCTTAATCATTTTTAAATAAGCTATTTTGATACAAATCAAGATGAGGAATAACCCTTAAGAATTCTCATATAACTTCATTATTACAATGCAATGTTTCGGACTACTTAGTAGTGAATATCATTTTCATTATCATCATAGAAGTCCTATCTTTTCAAATAGAATATAAACAAAATTCGAGTAGCTAACATGTTTATTAAACCCTGGTATGCTATTTGGGGTACCCTTGTATCCCAGTGTCCCTATTAAGCGTTGCTTCCGGTCGACAGATAGCGCTGCAGTTCTGTGATTCACAGTATTTTCAGGTCTTGACAAGGCAGTATGGGTGTGGCATTAGAATCGTTGTTGTTTTTTACCAAGTTCTTTAACCTTTGGGCAAGCAAGTCGCCAAAAGTTGCGAAACTCTTAATAAATAAATAAATAACCTTTGGGGTATAGGTGTATCCCAGTGTAGCACAATCGGTCTAAAATTTTCCACGACTAAAATTCTTTATTTGGGTAAGTAGAACGTTAAATTTATTAATACTTATTTTAAACATGTAAATTATAAATATATTTTTTTTTTAAATAAACATGAAACAACTCATTTTTTCCAATCAATCCAAATTAAATAGAATTTAATTTATTTTATAACTTAATATTACAGGACACAATCCTATGTTACTGTTAAGAGGGAGTGCTGCAGCTGAAAAAGAAATATTTACAAACCGAAGATCTTTCCTGAAAAAAATTGCCCTAGATCTGATGAGACCTGAGATGTGAAGGTGATTGGAAACCCAACTGTGTGTGCTTCATGTATTCAGTAATTTGTTTAATCACATTGGGTATTTCCATTTTAATAGCTTAAAAGTGTGTTATATTACGTAATATAAAAAAATTAAACGCTCTAAAGACCGTCTTTTTATTTGGGGTACACGCGTACCCCAGTGTAGCAAGCCCGTTAGTAAAAATAAGTGTAGCATTCCAGGGTTAGGTATAACTGTTGTGATTAAAGGTAAATGTGAGGTGACTCACTTTTAGTAAGGAAACATATTTTAGGACTGGTGTTGGATGCACAACTCTGTGTAAGTATCTGTCAAAGATTTGCTATTCATTGGAAAACGTTAGCCTAAAGCTGCTAACCCCCTAACATTCTACCCCATGTAGAGTGAAAAATGCATTGGGCAATTTCAAGGCTATAAAAGAAGGGAAGATCTGATCTCGCACTTTTCTTGAGAGAAAACAACCCTCTTGACTGAAACCATCCTCTCTATGTTTTACTCTTTGAAATCACGCAGGTATTGCTGAATATACCTTCCAAATCTTTTTTTTTTATTACAATTATTTATTTAGGCACTGTGAGTTCCACAGTGCCTAAAATGGAAAATTTTCAATATTGGGGCAAATTTTGACCCCTATGCACGACTGAAAGATATCAACTGATCTAAACCAAATTAAAACACAATGTTTTTAGGCTCTATTCGAAGACGTTAAAACCTATTATATTAAGAAATCATCAAATTCAAAAATTTAAAAAATAGTCGCAAAAAGTAAGATTTTTTCATATTTTGTAAAATTTCGAAGCCAATGCGTGAACGGAAGATGTCAACCGATTTTGATCATTTTTGTTTCCTTTTATTTCTCTACTAGCTGTTACCCAGTGTGCGATTCTACACCTACTTTCTGTCTATGACTCTCCCCGTATCAAGATCTACTTGATACCAAGTTGTCTATACCCAGTTACGAAAATCGGTCAAACCATGTGAATTTGCTTTAGTTCATAATGATACCGGCAGAGGCCAGCACAACAGCACCTCATCTAACAGCCGACAGAGGCCAGTAGCAGAGCCTGCGAGTAGATAGCTTTTTTCAAAGACTAGCCAGCGCTCCTTAGACAGTGACTGTTGAAATAAAATTACATTAACTGCATTACATGATTATATAATGATGTAAAGTCATCATTCTAATTATCAGGAACATCAACAAATAAATTTGAGACAGTATTCAAAATGGCTGTCGATTCAAAATGGCCGTCACAATCTGAATGGTTCAGTGTAGCCAATTTTCCTTAAATAAAACTTTTGACATTTTGACCAAATTTTGAAATTTGACTATTTTGACCTAGCCTAGAAGATTTCTCATATGAAGACCTACGGTGTAGATTTGTATAAGGAACAAATAAACAGAAAAACAGACAGACAGGTGATTTTTATATATATATATATATATATATATATATATATATATATATATATATATATATAATTCGCAACTTTCCCGCACTATTACAACTTCGAAAAAAAAAATGAGTTTTTTCGGCCCACCCTAATGTATATAATGTTCTTGGGTTTGTAACATGGTACACATAGTATGAACGTTAGTTCCGTTTTATTGAATTTCGTTAGAGGTAAGTAAATTCTTAAATTCTTTATTCCCCTCGGTGAATTTGTTTTTTGAATGTTGTATCTTACAATATAAGATTTTATTTTATTTACAAGTATAAGCACATGCTAATGCTTTCTTCACACGCTTCAAAATATTTTCAAATTTCACCCTACTTACTATAATATTTCATTACTCTGCCCGTGCCAATATCATACATTGTTCTGAGCAACATAAATTATAGCCAGAATATCGTGATATATTTTTATTGACATATTGTTCTAGACCAGTCATCTTGTCAATTTCAAGGCCTCGTCGAACAACGAATACTTGCATTCATGACTTAGGATGAAAATGACCAAAACTCAATAAAAACATGTCCAACTAACTAGTAATAACATGAAGAAGACAAAAAATGTTATTACCTAAAGGGTTTAGGTAACAACCTTTTTTGGTATAATATTTTAGGCTAAACATCTACTATTTGTCAAATACCACTCACTCACTGACCTATAATCCCCCAGCCCAAAAAACTTAACAGAAAATTTTGAAATTTTGCGTGGAAACTCCCTTTAGAACGTAAACACTCGCTAAGAAATTATTTTTTGATATTCAAGGTTTTAAGTATTTTTAGAGGGGTTTGAATTTTTAGTTGGCAAGCCTAGGCAGCATGCGTTGCTAGGACGATAACAGAACAGGTGTTACCGGACTGTATCTATTTCATAATGTTATTTTTATATGCAGATCATTTAAACTATCATGGCAGACCTTTAATTACTAGAAATAAACTGTGATTTTGTCCATCAAAGAGTTTACCTGGTGATAGTACATCCAAAGTAATAATATCCCGAACCCTTGCGCAGCCTCCTTACCCGTCAGCATCTACAGTCAGAGCATTTCTTGGTAAAGCTCGCTAATATAATGGGTGTTTCCAAATGGCATCTTGGAAACATAAATTTTTAAATTTTAACGTACATTTATTAATGACAACGAATTTTAACCTGTACTGGTTAAACCGAAGTTACTGCTAACTTATAGATAACGGGTTATCTCGACATTATCTGTTTCTTGGCACTGGTCCGGGGCGCCCCAATGTCAAGAAACATTACACCTTAATTACTTATCAATTGCTGATTAACTTATAGTATAAAGGGAACTATTAGCTTATCCAAACCAAAGTAATTCATAATTTGCCACCGCCATATTTAATTTATTTTTATTGAAGCAGTGATCAATTTGTGACAAACAAATAACCGATAGAGAATGCTTATTATATATATAATAATTGCTAAGATCTAAAAGATGTTTAAAAATAATATTTCTGTTTTATTGAACCGAATAGTTCTTATGATGTACATCTCCAAAATGCTTCCTAACTACTGCTGGTAAATATCTGATGACGTAAGATAAGTCTGTGTTGCATCGTCGCAGTAATGGTTATTATTTAGCCATAAAACCTCGGTTTTAGTGTTGATTTTTAATTTTACAAGCCTTTTAAGGATGAAACTTGTTTAAGAAATGTGATACTAAAACCTTAAAGCTCATTTTAGTAGAGCTTGAGTTGCAAGGAAATATATATATATCTGGTTTTCATACCAAAACGTTTTGTGGCAACTTTGAATAAAACTTATAGTTCTTGAGAGAGTTTTATAATGGCATTAAAAAAGTAAATTTTCTACGTTTTTATTTTATTTATTTGTAACAAGTGTCTTGATAACTTATTATTCATTCTGTGACATAAAAGAATTTTTGCGCATATCTTTTCTTAGGTCGATTGGACATTACAAAACTATTTAAGATCCAAGTTTTGGGCCATCTTTGTTGGACATCTCAAAAAGAATGTTTTTTTTTAGAATAATTATCTATTTTTTCTAAGAGTACATGTCAAGAATTTAAACGTTTCATACCTTAAAATTTAGAATTATAGACTCTCTCTCTCTCTCTCTCTCTCTCTCTCTCTCTCTCTCTCTCTCTCTCTCTCTCTCTCTCTCTCTCTCTCTCTCTCTCTCTCTCTCTCTCTCTCTCTCTCTCTCTCTCTCTCTCTCTCTCTCTCTCTCTCTCTCCTCTCTCTCTCCCCTTTCCTCTAAGCAATCCCCCACGTTCTTCGATCGGAATAATTTCCTTACAGGACTATCTTGATCCGAAATAGACGATTACGGACAAATCGTGAGACAATCGACTAATTCTCTGATAATTTTGACATGTCCAATACAGTTGGAGTATGTTTATCTCCTAACGAAGCAGTGAAGATAATGAAGCCCATTAAGGAGATATAATGACATGGATAAGCTTCGGGTTACTGAACCCAATACTCCACGGCTGAATTTCTCACCCTACATGGACTAGAGGTGTGCCTTATCTAGAGTTGATGAGACGCAGAATAGCGTCCTCCTTGTCTCTCTTCACGGTCTCTGGTATAATTTTATATTTAGTCTATTTCTTCACATTACATATGATTGGTAAAATTCTAGTCATGCAGAAATTTCATAAACTAAGCTAATTCCTCACCAAAATACGAAAAAACAACAACACAATACTGTTAAATTACAAACACTACAGCTTGAAGAGTGCTTTTGTAGAATCTGTTTCCCTCTTCTTGTGAATTCATATAATTTTTAGGCTATTTGAGCGCTTTCAACAATCTTCAGTTCTATCTGTAAAATCTGAAATGCCATTAGAATCAATAATATCAGTCATTTTATGATTTTTGTTTTCCACAAATTATACACTAACATACAATAAATAAATATTTGCCTTTGCTCCTAAATTTAGTCCGAAATTCATTTGAAGCAAAATCTAACACACTTAATTCTCTAGAGTGACTTACCAATCGACTCGGAATGTATTTTGAAATATTTACTCCAAATATTAATTTATCAATTTCAATAAACCAACGGGGTCCCCCGTGGTCTAGTGGCTAGCGCGCTAGATTCATAAGCGGGAGATGGTGGGTTCGATCCCCACCGGCGCCAGAAATTTTCTCATCTCAGGGCTCGCTGAGAAAATTCCTGGTTGCAACCCTGGATGTCGGCGCTAATAGCCACGATTTGTTGATGCGCCGTAAAAAATAAAAAAATATAAATAAAAAAATAAACTAACTTCCTAGTTTACTTATATGTTTATGATTTCAAGACTCACTTGCCATAATTCAACTTGTGCCAATCCAGTTAAGTAAGTAAATTTCTTGAACAAGCATTTGATCAATTGAAAAACATCGATACCGTGTAAGACATGTTCGATTTGCATCGCATTCCTTTGCATAATATTACTTATGCACGCAAGAGTCAATGTAATGCTTTGAAACTATAAATCCTTTTGAACATGACTCCTATAAGACTTGTGTACATTATCAAGTGACGTTTTATTCGATAAAGCATTAATAGTCTCAATTTATTGCAGTAATTGGGCTGAAGAAATTTAAAATTAGTATATACAGAATGTTTGAGCAATATGATTAGCTATGAATGAAGATACTGATTTCTTTGTTAAAAATCTAGACGATCCTACAAATATAAACACCAGATCAACAACCATCAAGATAATCTAAGGTCATCTTATGATATCTGAATGGTTGATCAATGGGATTCCACTATAAAGCCAAGATTGACCTAAATCATTTCAATTTAAATAGATTAAAAGCTCATATTTCGTCGTAAAATATCAACTTTTTCCGGGAAGGGCTCCGGAAACTGAGGGCGTTCTTCAGGAAGGAAAGACTACAATAATAAAAACAATCTCTGCTATTTTACATTTATTTTAACACTTCATTCAAGTATAAAAAAAAATAAAAAAAATAATGCATAAATGCTTACTTCCACTTCAGCTGAATTCGCTCTAAACGAGAATATACCAAGATAAGAACCGTTGACAAATGGGAAACGTGTAATATTCCAACATGACAATGCTCGGTATTATACCGGACCTGGCAGCACTTATTGTGTTTCAGGTGAGTGTAGTAGTAGTAGTAGTAAGTAGTAATAAAGTAAATTTTATTATATACATATACAAATAATAAGGCCTTGAGAAATTTACATAAACTTGGATATAATCCATCAGCTAAGCGACACCACATAATATTATATACATTAAAATAAGAGATTTGAAATGATATAAAAGCAAATAAATAAGTAAAACAAAAATTGATCCTCCTTATTCCTGATAATCAAATTTAAAATTCATTGCCTCTTTAACGTAGTGGTATAGTTTTGAGTAGTCCTGGCCGTTCAAATAGTTCAAATACTCTTACGGTAGTCCAACCGTTTGGGTTAATCTATTTACGTGGAAGATGTTTACTCTTATCTCGGAGAGGATTGGGCATACAGCTAGGAAATGGATGATATCTTCGGGTTGTTTCATGTTGCAAAGAGAGCAGAGTGTTTCAGATGAGTGATTTTGCCTTACTGCAACTGCCTGATATGAATAATTTTAGCATAAATATGCTTTAGTGATGACTAAAGCCTATACTTACTAAAGCGTTTAGAGCCTTCTTCTAAAATTCAGGAACATAAATATGCTTTAGGTCCTCCCGACAAACCTACGAAATGTACTGTATAACATATAGTCTTCTTTTACGTACATGACCACCACGCATGCGTGAACGCCAGCTGACAAATTTTTGTAACGTGGTTTTCGAGTTTAGTCACCGCTAAAGTGTCACAAAAAAGTTTCACAGAAATGTGACCGCTGGCGTTCGCGCATGCTCGTTGGCCATGTACGAAAAAGAAGGCTGTATACAGTACATAGGTTTGTCGGGTGGAACTAAAGCATATTTATGTTCCTGAATTTGAGCAGAAGGCTCTAAACGAAATTTTCTTACTTCTTATTTTTCTTTTAACTCATCGGGGGGCGAGGTCAGCTCAGTAGTAGAGCACTTGACAAGTACTGGAGGACCTGATATCAAAACTCCAGCAAGTACTTAAGATTTTATCTTCTAGAGTCTTCCTTCGTGGGTTGGATTCGCGATCCCAGACCGTCTCTAATCCACCCAGCCTTTTTATTATAATGAATTTATTTATTAATAGATACCCGCAAAGAGGAAAACAAGGCGGCCGGAGCTAAGTACTGACCACATCTCCCTAGTATAGCGTAAGGCCAAGAAGCAGATGCCTCTGCAGTATCTGCCCCTCTTGGGCTGTTACGGAACTGATTTATTTTTATTTTTATCATTCATATTTTTTTAAATAATAGAAAAATTCAATAACCTTTGTAACGATTCGAAGAATTAAATAAATAAATAAGTCAATCTCAATAAAAAAAATCAATCCATGATTTGAATGAAAGTCTGTAAATATATTCGTGTAAATAGATGTTCAAGATAGATTAGCATACTTGTAGTTTAATTTATTTATTAAGATTGATACCCGGTGCCATAAAATAACCTTTAGTAGAAACCTTTATTAAAATAATAGATTCTATTTTTTTATTAATATGACAATAAGCATTCATTACCCTTTCCGGGGATTTTGAAATACATTAATAAATTGTTAAGATTCGAGCACAGCATTGATTCGGTTGTATTCAGGAGATGTAAAGGTGGCTATCAAATCCATTCCATGAATATCACTTGGAATTACTAAACAATTCTTAAAACTTTCCGAATCATTTTAATGAGGCTTCTGTATTTCCCCAGAATATTTTATTATTACCGTCCACCCTTAAAACCAGGAATTGTTGCATTTAATTTATTATTCGGAATTTTATAATCCTCTCATATGATTCACTTTTGTTAAAAACATCTTATCATTTTTTTATAACAAATCTATACGCTAATTGTTACCATCCGATATGCATTTTTATTGATCCTTTATAGCGCGGTTCCTTCCTCCCTACATAGGAAGGAAACCCGCTTATGAGGTCCGGTTATACCTCATGATGCAATCCAGAAGTGTCTATACAAAAATCTCATGTGTCAGATCCCATAGATATATATATATATATTATTTTTATTTTTTATTTGTTTCCTCCTTACAGTAACCCTGCAAGAAGGGAGTTTATTACTGTCTGCAAGTCTCATGCAACAATCAGCATACCACTTGCAATATATATATATATATATATATATATATATATATATATATATGCAAGTTCGTTAACCAGCAGAATTCGTCCAGCAGAGCATAGCTTTTGGAGTGAAATTCGCACAAAAAATCGGAACACTTACGTTTTCGAGTTCATATGCATGCTGTTACTCGTTTTGTAGGTTTCTTAACGTAGGAAAACGAATGAAAACATTTTTAAAGTGATATCTTTAATCGTTTTTGAGAAACATTGTAACATCTACATTTGCGAACTAATTTTCAGTTTGGGTATTCAGTTGAAATTTGTTCCATATTCATCTAATCTATGATAGATAAATTGTGGTTCAGTTTGGAGATAAGGAATTACTAGAAATAAAATATTTCATTAACAGGCATGAAAAGTTTCGGAATTTTCGTATATTTTCTAAAAAAACACGAAAACGATTGGGAAATCGTGGTAAGTGGTAGGTGACCATTCGAAAGCTTACTAAATTCCCTACAAAAAAAATTTAGATGTAATTTTCGAAGAGGCGATGTCAATGCGAGAAATAAGTTCTTAAATCTTCAAAATAGTTAGTTTTTCAACGGGGTTTTGTCACTGTTTACCTAACGTTCTAATTGGTTATTGATTTGTTTTTGTTTTTTGTTAACTGCATTTAATAGTAACATTAGCATTTTAATAAAATAAAGCACGAAAATGAGAAGCGTATTGGTAATAGTGTTTCCCATGGCGAACGTTGAGAAGGTGGGAGGAGGAGTCATTTTGGCTTAGAGTACTATCAGTTTCCTGTTGTGGCACCTTGAATCTTCCTTCTCTTCGAGATGCCATTTTAGATTTTTCACGAAAGATCATAAACTACCAATAACTGCTTCTACTACTTTGATAACGGAACCGCTCTATGATGACATAGTACCTGCGAGTTGGACTTTTTAATATATTTTGGAATATACAGATGTCAATCGTTGCAAAATATTGCAACGACAGATTATCGCATCAACAAAATAAACTATTCGCCGTCCAACGAGTTATATTCTTGTTTAATACCTGGTAGGAGGAGCTCTAACATTTCGAATGATATGTTTAAGTTCTATATTGAGTAGGTATATGTTTTTCTATATCATTATTTTTAGACACTAATTCTTTCGAAGAGCTCCAACAGAAAATGAAGCGTATACATTAACACTAGATTTACCAGAGCAGTCATTTTGACTGGTCCTGCAATTTTCATTCATAATTCCTACTACATATAACATTTGCTTTCCTAAATGATGTTATGACTTTTGTAGCTATAAGTAGAGAATACATTTAATGAACTTAATGTTACTTTATATATATATTAGTAACAAATATAGTTTTTGTTATTGACATTTATACCAGTACCAGGTCTGGTAAATCTAGTGTTAACATTTTTAAGTTAATTATTATTGGAAACTCTACTGTTGTTGAGAACTATTAAGTTGGGATTCAAATTTACCCATGTACATGTAATGTTCTTGTATTATTCTTTAAAGTATGGGATTTTTTTTTATCAGTGTATAAGTGCAAGCAATCTTTCTTCCGCCATCCGTCAGAAAGCCCTTACAGAAACGGTGGCAACAGATGACTCGATTTTGATAGATGTGGTGCCAACAAACAAAACTCTTTGAGATGCTCTTTCATTTCTCATATCATTTATAAATTTAAGTTAAATGTTATAAATATTATGGAGCGCCGCTATTCATTTCGAAACAACATTTATTTCATGATTGCACCCTGAAAAGGTGATTTCTTTATGAATGCGCTGAACATTATGAAAATTTAAAATACTTGGAATGATGAATCTATAATACATAAACCCTGGAGAACTAAAACTCTACTCCAGAGAAAATAGCCAACAACAAAGCTTACTACACGAGTTCACCAAACATTAAATATTTGACTACACCAGAAGGCCATTATGAATTAACGAGACTTCGCTTCACTGAGTATTGATTTATGCTAAAAATGTAACAGCCTCTAGCACGACCCGTCTACACGTGGAACAATTCATGCCCACATTTCGGCTCAAGATTAAAATGGAGGTCAAACGTACTATTACCTGCAGTAAAATTATTCACAGCAAAACCATGAAGAATAACGCCTTTAATAAGTTACTTGAATTTATGTAATACTTACTGCAAAGGTCAAATAATGTTGAAATATCTAATTTTGCCGTACATAATATTGGACCTGCATGATAACCAAATAACATCCAAGACTTCAACAAAATATTAGGGCATTGCTCTTTCAAGGCTTTAGTCTAATCTACAGTGCTACAACACAAAATCATCGGTGAATAATGTAATAGATAACAACGACGTAAAATATTTTCAAATAACATGCTCGGCCCAAATAATAATAATAAAATATCTTCACACAATATTCCATCTTAAATAAGATAAAACGACAACATTAAATAATATAAATTGTAAGGGGGCACCTACATTGGACCCGATCCGATCCAATCCGATCCGATAGCCACCGACTGTCGACAGAAAAACAAACACATCTCAATGGAGGTGCCTACATTGGTCCCGACCCAATCCGACGGCCACCGATTCTCGGCCGTTCAAGAAGATCTACAGCCTCTACATCTTAACCAATTTCAATGCATTTTTTTTTTTTTTTTTTTTTTTAAATGAAAGCTAAAAAATTAAGAAAAAATTTGTCAATTAACATTTGTGTTTTTTGTTTCCCTTGTTTATTAAATTACGTGGAAATATGTTCATATCCAGCCAATGTTCATAACCTACCAATGTTTTTAACCTTCAAGCTACCTTTCTTATAAATAATTTTAAAATATGAATACCTCCAACATTCAACCTAATCGAAGGTTTCTATGCTTATTAAGTGGTATTCCTTGAATTAATGACTCATTTTCACTTCACTACGTGGTCATTACTGAGAATCTGTGACTAAATCGGATTGGATCAGGTCGGGACCAATGCAGGCACTCACGTCGGGCAAACGAAATCGGATCGGATCGGATCGAGAGAAATACTAGTCTAATGTAGGTGCAGCGTAAAGACTGTATGTTGGCAAAACCTAACAAGGATAGTTATTTCTTCTTTATATATCATTTGATATTGAAAACATTACTGAGAAGAAATTGATGCCTTACATGTCACTTCGGCAACCCGTTTGGACGTACTTACTAGAACTCTGGGAAGCATCAATAATACCGAACATCAGACCTCATTCAAACTTTACAATCCAAAGCCCTCTAAGAACCGTCATCAATATTATGTTGTCAACCTCAACTAGAATATCCATTTCGTGAAGGTGTAATATTGCTCAGATTCCAACGATTCAGCAGCCCTAATAAAACATCTTGAAGTCATCTCGCTATCCAGCAACACACTTTAGTATGTGTACACATCTTCTGCCTGTTTTTTTAGTGTTAGCATCTTCGGGAAAACTATGCGTAAGTTTATAAATATATTTTTTGTACATGGTATTTTCGTTTATAAATGCATTTTTGAGATTTTAGTACAGTATGGGTAGTTTTTGTTTGGGGGGGGGGTGCCTGGACTACTAGAGTCATTAGCACCAGCATGGGTAGTTATTGGTTATTCCGATACACTTGATTTTTCTGAACTACATATGGACACAACTAGCTGACAATAAAGTGCGGACAACAAAAAACACAATTGACGAATGGCTTTCATTGTTATGGAGATAACAGACATGAACAAATAATTCTTGCTAGACTAAGGATCGGACATACTCGACTAACTCACGAATACCTTATGGCAAGACGAGATAAACCTATATGCAGTATATGTAACAAAGATCTTTCGATTAAACACATACTCACAGGCTGCCAAAGACGATGCAATTTTAACATCCCGAATGATACGCAGGAACTCCTACACAATGAAATCCAGTACATCAACACTATACTGACCTACCACAAAACATCGGACTATATAATCTTATTTGATGGCAATAAGCACTGTTGACTTAAAAATAACATTATACTTCCATAGATACTAAGCAGAATTTATCGGCGAACTCTTCACAAAAAGTCTTTCACAGTTAAAATCTTATACAATTACATTAACTATGCTGATTTTCTAGAATCTATAGTTCAGATGTTCTTTGTGTTGATTGCCAATGAAGCGGAACAAATCAAATAAATAAATAATTATTGATTTAAATATGCGTATTTTATTCGATTTTATTTATTGTCTCTGTGAGGACTTTTTGTTAAAACATGGATATATTTGACATTGAATTTTGTTAGCCTTATCATATAAATTACATACTGCGCAAAATTTAATCTACTGTATAAGTTTACCCCTTTATATTTTACGTTAGAAACTGGTGGTGGGGACTTATCAACGACTGAGAAATGCTAATTGTGTGGCTCCGCTTTGCTAGCTCATCATAATTACTTATTTATGTTTTTTTGCCGCGAACAGATGGCACATAAAATGCCTCTATTTCATGGAATCTGGAGAGAGCAACCCACGGATAATTGATGGCTTGGAAACATTTTGTGGAGATTAGATCTTGGTCAACGGATCACGGTCTTAAGTGTCGAAGAGTAATAATTATTTTTATTAAAGACTAGCTGCGTCCGCCACTTCGTCCGCAGGGATAGTGATTTTTTTTTTTTTTTTTTTTTTTTTTTTTTTTATTAATTTGTTTATTTGAAATCTGTACAAATCATTATAAGTACAATAATCAAGTTAGTTGATGCAGATATATGCTATGTATAAATTGAAAAAAACGGTAAAAATAAAATAAAATAAAAAACCATACAAAATTTGGAAGAAGCCAACCATTGTTGGCACTTCCGGGACTGTCTAAATAAATATTACAATGATTATGATAAGGTCTGGTGAGTAAAATGTCTCGGGGCCACTGTCTCTTAAGCCGCCTGGGAGGATTGTCAGGGTGGGATTGGGACGATAAGGATAAACCTTCGGGATTGGGATGTGGGACAGTTTTTGGATAGTGACTTAGGGCAGTTTTTGGATATATATTTTGGATTATAAACACCGTCGTATGGATATTTAGAAAAATCTACTTTACAGTAATGCTTCTCAATACAGAATAATGGACGTATAGCCACCGGATATCAAGCATACAATGATCTGCTAGGTTTGCTAAAACGTGTCAGAGCCAGTAAGCTGACCCCTTAGGGATTCTTAAACCCTAGTGAGTATAGAATGTCAAATCCTTGTTTCGTGTACTGTTGCGTTGATAAATCCCCCAAAAGTATTTTTTTCCCATATATCTTCTACGTACAGACAGCGATCCGTTAGAATTTTATTTTATGTATAGATTTTAAAGTGATAGTCTCATTAACGAAGTGCGATTCTTCCTACTTGGATGAAGTGCGCCTTTATGGGACTTGATATTGTCTAGTTCGGACGACTCCTCGGCCCACCATAAGTAAGGATGCCCGTACCATAACTCCAGATGTCTATACTAACGGAGAGGGAGGGTTCCCCCCTGAATGTGGCAATGGTGAAAGCCAGTGTCAAGTTGAGCCTTACACAAGAGCTTCAACAGTTTTACACTTGCCCCTTCTCTCGAGGGGTTGTTATATAACTAGATTCTAGCAAGTTCGTTGCTCTTCTCACCTCAACCCCCTCCCTGTTCGATGATGGAGGGTGCTGGCTTTGCCAATCCTTCAAGGGGAAGACTCTACACTCGGGGGATAAGAGCTTCCTTCGACAAGGCATTCAAGCCCGGGGGAAAGATTATAAAACTTCTCGAGTGGAGGATAACAACAAAATATTGATTAGATGTAGATCTACAGCTTTGTCGTATATTTAATTAATTAAACAGATCATTAAAAAAAAATTTACTGATCAGCAGCATGGAATCTTTTAGCTGAACTTAATGTGTTTTGGTGTGATGAATCTATAAGTTAGCACCAGCATGAGTAGTTATTGGTTATTCTGATACACTTTTTTTGGAAAATGTGTATTTTCTACATATTTATTTTGAATATAAACCTGAAATAAGTCAATACAGGTATTATTATTGATTTAAACAGTATTGTTTTATTCGATTTTGTTCGAATTTATTTATTGTCTCAGTGTGGACCATTTGTTCGTCTCCATCTTCGTCCTTCGCGTTAAGTTTACTTGCAAAACTTGAGTGCAGGACATAGAATAAACACAAAAATGAACAAAAAACATTATCATATATACAAAAATGAAAAATATTATTCTTATTCCGGGTCCAGTACGTGAAAATTTGACAGAACCAGGTTAATCCTTTAGTTGGTATGACCCCCTTATGGGGATGCAGTCGAAACCACCTCCTGCAGGTTTGCTATTGGCATCAAGAAGTTACAATCACCTCTCATAGATAGAGTAAATGTCCTAATTGTAAGAATATCCCTAAAAGCCTACCCCACTACCTGTACTGGGGAATTCGGCCAACTGTCATCCTCGTACGGGGATTACGCCCACACCAAAAGCCCATCCTACCTGAGTTACTTGGTGACATTTACAGCATTAGCATTCCTTGGGACTCTCCGTGCATGGTTCTAGTGAAATTTGCACACATTATAAAGCGAACTTATTCTAGGAAGTGACATACGGGTTTAGTATCCTTACAGACACGTCGCACAGTGAGGCCAAACAATGTTTCGTGTTTCAAAATAGACTACAGCCTCTAAATCTTATCCTACTTCAATGAATTTTGTTTTAAATGAAAGCTAATAAAATTTAGAACAACTTCGTCTGGCCAGACGAAATTAAATTTTATTAAATTACGTGAAAATAATTAACGTACTTTTACAATAGAACATAAAAGAATATTTTATTTTTCATCCAACTTAATATCAACACTGATATAAACATTCAAATCCTGATTAGACTTGGAAAAAATCAAATCTATTCCCAAATCATTCAAAAATCATATTATTTCAATTAATCTCATTATTGAATTAAAATAAATTTACGTTTTATCAATATGTGTCAGTTCTTTTCCAAGTCTAATCAGGATTTGAATGTTTAATTTCAACGATATCAGTGCTGATATTAAGTTAGATGACAAATAAAATATTCTTTTATGTTTAATTGTAAAACTTCGTGAATTATTTAAATGTCATTTAATAAACAAAAATCAACAAGACAAAGCTGTTTTTATTTTAAAAGCATTCATTTTAAAATTTTATTAGCATTCATTTAAAACAAAATTCAATCAAATCGGTTATGATTTAGAGGCCGTAATTTTTTTTTGAAACACGAAATGTCGTTTGGGCCCACTGTGCGTCGCTAGGGGACATAATCCCTGTAGGGGGATATGTTGTAAACCGGAAGTAACATTTACGATTGGCTAATCTAAAATAACAGGTGTTCTTAGGATGGCAAATAGGCATAATTTGTAACATAAAATATCTTTCAACATTACTGTCGAATTTTGCCCTTTAAACAACGTTGAAATGTAAGATTAAATCACTACGATTTGACTGGAAACATGACTAAAGGTTGGGAGAAACTAATTTTTCAAAAAAAGCTGTAATGGGGGAAGGAATATAAAGATCCTAAGGACAAGAGCGGGTGTTACAAGAGTGAACAGAGGATTTAAATTTAACGAGTTCAAAGACATATGGAGATATTTGGCATTGGATTGCATACTTGGTAAAGAACTGAGGCAGGGATGAACTGGCAAATATAAACATGGAATAGCCCATTCAACTCGTCGTGCGAAAATTTCGAGTCCCATGTGTAGTGATTTATTTTTTAATTTCTCCGAGAAACGTGTTCCGGAGGGCAGATTTAGTTGCTTCAAGATCTAGATATTATTATTAGACAAAGTATATTTGAAACAAATTTCATCAAAACTGGACCCTTTTTGCTGGAGCGGGATCGTATATGTATATATATTGATTTGAACCACTGGGTTTTTCGTGACATATGGATTCTGGACTTTTTCCAAATGCGTGGATGGCATTATCTGATGGACATCATAAACAAGTTTTCCTGCTTTAAGAAGGGTATAAAAATACTAAAATCAATGCTTTGGAAAAATCTGAAATCATTCATTTTCCATCTGACACAACCCCAACGACTTAGTGGCTGCAACTCTTTCCTTTGAACTCCACGACTTTGACCTCTCACTGGCCTGTCTGGAATACTTTCAACTAATTTAGAGGTAGAAAGAGAGCCAGGTTTAAAATAGACATTGAAATCCAATTACGGATGTAATGTATGTGTATATATATATATACACACATATATGTATATTGTCATTATAAAAAACATCTTCAATTTAATGAAAATGCTCTACATGTTTCGCATCTTTAGATGTTAGCGAACCTCCTACTACAAGGGCCAAGTCACAACTTCTTCTTTTTTATTTATTTCGAATTTACAACAATGTATAAGAAACATTTCTAGTAAATTATTGCTAGATTATATTGACATGGATGTACATGAGGTGGGAAGCTGCACAGTTGTAGTACCCACTAGACAGATTTTTTTCACAGATGTACACTTTCTAGAATTGATCTCTTGGCCACTTGCGTTTCAGGCGGCGAATGGGGTTTTGAGGAATGTGCTGGGGGGATCGAGAGTTTATTAAGGAGTTAGGATGGCCGTGTAGGTTCGAATGGAATTTGCGGTAGAGGGATTTGGCTAAAGGTTGGATAAAAGGGATATTAAGGTCATTATGGAGGGTCAAATTGAAGACATAAAACGGAGCATCGGTTATTTTCCGGAGAACTTTAGACTGCATGGATTGGATTTTGTAGGAGTTGGAAGGCTTTGTGGAACCCCAGAGTTGAATTCCGTAAGTACATATTGGTCTGAGAATGGTCATGTAAATGAGGCGTTTGTTTGTTAGTGTGAGATTAGATCGTCTGTCAAGTAGGTGCAGTAATAGTCTGTACCGTCGGCTGAGTTCTTGTCGCTTCTGGGTAATATGTGGCTTCCATGTTAGTCGTTTTTCAAGTATTAGTCCTGGATAGCGAATTTGGGATTTTTGCAGAATTAGAGAGCTATGGAGGAACACTGGAGGGCAGGATGATCGCCTGAGAGTAGGGCAGGATTTCTAAGGGTTAACTTTGATTGTCCATTTGATGAGCCAGGGTTCGATCAGGCGAAGGTAAGTCACAACTAATATTCAATAACATGACGTGAGTCAGCTGATTGTAATATCGATGGAGTCAGAACTCAAAAAAACTGTTATCCACAGGGGTTTAGTCACTGATCTAAAAACTATTTTATAATTATTATTACCCATACACAAAAAGTTTTTATTCGTCATAATTTAAATCGTTCATTCTATGATTTAATGAGTTTTATATGGGACAATCGTTGCTGTTACATAAAAAGGAAATAAACAAAAAACAATGTTATTAAAGCTAATGAAACGGTTGCAGATAACTACGTTCTAAAGAATTCAAATATATTTAACTTCGTGATTGTTAATACAATATACAAAGAACGATAGAGGATGAAAGAAACATATTAACATCATAAAAAATAGGAAGAATGTAGAAAATAAAAACTCAAGATAAAATATTTAAATAAGATTTTTTTTTTTATTTATTGGACAATGAATGAAAACTTTTTATCCATAGATAATAATAAAAATATTTTTTTAATCTAATAGCTAATCTTCTCATCTGGTTAATCTATTTTTGGATAGACTATTTTAAACAGCGGACTGCTAACATCTGACTGACTAGTATATATGTAAAAACATATTTGGAGAAAAACTAATGATCGTAATATAAATTTTTTTCTTGAAAGAACTTTGTCGGGATAAAACATTTCCTAGGATTTTGAATTGACAGTAGGCAAGTTAGAATGATTTAAATATATCTTTGGAAATCAAATTCAAAAGTAAATTTAAATTCCTACAAAATTTTCTATCCAGAAAAAGATTTTTCAAGACACATTTTAAATTACTGTCATTGGTTCATCTCCAGTTTACAACATGAATTGTGGAATTACTAGAAGAGCAAATAGTGAATTCATTAAGAGTTAGATAACTTATACAAGGAAGACGTGATTTAGTTTATACAAGTGTATCTCACTAATGAACCTTAGCAAATATCAAAGTACAATACTTTCCTATCTTTAGGCCCCGTTCCATAAGTCAAATGGAATGCAGACAGCTGAACAAATTTTTTTTTTGGTCTACAAGACTGAAAAACTTCAAGGCTTTGTTGAATACCTATAATACAATGAAGCTCAATGAGGGACTGGAGTTATAAATTGAACATTAAGAAAAAATGCATTGTAAATTTATTTTATACACACATACACAATTTTCAAAGTTTTTAATTTTTTGAAATGCCCTTTTAAAATGAATTATGAGATTAATATACATTTATTTTTATAAAATTATAAATTAGGAAACGTTTAGAGTTTTCACCCCATATCAGAGTGAGTGCAACATTATAAAATAATATTGAGTAGTATAGACGTTTACTGAGTTTATTTGCAATATAAAAACAATTACGCCCTGTATGGGCAAATTAGTAATTTGAGTCCGGAGTATAAACTCCCCATTCATTAGGTGGACCGATTTTGCTGGGTAAAGACCTCGTTGAATCGTTTGAAGGGGGTATGCTCTATACAAAGTTTTGAAGCGAAAAATCAAAAACCCTGGTGGGTACCGTGTTAACAAATATATATATATATATATATATATATATATATATATATATATATAAATTTAATGGGGGTAATTTTCAGTAAGGATCAATTTAAATAAAACTGTCTTTATTTCTTTCTGTTAATAATTGTTTCCACACTTGATAGAATAAACCAAATGCTAGCCCTAATTTGAAAGATGTAAAAAAAAGATAATATAAAGATGAAAGTGGAAATCATTTCCAATTTTAAAACAAGGAAGAGTTGAATTTTCACTTAATAAGTGCAAGACAGATGGAAAACGAGAATAGATTGAAATAGCTCAGACGTCAAGCATGACGAATGTGTTTTGTGGGCGTACGTGACCCAAAATAGAATTTATTTTTTTTAGAAAAAAAGGAATCTTTTGCATCAGAAGGGTTTGCAACCGCACATACATTTTTCTTTTTTCACATTATGCAAATGGTTTTTAGTGCAAATCATAGCACTGTTCGGTCTTTATTCACTTTCCTTTCTTCTGGTTTTCATGTTGGCAAGTACACTTCAATAACAAAACATTTCTTGAAGTTTGCCTGGCTCGGATTCATGGGATCAATACTCAAATACCTCAATGGTTTTTAACTCCAAGATAAGAAACAGCATTGTATGTTTAACTCCAACATAAGAAACAGCATTCTATGTTTAACTCCAAGAGATGAAACAGCATTCTATGTTTATCTCCAAGATATGAAACAGCATTCTATGTTGAACTCCAAGAGATGAAACAGCATTTTATGTTTATCTCTAAGATAAGAAGTAGCATTCTATTGTTTAACTCCAAGATAAGAAACAGCATTCTATATATAACTCCTAGATAAGACACAACATTCTATGTTTAACTCCAAGAGATGAAACAGCATTTTATGTTTATCTCTGAGATAAGAAGCAGCATTCTATTGTTTAACTCCAAGATAAGAAACAGCATTCTATATATAACTCCAAGATAACACACAACATTCTATGTTTAACTTCAAAGTAAAAACAGCATTCTATGTTTAACTCCAAGAAATGAAACAGCATTTTATGTTTATCTCTAAGATAAGAAGCAGCATTCTATTGTTTAACTCCAAGATAACAAACAGCATTCTATGTTTAACTCCAAGATAAGTCACAACATTCTAAGTTTAACTCCAAAATAAGAAACAGCATTCTATGTTTAACTCCAAGATAAGAAATAGCATTCTATGGTTAACTCTAAAATAAGAAACAGCATTCTATTGTTTAACTCCAAGATAAGAAATAGCATTCTGTATATAAATCCAAGATAAGAAACAGCATTATATGTTTAAGATAAGACGGCATTGTAGACACTCTCTCTCTCTCTCTCTCTCTCTCTCTCACACACACACACACCTTCTCTATCTCTCTCGCTTGCTTCTCTAGCGTTCCCTCTCTGTTCGTCTCTCTGTCTCACCCCTCCTCGCATATGAGAATATCTGACTCATGCTGCTGGTAATGCGCGGCCTGGTTTCCAACAAGTGGATGGCGCGGGTGCGACACAAATACAGGGCATAATACCGTTGTGAATAATTTTCTCTCGGTATTATCATTGTAATTTGCTGTGGACCCGATGCGGATCCCGTGGAACGGAAGAGGTAGAACAAACAGACTGGAGTGTAGCAGACCCACGGATATCCTGTTCCTAGTCAGATAGCAGACCTCCATTCCCTACATCGCGTATTAAAGCACCTTACAAATGTCCTTCCGTCACGTGACAACTGACGGGACAACCTTGAAGAATTCAGCCATCGAAAGGTGAATGAATGAGAAGTACTTAACAATATATTATTGCTCTAAGCGATATTGTTTACATTACAAAAAAAACCGTAGAACTTTGCTTGTTGAACTAAAAATAAATGTAGGAATTATACGTTTTGTTGATAGTATTAAATTCCTTAGACTTACCTGTTACCAATATATGTATTAAAAAAGTATATGAAACCCCTAAGATTTGCTTCGAAGAATTTAGTTCCATCGTTCTCTATCCACATTTCTACGAGTTTTATTTCGCCAGGAGCTTGACGGGCTTCTTCAGATTCACCTTTACGGGGTGATAGATCTATTCAATCAGAAAACTTTTAAAGAGACTGAGAATGAAAATTTTTAATTTTTTTCAGACATTGTTTAAAAATTCATTAGGGACATCATGGAGAGTCAATCCATATGAAGTGGTCCAATCGTGCTTGCTTGACGATTTTAGGAAAAATTTATGTTTTTACTATCAATTACATATAGGATCAGTAGTTCAAAACAATTTTTAACCTGTTTTTTATAGTCAACCATTTAAAAATGGTAGCCATCTTTGTTTCACCGCCCATGGTGATTTTTGAGTTTCGAAGCTCTTACAGAAAACTAGTTTTCTCAGGACTGGTAAATCATAGACTAATAGTTCAGACACCATTGATTTTATCATAGTCTGCTCTATATTTTATATCTTCTTCACTATTTGAATATTTTGAAGCCCAATACCTTAAAACTACCATTGAAAACAACTGTTTATATGTCTCAAAATGTCGTTTTTTAGGGTAATTATTTGGCATAAGGGGATGTATATCTAAGTTGATTTTTGGCATGACGATGGATCTGGCTAAGTAGGTTGTATTAAATGAATTCTTAACCCTGATATTTGTTCCCTTATTTTTTTATAAATTTTTAAACTACAAATTTTTTCAATTTTTGATAATTTTAAGCTTTAATATCCCTGGTGGGGGACTTGATAAAAATCTAATATTTTTATATGTTATACTTCGTTGTAACATAAAACTACTGTTAAAATTTCATTTTGTATATTTGAGCACTTTCGTAGCTATGAATTTTTGAAAATGGTCCTTTTTGGGCCTATTTAGCAATGCGTAAGCTTGTATAATTCATTAAAATTTTATTATTTTTGAAATGGATTGACTCTATAGATGATGTAATTTTAAAGTTTTATAAATATTTTAGTTATTTGAGAAAATTTCATCGTTTTTATAACAAATTGAAGTTAGTACATTAAAAACCAAAAGAAAACATTATAAGAAAGGGTTTTGTCTTTGAACCCTAATCATGTAGATAACAGAAATCGACCAATTTATCACATACTAGCTGAATACCCGTGCTTCGTCACGGCAGATAAGTAGTTGTTTTATTGCGTTAAGTTACGCGTTTCATTGTATAGTCAAAATTAACTCAACTCTTTAATTTTGTGCAGTTTATCATTGCACGGTTCCCGTCATACTATGGTATTCATCAATTGATAAGTAATCAAAGTACAATGTTTCTTGACACTGGGGCGCTCCGGACGGTTATGAGTAAAAGCAGTTTAACCAGTACCGGTAGAAATTCGTTGTCAATAATAAATGGACGTGAAAATTTAAAAATTTATGTTTCCAAGATGTCATTTGGAAACACCCATTATTTTTGCGAGCATTATCAAGAAGTGTTCTGACTGGGGATACTGATGGGTGAGGAGGCTGTGCAAGGGTTCGGGATATTATTACCATCACCAGGTAAAGCGTAAACTCTATGGGGAACAAAATCACAGTCTATTTCTAGTAATTCAAGGACTGCCATCATAGTTTAAAGTAACCGCAATACAAAATAATACTATGAAATAGATAAAGTACAATAACAGCTGTTCTTTTATCGTCCTAGCAACGTATGCTGCCTTTTATCGTCCTAGCAACGTATGCTGCCTTTTATCGTCCTAGCAACGTATGCTGCTAGCTCTAACCAAATAAAAATTCAAAACCCTCTAAAAATACTTAAAAATTCGAATATAAAAAAAAAACTTTCTCAGCGAGTGTTTACGTTCTAAAGGGAGCGTCCATGCAAAATGTTAACATTTTCTGTCAAATGGTTTGGGCTGGGGGATGATAGGTCAGTGAGTGAGTGGTATTTGACAAATATATAGTAGATTGAATTTGATTTATAAATATAAATTTATTTTTAAACAGGAATTTTATTTTATGAAAACATAATATATGGGCCCAACCATGATTTCCAGATCCTTAAGTAGTCAAGAGGAATAGAGGGTGCTGCTTTAACAATCACTTAGGAATGCACTTCGACGATGCAATGCATGCATGTATAATATTACGAAGCCTTTCCTAACTGCATCTTACATTCCTCTTTATCGGATTAAGTAGGCAGAAAATGACATGTGATTAAATACACAGGTCAAGAACAGCTGGTATTTACGTTGATGGACTTTTTTCTGAAAGTTTTCTAGTATCTATTCAATGTATTGTCATTTTACGATTCGATTTACTTTGTTAATTTTTCTTATTACTCATTCTTTATGAACTTCGATTAATGAATGCAAATAAAAACGCAGCTAATAATATTCTAGAGAAGATGGATAGGTGGAGGTATAAATAAAGCGAAAGATAGCTAGAGTTTTGGCCATTTTTTAAACTGGACTTTCAGGTTGACGTTTTAAACGAGCAAGTTTCAGTTTGTGGAAAATTAATAAAATGTTATTGAGAAGATATGGTCGACCGTTGAGATGTAAAAGGTGTTGATCATCGGGGTTTTGGTCTATGTTTTTTTGTATTCAATAAAACCACATTTTATAGTTAAATAATATTTTATTAGCGCCAACGTTTCGGCTTGATATACAAACCTTCTTAATGGCTATGGAGAAAACGGAGAATTGTACCGTTTCAAGTGGGCTACATTTAAAAAAATAGACCGAAACCCCGACGATCAACACCTTTTTAATAAAATGTTATGGTTATATTTTTTCTGCTCGTTTTCATCAATGTATTACAGTCTTCTTCGATTCCTTAGTTTCAATCATGCCAATGAGTATTGTTGATTAAAGGTTACAACATAAAAACAAGAAAATCGAAGACAATAAGACACCTCTCTCCACTAGCATGTCATCTTCGACCACCCTTATCTTAATTTGTGGTCAAAAACTCCCTTCCCTTTCCGGTCTTTTCCCCAAACCAACCAAATAGTTTTCCTTCTTCTCATCCGTAAGCCTATTTCCATCCTGCACTTATTAATTTTACATTTGTTCCAATGTTACCCATTAAATGTTTAATTAAAGCTCTAAGTATAACACACATTTACCATATCGCATTTGTATTTTTAAAGTGACACAACTCAAAAATCGGTTTTATTCACACCGTCATAGTTCCGTCATTCTGACCGTGAAAGACATGGTAAGTATCTCTTTATCAAGCAAAAAAACGGTATGCACCAAGCTACAGAGCTTGTACGCCAGAGGGCACTTGTGTCACCCTTCCTGTCTTAATACTATTCCCCCTACATCGGCAAGAGTGACACATTTTCAATTGAGTTTTATTTTGAGTTGTGCCACTTTAAAAATACTAGTGCGATATGCATCACTCGTCCTAGCCAATGTAGAATGTTTTTACTTTCATGCCTTCTTTATATAAATTAGTATTAACTCTGCTCTCCTTGTTTAGTAGCGCTGATGAAGGTTTGTATTTCAAGCTGAAACGTCGGCAAAAAAATACATTTTCTTATAAAAAGTGTAGTTTTATTAAGATCACCCCTTTACCAAGACCGAAAACCTGACTAAATCTATCTTCTGAGAGAAGAAGTGCTCCTCCGCAGAATTCACAAAGTGGTGATTTGCTCTTTAAGTCTATGTGCGAACAAAGCTAACAAATATACAGAACCATATAAACAAAAAAAATAAATAAATAAAATAATATACATATATATAAATATATATATATATATATATATATATATATATATATATATATATATATAATAGGGAAGATTATTTATAAAACAATAAAGCTTGACATAAAAAATAAAAATAAGATAATAATAATAAAAAAAAAAAATAAACAACTAAAAAAATGAAAAATATATAGAAACACAGTTGAAATAAGACTCTAAATCTATATAAATACAGTTGAACAAAGACTCTAAATCTACTCGAAGAATTTTAGATTTGTTCATAAATAAAATGTTAAATATGAAAATGGTATTTAATTAACTGAATAGATGTGAACATTTTTTAATGTTCTAATGACTCACGAAAAGGTGACATGGAGGCTTCCAAATGTAGGGAAAGTTATAATTTAACAGCAAAATAAAAGATAAAAATGAAATACTGCATTTGTTTTATGTGTAACGGAAGAAAAGAGAATTTAATGATGTGACAATCATTTTCACATAGCACCATTATCAACCCCAATTGTCACCTCAGGAACCCAGTATAGCAAACGAATAGTATGTAACAAAATATTATTTGTTGGGCAAGAAAGAAAAACTCAACAAATGGAATGAAAAGTTAAGCAGGAATAACTTGTATACCGGCTGTGTATGACAGGTCATACGGGAAGAGAAGGTATTCTACTGGTTCAGCCTACATTTGACACTTTTCGGAAGTTTACTGTGTGGGGGGGGAGCAGTCACAGCCCAGCACGTACACACAAAAGGCCTCTTTAAGTTTCACAAAGCCGACTTAAATAAGAGGTGAACTAGGGGTGGTAACACTGAATGGATTATATTTTCGTAGGCTTTCGGCGTTTAAAGAACGAGGTGGGCATTTCATTTTTTAAGACTTATTTTATGACTATGGTATTCATTCCTTTAATCGTTTGTTTATTTGAAGTATTAAGGCTTCAAAAAAACATGGTCGTCAGCGCCCTACCAAGTTACACGAATAAACATCCATGGTCTTGGATTAGGGTGTGTTTGTCTTTTTTACCACTCCTGGCAGCATATTACCCCTAAATTTGTTTATTTAATATTTTATTTACTTTTTATATTTTTTAACGTTATATTTATTTTCCTAAACGTTATACATAGGTATTTTAATTTTATGATCATCCTAATCTGGACTGTTACTAGCTTCCTACCTATGAATAAATAACCATTTACTTTTATTTTCCTGTATTTTTGCATCATGAGGACCATTTACAAGGAATCTGTGCGCCCAGAATATTTTCAATAACAAAATAATAAGACAGGAATGGGAATATAGTACATGGAACCAAAACAAAAATTCTTAAATTTAGGGAAAAAATGCATAATTAAAAGAAATTGAAAATTGATTAAAAATATCATATTAATATATTCATGTTTACTTTCTGAAACATCAACTTCATTTTGACCATTAACAAACAGTTGACAATTAACAATAAATATTGATGATCGCTATATTGTTATTCTACATTACGATATCATTTATTTCATGTAGCCACCTATGACGTGTGTAGCATCTCGTTGCTTTTAAATAAAATCCAATTTGCCCGAGAATTAAATTTAAAAAATAAAACCAACATATTCTCTGTAGAAAACCCCTCGTGGAACAGATCGGAAATCTCCATTCCAAAAATATACAATCCTCCAAGCTTTGTCCACAAATCTTTCCGAATAATTGACAGGCCTGCCCGTCAAGATATTCTCAGTCCATTTTACGACAACTCGACGGAAGATCAACGGTATTCAATTTTAAAGGCTGGATTAACCTACTTCACTTCAATCGAAACGGCTTAAGACGTTTATGTTAAATTGCATTAATTATCATATTTTCATGAAATACATAGTAAATACAGCAGATGCTGCGCAAACTGAGCATATTCATCAGCAATAAAACGTCTAGAAATAAACATAAAAAAGAAAGAAAACGACTAAAATAAACATAAAAAGGTAAGTCACGCTCCTGATGAGGCACCAATGGTGTGTAAGATGACCATTATAGTCCGAGAGCTGGCAACGCACTTTTCATGAAGTGTTTTATGCACCTTGAAATTTTGCTATAATATACCTCTTTCGTAGATAAGAAGGTATGTATGTGTTTCCTGGACATACCTTGGAACACCAGGTACTGCGCATAGGGGAAAGGTGCAAAACAATATTTCCTAAAAATAGTGTTTTAATCAGAAGCCAATTATCTTTAACGTAAAATTAAGACAATTTTACAATGATTAATAAATATGGTAGGCACATTTAAGGGGTATAATACGTTAAAAAAAATTAATTGTTTTTATTCTCATATTAAATGAGAGTTTTATTAGCACTGCCATTTAAATCGGAACAGCTGTACAAGATCATATGAGCAAGAACCAATGAGAGCGCAGGGAATAACCACAACTGCGCGGTGCTGTCATTCACTCTTACGGTTACGCGCATTATATTGCAGTCTATCATATTCAACATTTATGTTTATGTTTACTGATAATTATACCCCACAAAAGTGTCTGCCCTTTTGTTATTATTTTCAAATATGTTTACTGAAGACGCTGTTTAAATCGCAGTGTGAATAAAGAACTTCATTTAATATTAAAAATAAAAACTAGGTACTTAGTTGTTTTTTTTATTATCATTTTAACCCCCATAAAAGTGCCTGCCTTATTTATTATTAATTTGAAAATTGCCTTAATTTGCCATTTTTTCCATTAAAATAGTTGGCTTCTGAATAAAACTCTACTTTTGGGCAATATTGTTTTGCACCTTTCCCCTATGCGCAGTACCTGGTGTTCCAAGGTATGTCCAGGAAACACATATTTACCTTCTTATCTACCTAAGAGCTACATTATAGCAAAATTTCAGGGTGCATAAAACACTTCATGAAAAGTGCGTTGCCAGCTCTCGGTCTATTAATTAGTAAATCATATTTATAAGTATGCACTCTTCAATAATTATAAATTTTGGACCATTTAAATTTGTTGTATTTAGTTGAATAAATTCAAATATTTCATAAGTATTAGCTTATAGTTTAACACATTGACTTGATTTCAAGAAGGCAGGTTTTTCATTCGCTTCGATTGTCACATAGCTATAATAAGATGGTGACACTTTCTTATAACACTCACTATCCTAACTTCTCGTTTATTATACTCAAATAAAGGAGCAGTGTTGCGCAAAACTAACGTTAGTTTACTCTATCTAAGATAACACTCACGTTATATTTTTAGTTTTGTTTTAGATTTGTATAATTTTTAGTATTTAGTATGGTAATTAGTTTAATTTATGCTAAAGCGACCTGAATTTATGATTTTAGTTTAGTTTTAATTTTTAATTCACTAATTAGTTTATTGAGAAAATAGACTGTGCATTTTCCTCCATTCACTGTACTAATACATACTTTGATTCAGAAGAAGGGTAACAAAAATAGGTATGTATGTATTTCTGTTTAAATAAAGAATGCTTATTTATGAAAAATAATGGAAAGAAATAGACAATCAGGCCAACGGCCATAGCCACGTTGAATGCACTGGTTCCCATAGATCATCGAAGTTAAGCAACGTCGGGCGTGGTCAGTACCTGAATGGGTGACCGACCACGTGCTGTTGGCATTATAGAAAAGGGCGGCAACCTTTAGACAGCCCGGCGTTAATAGCCCTAATGTTGATACGCCGTTAAAAAAAAAAATAAATAAAAAAAAAAAATAGACAATCAGGTTACAACTTACAACTTTCTCCTATTCATAACAAAATTAAAACAAATTAACAAGTTATATATTTTTTTTTTTATAATTCAGTTAATTATTAAAATAACATATAGTTTTCATTAATTCACGTTATTTTTGTGAAACTAAACTAAAACTTTAATTTAGTTTTAGAAATTCCCAATGATTCAGTTTTAGTTTTAGTTTTTTTTTAGGTTGCAATTTTTAGTTTAGATTTAGTTTATTCCAAAAAGTGAATGTACTTTTAATTTTAGTTTTAGTTTTTAGTTTTGCCCAACATTGTAAAGGAGTAGTGAAGAACGTGAGTGCTTTGTGTGAAATATGACCTTCTGTCACATATACATATGTCACATAGTTACATCCGTAGCAAGAAAATAAAATGGAGACTCTCGACCAAAACGTGGCTTGGGACAGTCAAGAAAGGAAATAAAGGCGAAACCGAAACTATGGCACACAAGTAAACAATCTTAAAGAAGAGGAAACAAAACAATCAATTTATTTGGTCCAATACAATTTCATGGGGAACCTAATCTACCATCTGAAAATCACTGGGAATTAGATTTTCAATTGAACAAAATCTTCCGCACAAAAGAGAGAACATAAAAAAAAAAAAGTTTCAAATTTTTAAGAAAAACCGACATATTCAAAATTATATATTTTATTTTTAAAGCTAATATTCATTATAATATATGTTCTTTATTATACATTTATACATATAATTATATTTTTTTTTTTTTTTTACGGCGCATCAACAATTAGCGCCGACATCCAGGGTGCAGCTAGGAATTTTCTCAGCGAGCCCTGAGATGAAAAAATTTCTGTCCCCGGGGGGGATCGAACCCACCATCTCCCGCTTATGAATCTAGCGCGCTAGCCACTAGACCACGGGAGACCCCATGCGTTGTTATTATTCCCATTGTTATTATTGTTAATTCTAGCATAATTCTTTTAATCTGTTCATTATCATTTGATTATCATATATTTTTTTATGTGGCGTTGACCTTCAAAAAAGCATATATCCAAATTGTAAAACTTTTCAGGGGACACAGAAACTACTAGGCTAGTATAATTTTTTTAAAGAAATTTACGAGGTCAACCTATCATTAATTTCAAGGGTTTGCTATGTGAAAAAAAAAAGTTTTAGAAAAAAAAAATTATTTTGATGAAAAAGAGGAATTAGAAAGCCATCGTCTCATATTTTACTTGTGATTGACGGTAGCCAATGAACCTAAAGAATAGGGTAGAAAAAATGGCTAAGATATACATAAGTACAGAGAAGACGGTATTTGTTAACTAATTTTAAATCAGTTAGAGCATACTGTTATTTCTGTGCTTACGAGGATATTTGCCATTTTTTATTTGGGACCTTTGTTATTTTTTTTTATTTTTGCTTACTCGTAAGTACGTTCTGTATAAAAAAATACTAATCAATTTTTAATGGCCGAATTTATGTTAAAACATATCGCACTAGTATTTTTAAAGTGGCACCACTCAAAATAAAACTCAACTGAAATTGTGTCATTCTCGCCTATGTAGGGTCCTTAGGATTAAGACTGGAAGGGTGACACAAGTGCCCTATGGTGCACAAGCTCTGAAGCTAGGTACATACAGTTTTGATGGTTGATAAAGATATATTTACCATATCTTTCACAGTCATAACTATGAATGTGTGAATAAACCCGATTTTCGAGTTGTGTCACTTTAGAAATACTAGTGCGATATTATTAATAACATTTAGCTGAAGAAATCGAAAACGTTCAAGTATGAATTTTCTGAAAATCTAACGTTTTCTATTAGCCGAATCCCAACTATTTATTCCAAGGCTTCAAAAATAAACGTTATCCATTACTTCAGTATTAGGATTATTTATTTAAGTTTTAACGTCCATTTATTATTAAAAACGAATTTTAGGACGGGTTATCTATAGGTTACCACCCTTTTCTAGCCAGGATAGGGCTGATGCCTTTTCGTTTTTCAAAAGAAAAGTCACCATCCCTAGTGGAGTCGAACCTTTGACCTTAGACACGGAGTGCATACGCCTTAGCACCCACGGCCACCGGGCCTCCGAATATTAGGAGTATGAATGTTTGCATGAAGGTAAAACACACTGAATGAATTCAAGAGACTATAGTAAGACGAGAGTGGGACAGCGGTGAAGGCCTTCGCTAGAGTGATGCCTAACCTCGCTTTGAGCACAGTTCAAGGGAGAGCATTGCCCTAGCCTCTCGCAGCCTAATTTCACCCCACCCCAAGCATCCACCCCCGTCAAGAGAGATGTCCTGAAAAATAGGATACACACAAATATAGTACTACCATTAAGAACCATATTCTTCATTATAGCTTATGGCCATTTTGAAATTGGCGTTAGTTCATAATAATACGCCGATAGAAAAGAGATAATGGAGTCGGGTTGTATTAATAACTGAGAAAAGTAGGGTTTGGATACATTTTGAGGGAAGGATAGATGAAAATAAAAATATTTTATCAATCAAGAAAGAAATCATGAGCAATACAGTGGTAGAAAATATTGTTTCTAATTTTACATATCCTGTTTTAATGCCAAATATATTTTTGTTCTATAATCAATAAAAGAAACTAAGGGTAACAGTTAAAAATAACCGTTCAAATAAGATAATGGAAGGATTACAATAAAATATTTTATTCATAGACATGAAATGTTTTGGGATCGTATATTTTCCTTGATACCTCGAAAACGGTTAGGAAATCGTGGTAAGTGGAAGATGACTATTCGAGAGTAATAAAAAATAGAATCAATGACTACTCTCCATGGTAGTAATTTATATATATATATATATATTTATTAATTGAATTCCACAAATTTGGCAAGCTACTCAGTATACATCTTACGTATAGGTCAACGTTCAAAGTGAAAAAATAAATAAAAATTAAAATTAAATAAAGAATAAAGAAAATAAGATGGTAACTACAGGTAAACCGCAATAAAAAGAACCAGGGAGTGCGCACGCGCTGCCTCCAGCCCATGCGGGGGAAGGCCTATCTCCCCTCCGCCCACGCCCCTTCTAGTTCTTTTGTTTTTGGCTGGACTACAACAAATTGTACCAAAGAAAATTAAAATAAAATACGAAATAACAACTAAGCCGCAAAAATAACTGAAATGAAAAAATAGGCAGGTAAAAGAATGCATAAAATATAATAAAACATTATGAATTTCATTTCTGGCCGAAAGTTTTACATTAGTAATATATTGGCTTTTAGTAAAAAAAGAAATTCCACAGAACGTAGCATGAAGTACCTGGAAGGGGTTTCAGAGACAATTCACACTCACATGTATAAATAAGAGGTCAAAAATGTCTAGTGTTCTTTTTATCGACTTACCCATAATATTTTCAAGCTCATGTAATGGTCCTTACCTAGCTTGCAAGTGGGTATTTTATGGTTCCTGATATAATCAAAAGAGCAGTGGACATTTTTGGCCTCTAATTTATCGTTGTACCATTCATCATTTCTACCAATTGAGATGAACACCAATATACCAACCATCTGTGCTTCTTTAAATAAAATAAAATAATTAGTGATTGAAATTTTAGATAGAGAGTCGAAGTGTACAAATAGGGAAATTTAAGGTCGAATAATGATTCATAAGAAGGCTGCGGGATGTTCTGAACTTCATCATTGCTAGTGAGGGATATCATTATTGAAGATGTTAAGTATAATGAAGCATGCGTGTGAGAACACCAAGTAATTGTGTGATGATGAACTTCAGCAGACAATGGCCAAGTCAAGATAGAAAGCCGCCTTAATGTGAGGTTAGGGATGGGAGACTGGACTAAGATAGAACCTCACCAAGTCTTCGTCATAATCAAACAACAGCATTTTTATAAATAGTAACTAGCAAAAAGATACGCTAAATCATTTGATAACTACGAGGAAACAAAATGGATAAAACTCCAAAACCAAACGCATAAATACTCAATGTACTAAGAACAACAGAAAGAAGAAGCGGATAGGAAAGTCAGAATGATTTGGATAAGGCTAAGAGAAAACGTCACATTTTCAGAAAAATCTACTACATTTAAAAGGTTTTTGGGTGCGCACAACATTATTCAGTAACAAATGCCTTAGGGACGAAGGAAGACTAAGGAACTTTTAGATGACCGTAGGTACGCGTCGGTTATTGATTTTTCTTCTTTGATACAAGAAGCCGTAGTGGGAATTAACAAGTATACACCTGAATGCCGAATTCCCCATTACTTTTGAAACTAGAAGGCCTTCAGACAATTTATTTAATTTGTATGGCAAATGTTCAAGGATAGTGTACCATGGTCTCACATTTAGAAAATATTTGGGACATCTGGCTCAAAGGTGAAAAAAATTCAGACACATAGGAAATACTTTTTTATTTACCTGAATATTCATAAGTGCCATATATATATATATATATATATATATATATATATATATATATATATATATTTAAATTTTAATGTCCATTATTATTAATTGAGAATTACTGGACGTGTTCTCTGTAGGTTACCACCCTTTTCTAGCCATGATAAGGCTGATGCCATTTTCTTTTTTCTAAGGAAAAAAGCGACCACCCCATAGTGGGAATCGGACTCACAACCTTTGGCACGGAGTGTTAAGTACTCAAACCTCAACAGTCATGGCCAACTGGTCTATATATATATATATATATATATATATATATATATATATATATATATATATACAGTGGAACATGGATAATTCGAAATCTTGTTTAATTCGAATATTTCTCTCTGTCCCTAGAATTTAGGGCATAAACAATGTAAAAAAAATCGTGGTTAATTCGAATAAAATGTTGGATAATTCGAATTTTTTACGAGTCTGTACCTCCAATGGGAAGTGGACAGAGAGGCGGTCGTTCTTAAATCTTGTGAAAATATTCTCCTCTCAGGTAAGAAGGATAGTAAGATACGGACAAGAAGCGCGGCGGTCTCACAGTCTAGTTCTTGGACTCTAGGAGTTCTGCAAAGTGGTGGGTTGCGCTTCCTTCCTTCCAGGGGTTGGTGTTACATACACCATCCTGTCGTTTTGTCCTAGAATTTCCTCCCACCATCCCTCCGATCTTGCCAATGAAAATGACTTTTTTCCAAAACAATAGTCTTTTATTTTTACTTTTTTAATAAATTATTTATTACTTATGTACGTTATCATCAATTCATGAAATGTTTGTTTTTCTTTAAATAAAATGTATTTTTTTTTTTAATTTAAAAATGTGAAAATATGAATTTCGATTTTTTAGCCCTTTATTTTCAAAACCTTTTGTAATTCGAATTTTGGATAATTCGAACTTTTTTATCGGTCCCTAGGGGTTCGAATTATCCAAGTTCTACTGTATATATCCGTTAGAAAATAAAACCAGTCATTCACATCTTTTAATATTTATTTTTAATGCACATGTAGGTACATTAATTTTCATTACTCTTTTACTGGTCGTTTGTGATTTTCCCGCCAATATCAATTTATTTATACCTATTACTGTATCTATTATTTTAAAAAAGTCAAGAAATGTTGATATTTCTTTGCTTATATGTATCATTGCCATTTTTATACTTGTGGGCGTTATTATTTTATTTTTTTCCATTACTCTCATCTAAGTTCTGTATAAAGCTATTGATTACTAATCATTAGGGACCGGATTCTAAGGTTTTCGCCTATTTTTTGTCCTTTCTCCTAAGCATGACAATGATAGGTTTTTTTTATAATAGATTGAACCTATTGGAACATTTTTATCACCTAAAAAAACGTAAAATGGATTTCTAAATAAAAACACCTATTTTTTGAACATATTGAAACATTTTTATCACTTCCAAAAACCTAAAATGGATTTTTAAATAAAAACCTAAATAGATCTATTATGCCTGATGAAAAAACCGAATTGGATGCTTATTTTAGCCTAAAAATGCGGTCCCTACAAATCATCAACTTATATGCTCTTAAAAAATTGTTTTATAACCTATTGTTTACATGATTGAGGACTTTGTTTACTACTGTAGTTATTCTGGCTTATATTTTTTTTTAGCTGAAGAACGCTGCCGCAGAGGCCTGCAAGCCAAAATGTTCGAAAAATATTTTTTTTTTTAAATCTGACTTTTCTCTCAGCCGAATCCCAACCATTCCTTGACTTCTTATCGCCTCAAAGGCTAATTACACTGTTCTGCACGAAAATCCTCCTTCAAACCAAAACATGCTTTCTTACTGTTTTCAAATGTGCTGAACACGAATTTGAAGTCAGATTCTGTCTATCACGCACAGTTTCTTGAGCAATCCTAGTTTTTTATTCAAAAATGTGAGTTATTTGTAAATTTGACGAATTTTTTTTTTGGCATCAAAACATAGTGAAAAAAATTCAAAAGCCCGATGATTTTGAGCGCAATGAAGTATATTTGAACGAAAAAAAATTTGATGGGAATATTACAAGTGGTTGAAGAAATATGGCTAAAAGTGTTTTTTTCAGTTTTTGATCTTGAGGCAGGGATTTGGTCTCTACCTGTATCTTTAGGGGAATGACCTTCCTTTCTCTTTTATGGTGGTATCCTTTTCCTTTATGGTGTTTTTAAGTTTTTTGGAAACGAAAAATCTAGAGACTACCGAAAAATAGTCCAAGAACTGCTTACTTCATATAAAACATTGAGATGCAATATGTCCTTAAAAATGCATTTCCTGCATAGTCACCTAGACTTTTTCGCCCCAAATTTGGGTGCAGTTTCGGACGAACATGGAGAACGATTCCACCAAGACATATCCAGAATGGAAAAAAGATATACTGGCAAATGGAATGAGAAGATGCTGGCGGATTACTGCTGGACACTGCAGCGGGAGACAGAGGAGGAAGAGTACAAAAGAAAAAAAATACTCATTGACGATGTGTGTATATTTTTTGAGTTGTGTCATGTCTAGTATTATACCTGATAGCATGCAGGATTCAATTAATTATATTTTACCGTTGAAAAAGAAAAGAAATCTGTTATAATAAAGACAATAATTTTCAAATACAATTTTTCATTTTTTCCAAGTTTCTCCTCTTTTCTCCCAAAATCAGAGGATGATAGAATTTTTCTGAGTTCAGATTCGGACTCAGCACACCTGAAAACATGAGAAACAGGCAAAATTGTTCAAGGGAGGGGAGAAAAGTTTTTTTTTGCAGAACAGTGTTATTTTCATTTCACGACGAAAAAAATAAATTCCCTGTCAAGTGATAGAGTACGTCACAGTTTTGGAGACTTCCAGTCATATTTAATTTTCATTTAATATAACTGGAAGAGAAAAAATTAAATAAATAAATAGAGACTTTTAATAAGTGACATAAAGCTACGAGACTAGGAAGAGGAATGGGAGATGGTAGAGGAGATTGCAAAGTTGCCTTTAATGGATAGGAGTGGAGGGGAGATGGTTGATGACGTAGGGACAACAGGTAGGAGTGGGGAGGGGAGATTACGCAAGGAGGGTCATCGCCCCTACCCTGTATCTGGGTCATCCCCTCCCCTCACGCCCCTCCTTCATCCCCTCCATCTCCTACTTCATCCCCACTCCTACCTACCTAGTCCCCCACCACTCTCTCCTTTACCACCCCTCCACTCCCCTCCAGGTTATCTCCTGTTTACACTCAGATCCCGTATCCTTCAACTCGTCCAGAGATAATTCTATACCAGGGGAGGCCTTCGAGATTCTATCGCATAGTACAATGCTGGACCACTTTCACTTTTATCTCATGTCGAAAATAATATGAATGGGCAGAAAATTATGACGTTATAAATAGATTTATTCATCAGCCCAATGTCTAGCTCAAACGAGCTTAGTATTTGTCATGGGTTTGTTTGCGAAAACAACATCCAGTTACTTGTGAAGTATCTGCAGTGATTATAACAGTGATTCAGCGCACGCGCATACCTCATTAGCTTTTTATTGGCTAATCGTATGGGCGATTCTATTGGTTGTTGCCGGTAGTAAAGTAAACTTTTAACACTCAAGTCAATCCAACTCGAAAAAAATTAATAGAATTCTATTAATTTTAGCAAGTTGGATTGACTAGAGTTTTGATAACTTCTTTCCCATAATGCGAAATAAATATAAAATATAAATATGTTATAGAACCAAAGGACAAAAAATCGGTTAGAAGGCCCGTAAACTTCACAATTACCATTGATTTTTATAATATTAACCTTTTTATTGATAAATATTGCTTGCTGAAATATATTCTTATTTACATTTATGCATTACAAGCACAAAATTGTTACTTACAAACACAAATTATCTAACGGTTAGTTAGAAACCATATTTTATAAATATAGTAGTAAAAAAAAAGTTACTTTTAGTAGCGATTGCAGTGATTTTAAATACTATATTAACATTTCATTACTATATTTTATATAGTATGGTTTCTAACCTAAGATAACATCCAAAGAATGAATAGATAACCTGCAAAGAACCAGTAAGCTAATCATTAAGTACCAAAATCACTGTTTAAAATCACGACAGATACTTCAAAGTAACTGGATGTGGTCTTCGCAAACAGACCCCTTCTCATTATTGCTTGTTCCCTAATTAGTGACAAGTATTCGTTCAAAAGCTTGGGAACCGCATATTAATGACATTGAATATTAATGCTAAATTATTTTAATTGTTTTGTATTTATCTATTTTTAAAATAGCGAAGGGTCATGTAAAAACACTTCAACTTCTCAGAAAAATTCAGGATCTTCTCCCAGTGGTTCTTTGGGCCCAGTCGAAGGATATCCATTGCGCTTTCACTTTGTTATCCTTGATTATGCGAAATACAGTCCCCCTAGATAAAGCCATTTCTCGAACGATGTCCCTGACTCCTTTATTTAGAAATGCTTCCAATGTTGCTAGGTCATAAATAATATATGTTTCTTTGCGGTATGGACGCTCTACCTGAGTGCGCGGGGAATAAGCAGTAAGACATAGATCGCCGCACAAAGGCCGCGAATACATTTAATTTAATACTCATAGGCATTTAAAAAAAATAGAAAAAAAAGTTTATCACTTAATGATGATTATTTTTTATCAGAAGGTAATGGGAATGCTAAGTAATGGTGAGGAAAGGAATATGGGTGTAAAAGGAATGTACATCGAAATGAAGGAAAAGTAATTCGTCTGTTATTTCGTAAGATTCTATATTAATAGATTAGGTACATAAGGTGGCATAAATTCTCCATTAATTAATAAGTTAATTGGAATTAAGTGAGAGTCTAGAGACCAGAGAAAGTAAAAACAATTATTTAAATAAGGCAAGATGTTAAATAGAACAATATAAATTCTGTAAATAAGGAAATAAAAAATTATATTGTTAAATCTTACGAAAGTAGGTGGAGGGAAAGATTATGCAAATAATATTCTTAAAGAAAGTAAAGAAAGCTCCCATGTTTATGAAATACAGAATATTTTACTTTTTATATGCAACAGAGTACTTTTATATGTCCATTCATATAAAGATTTTTTTTTTTTATAACACCACAGAATTTAATGCAAGGTACTAGACTACTTGGAATAAAATTCTTATAAATTGAGAGAAGTATAATTTGAACTCTCAGTAAAATTTGCTGTTTTAGTTTTAAGCCATTTCTCTTTATATCGGTGTAAGCTATTTTATAGGTAAGAATTATTTAATTTCTATCCACTCAAGCATATAAACTTCTCATTTAGCACTTTACAATGTAGCTTTTTAGATTGGAATGAAGTCTTCAAAAATTGTCTTGAAATATTCAGCGATCCTACCTTCTAGATACCGAAAATTATGCCCATTAGAGTTATAAATAGTTATATATATATGACCTCGCCGTATCAACGCCTACCTGAGTGCCAAGTTTGGTCAAAATCGGTACAACGGTGTGGATTTTTATGATGAACAAACACATAGACAGAAAAAACACCTGATTTTATATATATATATATATATATATATATATATATATATATATATATAGATTTAAACAAAATTAATCATGAATGATGGATCCACTTCTAAGGAATGTTCTTAGTCACGCAGCTCCTGCGTGACGGATGAAACGCATTATACCTCTGCATTAGAAAGAAGTGACGAACAGCCTATGGAGAATCAGGCAACGGACCTTGCCTCTCCCAAAATAAAGGTGACACGGCTAGAAGCATCCTCCCCCCCCCCTCCACCTCGACGACCCCTTTAGCTAGAATATTAACATTGACTCTTATTTTTAGGCGCGAACTTGCTTCCCCTTATCAGCCCGCGTAAACAGGACACCGATAAGGAGGCCTAATGTTTTCGGGACGGCTAGTAGATGTCCCTATGTCGAAAGGTAGTCCTTGACTTACACCTGACACCGCTGGTGTATAGTGCGTGAGCCAACATGCGCCCGATGTTTCGCACCCACCTATGACTGGCCGTTTTTTCACGGTACGGTCATTTATGCCACAGCTCCCAGAACATGACCCTCAGAAATAGCATTGCCCCTGTGTACACTATTTATATTTTTCTTTAGAATTCTGTATATAGATATCTGTATTTTTATATTATTTATTTATTCCTCTGGAGAGCTCCACATCAAGAGTGATCTGCTCAAAAGAGTAATAAAGAAAAGGAAAGGGGAAAAATTGAGAATAAATAATAATAAGAAATATAATAAAATAATAGTTTACGAGTCAATTGTTCATGTTCCGAAAAGTAAGTAAAATCCAATGATAGGAGATAAAAAAAGGCTTTAATTGTAACAATAATCGATCTAATAATATGGTGTACAACCGTTAAAAAAAATAAAAAAAGTAAATAAATAATTAATGAATAAATAAGTAATAATAAATAAAAAAGTGAATAAAATAAAATAAACAATAAGAATCATTCACTCGACAAGACGAAGTAATTTTATGCAGACTACGTATAGGCCACACCCGACTTACCCACTCATACTTACTGGACAGAAAGGAAAGACCAATGTGTAGACTATGCAACAGAACATTAACTGTAAAACATATCCTGACGGACTGTAGACAACGCAGCAACTTAACGATTCCTCATGACTTACATGACTTACTGACAGAAGGTAGTCCGTACATTCAAACTATATCGAAAGTATAACTATATGTCATTTTTAATGGAAACATTTTATTCTATATTATTTTATTGTATATAATATTTTTATATATACATATTTTTTTTTAATTTTATTTCTTTTTTTTTAATACTTTTTGTTACCTTCGTTTATTTTTATAACCAACTGACTATCACTTGACTACCAGTTGACTGACTTTGATTCTGCCGTTCTTATGAGGTCGTCGCTCTTGTTGCGAAACTCAACAACAATAAATAAATAAACAATAAAACTAATAATTAATAGAAATAAATAAATTAATTATAATATATATATAGTTCCCGTAGATCACCGAAGTCAAGCAACGTCGGGAGTGGTCAAAACCTGAATGGGTGACCGACCACGTGCTGTTGGTATTATAAAAGGGTGGCAACCTGTAGATAGCCCGGCGTTAATAGCCTTATTTTTCATACGCCGTTGAACACGAAGAAAAAATAATAAAAAAATAATATATATAGAAAAGAAAAAATAACCGTAAATCGACTACTATATATTTGTCAAATACCACTCACTCACTGACCTATCATCGCCCAGCCCAAACCACTCGACAGAAAAATTTGAAATTTTGCATGAACACTCCCTATAGAACGTAGACACTTGCTCAGAAAGATTTTTTTGGTATTCAAATTATTAAGTATTTTTAGAGGGTTTTAAAGTTTTAGTTGGTTAGAGCATACACGCCAAGCAGCATGCGTTAACATATCAGCTGTTACCGTGTGTGTCTATTTCATAGTACTATTTTTAGTTGAGGTTAATTTCAACTATGCTGGCAGTCCTTTAATTACTAGAAATAAACGTTGATTTTGTCTACAGGTTAAAATTACCATTTTAATTGCGGTTCATTTCAACTTGTTCCCCCACAGAGTTTACGCTATACCTGATGATGGTCCATCCTAGGTAATAATATCCCGAACCCTTTTACAGCCTATTCAACCGTCAGCATACCCAGTCTGAGCACTCACTTCTTGGTAGTGCTCGCAAATATAATGGGTGTTTGCAAATGACATATAGGAAACAAAATTTTTTAACTTTTAACGTACATTTATTATTGACAACGAATTTTAACCTGTAGTGGTGTTAATTTTTATGTTAAATTATTTAAGGCAATAAAATTACTACTTATCTACCGTGACGAAGCACGGGCATTCAGCTAGTAAAATATATAAATGAATGAATCGGTTGAAAATTATTGCAAGATCAGAAATTTTGTTTGGAATTTAAATCGTGGGTTATTTGTAATATCAATATATTTCATTGTATGTAGTCTTTAGGTAAGTCAGTATGGTGGCAATATTTAAACTACTATCTGATAACAGCTCACTTCGTTCACCGTGGTGCTTGTAGATGCAGTTTGTTAGTAGGTGTTTCACTGTTAAAGGAACGTTCCACGTATCGCACCTAGGCTTGTCTTGTTTAGTATATAGGTGTGAGTGAGTGAGTCTTGTATGTCCAATTCTTAGTCTTGTTAATACAACTTCGTCACGTCTTGTTCTATGTTCTCTTGATGTATATTATTACTTAATTAACTTTATGAATCTAAGATAATATCATTCTAATTTATCGTTCTTCAAGAAAGACTAAATTATTTTCTCTCTGTTTATAGGACAATATTTAAACTAAATATCCTGTAGAAGGTTCTAAACATCCGATTTAATTATTAATAATTGTCTAAAAAATAATAACAATATATCCTACAAGTTATTTACAGACATTCATTAATAATTATTCAAAAATGATTATGTCATTATTCCTTTATTAACGAATCTTGCTTGAGAAGGAGGAATTGTCGGCCTTAATAAAAGTACAGTAAGGTTCCGATTAACCGAGGTCCGGTCAACCGAGATCCCATTAACCGAGGTATCAAAAGGAGGCCTGAAGAGGAGGGGGGGGGGGTTGGCTATGTGTATATATATGAAGTTGAGCCAATGGCCACGACGGGAACTTCATACCGCATCTCAGACCAAGGAGTAATTTCGGCCTTCAAACGATTCTACAATAAGAAGCTTTTGTCTGAAATGCTATTAGCAGAAAAGCAAGGGTTAATTCAAAAATTAAAGAAAAGATCTATTAAGGATGTGATTAATATGGCTGCTGATTCTTGGCATTCTGTAAATAAAGCCTGAAAAACCTGTGGCCTCGAATTATCCATGATAGCCAGACAATTGACGAACCTCCAACAAATCAGGAGTTGTGGGATTTGTTAAAAGACCTCAACTCCCTGGATATAATGGATTCCGAAGTTATAGATTGGTTAAACGACGACACAATAAACAGAGCGACAGTCCTTACGGAGGATGAAATTATTAATGAGGTAATGAAGTCCAATCCCGAAGAAGATGAAAGAGTGTTTTAATCTGCTTGACAGATCCCTTCACTATTTAGAAAGCAGAAGCGATGTACCGCCAAATGAACTCATGATTCTAAGAAAATGGAGGAACACAGCTGCTGTCGACAGAAAAAGTTCATTTAGGCAAGCCACAATTAAAGATTTCTTTTTTAAAAAATAATGTCACGGTTTCTGTTATTATTGTTATTACTACATATTATTATTATGCATTATTATTATTAAATATTCGTTTTTTAGCATATAAGTAGTTTTTATTCAAAAACAACCTACATTTCCAATTGCTATTGGTATGGTTCCGATTAACCGATTATTTCGATTAACCGAGGTAACCTTAGCCCTCATCGACTCGGTTAATCGGAACCCTACTGTACATTGTTTAATATAAAAATGAGTTATATTTGTCAATGTTTCGGTTCTGGAGTTTTAATATTCTACTTGAAGTTTTTACAGGATAGTATTTTTGTTATTAATGCTGCATTCTCCAGTTGTTGTTTTTTTAAAAAAAAAAAAATATTATGAATATTGTTACATTTACAATATTTAAACATTTTCCGAGAATGCGCTTAAACTTTTGACCGACCTAATTCATTCATTATGTCGTCATTCATAATACCGCAGAAGAAAAGCTTTGAAAAATAATATCTAAAAACATACATACACAGTGATGATGCGCAAAATTGAAATAAATGAAAGACTTCTATTGATTCTTAAAATTATTCAATGCTATTCATTCTTTTGAGATGATTTTTTTTTTTTTTTTTTTTTTAAACCTTTATTGATAATTACAACAATATGTAAACATATTTCCAGTAATTTTGCTGGTTTTGGAAAGTAAGATGGTTTAATATTATTAATTTCCTTTCTTCATATGAATATGAGACAAATCATTTCAGATAGAAAGTAGGATGCAGTCATATATGCATCATATGTGTTGATCAATTAATTTTATTATTTATTCATAATTGCTACATTTTATTATATTTTAATTTACTTACAAAACCATTATTTCCTAACGCTTACTTTATATCCTACATTATTAAGCATTCAACATTCCTTAATAATGCAAAGAAAAAAAAATCAAGACAATTTTTTAAATTGTTAATTCGTAATTTAATTTAAAAAACAAAACAATATGCAATATATTGATATATATATATATATATCAATGTATTGAACATTGTTTTTTTTTTGAAAATTATATCCTTTGAACCAGTTAAAGATAAACTTATGAAAATAGAACCTTCTTTGTATAGAATTTAATAAGCTTTTGAATGGTTACCGAAAATCCTAAAGATTTTTATTGCTGTTAATGAAATATTTTATTTATAGTACTTCCTTAACTCCAATTGGAACCAACTATTAACTATCTTAGATTAGATGAATTTCTAACATCCGGAACAAGTTTCAACTGAATCAATCGTTTCTGAATACCAAATATGCGAATTAGTGTGGAAAAGTATTTGTACCGTCGTTCTCGCAAGCCGTTACAGATATCGCTTTAAACATGGTTTCATTCGTTTTCCTTTGTTAAGAAATCCATAAAACGAGTACCTGCAAGCATATTAACTTAACCGATTTTTTTTTTACCCCAAAAACCATGTTCTTTTGGACGGATTCTTCTGGTTAGGAAACTTGACCTTTTAAATAAGACAACAGTTTTTTGTACCAAATTTCATTCAAATCGGACCATTTTTCAGACAGCGATAGCACTAACGGACAAATTATATATATATATATATATATATACCCTAAGGCCTACTATCCATTCATGGATGATTGCGTCATGAGGTCAACCTCATAAGCTGGTTTCCACCCTAAGGGGGAGGGAGGAATCGCACTAATAAATATTGTGCTTATAAAAATTAGTATAACTTTTAATTAATTTGGGTTCTAGGATGTAACATATGGTTCAAAATTTTGGATATGAAAATTATTATTATAAAGAAGGGTCACGTAAATTGCTCTGAAAACGCTGCTCAGATAAAGAGTATCGCCTAAAGTGGCGACCTTTGAGCGAGCCCAACCTTTGAGCCAGGGGTGGTTAGGAAAGTGAGATAGACCACTTTCTCTATAGAAAGCTGTGCTCCTCTTCCTGGGCCACTGACCCTCTCCAGTACCGCTATCCAGCAAGAGTTCTTACCTAACACAGCCTCTAGTCGATCCGGCGAGTCTAGGTCTCTCTCATGGAGGCTCAACGTACGGTCCTTTGTTTGTAGCAAATTGGTTAGTAGACCTCACGTGTTGATATTCCGAATAAATGGTATAGGGGAGATCGTTGACCGTCGAGATTGTGAAGTTCGGCCGTCAGAATTGATTAAATTACATTTCAGTGGATTTTATCTCTCACTCGATAGGAGGAAGCCCGTTTAAGACGTCGCACAGTGGTGCCGAATGGCCAAAAAGCGCGAAAAATTCAATATATTGAAAACGGATTAACCTAGAAATCTGGGGCTGGTTTCATTCGACTCGGAACAAAACAATACATCAAGTTCAACTGTTTGTATTGAAATGTTGAAGTAAATAGAAGAGGTAGTGGAAAAATGAAAGCCTAGTGTGGCGTTAAATTTTTGTGAGATTTTCGGAATAGGTTGAACTCATCAAAACAACCTGCAACAAGTATTTTGAGTGTATATTTAAATTAATTCTGGGTGATTTTTTTTTTAAGGAATACGTCGAAGTTTGTACCACCCTACAAGCAGTCAAACAAATCGCGATGTTTCATTTGAACTCATGAAAGCTCATGACTAAACAATGTTAGCACATGGAATGAACTCGAATTAAAAGTGTTTTGACGTGGGGACATGTATTATCTGAGCCAATTGGGAAAACTGGATAGTGCAACAAATAAAGGAGTGAAATAATCCTTTCCTTTCTTTGCGGTGTTACGTATGATAGGTTAAGCAGATAAAAGCAGGTGCTTTTTGTTCTAATCTTTACTTTAACATGTCTACTTTGAAATGTGACCTTTCTCATCTCCAAGGAGCTTTTTTGTAATCACATATGTTATCGATGCTTACATAAAATAACTTATATCTTATAGACAAGATATACACATATTTAAAAAATACAAATATATTTAACAAACTGTGACGATCTGTCTAACATTATTTATACAGGTAATCTGAAAAGGAGATATATCTACCTTTGAGAATAACATTACACCAATCTATTTCAAGCATTAACTAAATCTGAACATAAACGGGGAGTGCCGTAGGCTAGGTCAAAAAAATCTACCAGCTGTCTGTCTGTATGTTTGTCCCTTATACAAATCCACACTGTTAGACCAATTTTTACGAAACTTGGTATACATGTATGTCTTGATACGGGGGGTGTTATAGGTTAGGTCAAAGTCGTCTAGGATTCACAGTTGGGAGGCCACGGGTTCATAACAGTTACAGATTCGTGTTATTAGGTTTTAATAATACTTATTTGGTTTCTAATTTATTTAGGCTTTTCTATATGCAGAAAGTAGGTGTATGGCACGCCGGGTAACGGCTAGTAAGTATATATATGTATATATATATATATATATATACATATATATATATATATATAATAATAAGGAATAAATGTAATAACAATAATATTAATGAATAAAATAATTATATAGATACAATAATGTACGCTATAAGTCTATAGATAATAATAATGTATAATGTAAATATAAACAATATAGACATAGTGCAATAATATAAGCATATGTATATATGTGTGTGTATGTGTATGAATTCTGTAATCATGTCATCATCATTTATTGTCAAATCATCATATCTCCATTTATAGTTAAATCATCATTTATTTGTAATCACTGTTTTTATCATTTATGTAATCATCATTTATTGTTATAGAGTATATCGCTAAAAACTGCGAAACTTTTAATAAATAAATAAATAAAATTATATCTTATAACGTTGTAATGTGCTCTAATTTTCTTTTGCCCTGTTTCACTGATGTAGTTGGCCATCGTAGATCAGGAAAAGGAAATTGATAATTTTTTTCTCTGTCTTTTGAAATTATATAATAATTATTTATAGTAGTGTCTAATTTTGCCAAACTTCCATTATTCCGACTTCGCGTCTAAATTAATGGGAATAACCTTGAAACAGGGGGGGGGGGTATGCTGTTCCTAGATTCTATAGCTAATAAAGTGTGAGAACAAACTGAATAATCGAAATCAGCCCTTTCGAAAATTGATCTTTTTCCATACTGGTACCACTGTGCGTCATGCTCAGTAAGCAAACCGGAAGTACCGACTAGTATATTTTCTTAAATTTCTGAAACCGATTGGGAAATCTGGATGAAAATAAGATATTTATATATTCGAAAGGTTGGTATATTTCTAGAAAAAAAAACTATTTCTAACCAATTTTTCATCGAGCCATCACATTCGGAGAAATCGTAGCTTTGTAGAATATTTTTTATCTGAATTGAATCGTCTATTTCAGAAACACGTCAAGTGCACATTTTTTAATTAAAAAAAACTTCCTAATTTTAAAAATGAACCCCCAAGCATTATTTTGTTTTTGCAATACAATAAGAAACACTTCGATTTTTTCTCAAGCCAAAAACTTCATTTATTTTAAATTAGGATTTTTTTTTTAAGTTTTTCTAACATTTTAAAATGTTTAATTAACGGGTTTCTGAAATAAAGGATTCAATTTTTGACCACAATATTTCTTATTGCAAAATATATGCTTATTAAACGTCAATTGATTAGTTCTTTGAATAGATAGTGGTATAAGTAAATTCATCCATACAACTCTCTAACATTGTTTGACATCTTGGTTGCACTGGCATCCGGTAGATAGCGTTGTGTTTCTATTTGTAGATTTTTTTTTTTTTTTTTTTTTTTTTTTACGGCGCATCTACATCTAGGTCATTAGCGCCGACATTCAGGGCGCAGCGAGGAATTTTACCAGCGAGCCATGGGATGATAAAATTCCTGCCGGAGGTTGGGAATCGAACCCACCATCTCTCGTTTATGAATCCAAGGCGCTAGCCATTAGACCACGGGAGACCCCTATTTGTAGATATCACACTCTATTCCACGTCATGTTTGTTTTTGTTCCCGACATAACCTTACTCTGTTTATTATTCGTGAATGATTTTGATAATTACACTTTCCCGGGTCCCCCCGTGGACTAGTGGTTAACGCCTTGGATTGTCATGTAGGAGGTGGTGGCTGTACCCTGGATGTAGCTTGAGATTTAAAAAAATGTTGTTTTCGTTCTCTTGTGTCTCTATTTTTTTTTTTTTTTTTTTAAGGACAATATCAACCACATTGGGTAATGGTCACCCTGTGAAAGAAAGATCCATGAGGGGGGGGGGGACACAGGAGCTCTTATTTTAATAAGAAGAACTAGTTATTAATGAAAAATGTTAAATGCAATTTGGAGGCATTTGAAGAGTATAATTCATAATTAATATAGGATGATATTACAGAATTTTAGGTATAAAAAAACTATTTTATGTTAAATTTTATCAGTTTAATTTGTAGCATCTAGAAATTCAAAAAGGTTAATGATTTTTTTTTTTTTTTTTTTTTTTTTTTTTTTTTTTTTTTTTTTTTTTTTATAATCTCCTAGAATTTCGTCTAAGGTGCCATGTTTCGTCTGTTGTCTCTAACTTCGTATGTTGTCTCATTGCCTCAAAGTTTTTGGCCATTGCTGTTGTTTATTTTTATTTTTTCATAAAAATAAGTTAAGGAAATGAAAAAAATATGGTTTTTTATTACTTCTTGTTTTAAATAGCGGAAGTGAGTTATTTACGCTTGGCTATTTTTAGTTTTCTGAGCATAGTGACGCGTAAATCTAGCCATTCATAGAAATGTTTTGCAGGGTGTGTTTAAATCTTTAACGAAAAATTTACAAAAATTATTAAACGTTTCTATTCCATGTTTTCTAAATGACACTAGGGATGAGAACCGCGCAAAGATGACGCAGTTCTTTCGAGTCGTTTTTTTTTAAATATAAAATTCAGGGGTATGAGAAGCGGAAGAACTGATCCGTATGGATGTTCTAACGACCGGGAGATCTAGAGTAAAAACGATGGATGGGAGAGAATGCCAGAAATATCTTATCTGCTAGTACGGTCAATCGGAATGCACGTGTACACCCAATGGTTACCTGCAAATAAAAATAAATCAGGCTGACAGAGCACAGTACTGACCACACTATCTCTCTAGTAAGCCAAACGGCCAATAATAAGATACGGCACTCTGAGCCTGCGGAGGATCTGTATTAGAATAACGTCGAAGAACTACATAAACACTGTGTATATCTTGAAAATCGTATTATTGATGTACACTTTTTCTAATCGCCTACTTTTTGTATTTATAGATTCTATTTATGAAGAATGCGCTACTAACAAAAAAAAAAAGAGCTCTAAAAATTGAAGACTGATTTAACACGTTAGCACCGCTTTTTTTTTTTTTTTTTTTTTTTTTTTTTTTTCTACGACCCATCGACATCAGGGCCATTATCGCCAACATCCAAACTGCAGCGAGGAATTTTCTCAACGAGCCGTTAGATGATAAATTCCTGCCGGCGGGAATCGAATCCACCATCTCCTGCATGAGAATCTAAGACTTTAACCACTAGACCACGGGGGGAGACCCCAATAATAATGTTAAAAGGATTATCTCCTTAACTCGTGTTTTGATGGTAGTATTAACCATTCGCATTATTCTCATCCATTTCAACCGTTATTTCATGATGAAGTTATTTCGGGAATAATTATTTTGCATCTGAGTGAAATAATTTATTTCATGAATAAAAAATACTGAAATATCATTTATCAAATAGTTCAGAAATAAAGCTTTTAGAATTATGTTGATTTATTTCAAAGAATGATCAAATTTTCAAATAATTATTCAAGGAATAAATACATCTAGTTATTTGATGAAGATGAAACAAAAACAATGAAGATTGTTTTATTTAACGATGAAATAACATTTAAGGAATTTCCGTTATTCCGGAAATAATTATTTCAGGAATAACCATTTTATTTATTTAAGGAATAAATTATTCCAGTATTGCCCAGGTCTAACATGAGGTAATGAACCTGACCAAATGACCAGAAATATTTCAACTTTCAGAGACAAAAGATACATTTCTTAACAATAATAACGTACTAGCGATAGTATCAAATAAATCTAAATATTTTGACATTCAAGGTTTTTTTTTAATCTTTTTTTCGTTAAATAAAGAGAAAGACTTATGCATTATAACTCTTGTTCAATATAGGAAAACTATTAATGTTATATGAAATATAATTTTTCAGATTGTAGGAACCCAGAATATAGCTGTAAACCTTTTAGCGTAACATTTTACTTCCTATTACAATAATTTGTATTCACAATTCATTATTTGTTTGAAGTGTATTTTTCCTTTTTTGTAGTCCTTAATGATTAAAAAATTCTAATCATCTTAGGTCAAAGCTTAAAATAATTACCAATGAAAATATTGAATATGAATTTTTATTTTTTTAAAAAATATTTATTGAAATTAACTGGCTCTACTCTTTACAACATGTATGTAGTACAACATTAAACGATAACTCTGGATACCTAGAGAGAAGAAAATTGTTGTGCACCCAATTTATAAACTAATTGTTAATTTATAAACTAATATGTTTGGTTTTGGAGCTAAAAGCTGTGTGCTTTTAGTCTCCAACTAAAAACCCAACATTATGATATTAGATAAACGAAATAATAGTTCAAAAGTGCAACTTAGTAATAATAGTGACTCGGTAAATAAGAAGAATTGGTTTGATGCAGTAAATGAAGAAAATAATTCGTCTGAAGAAGAATTCTATGAGTACCTAACCGTTACCATACTTGATGAAGGTAAAAATTTCAACAATATTAATCCTTTTTTAATAAATAAGTGGGGTAAACAATTTAGTAAGGAGCTAAGTATTAACAAAAATAGAAGGAATGGAACCTTATTAATAAGATGCCCAAACCTAAATGTTAGTAAAAGTCTACTGGATTCAAAGAAATTCTACAATGATTACAATATTTCCGTTACTCCACATGAAAAATTGAATTATATAAAAGGTATTTTTCGTTGCCAAGATATCGAAAATATGTCAGACTCGATTATCCTGAACGAACTTAAAGAAGATTATTGTAATATTGTTAATTTACAAAGAATAACTCCGAAGAAAGGAAGGGTATTGTTTGTAGTAACATTCAATGGCGGCTCGTTGCCTAGCAAAATAAGGTTAGGTCATCTGATAACAAGACTAGACCCCTTCATACCATTACCTATGAGGTGTTTTCAGTGTTTTAGACTCAACCACCCAGCTAAAAGATGTGCATCGCTTCAAATATGCCCGAATTGCTCGGAAGTTAAACACGAAGGCCCTTGTAGTAAAATAAAATGTGTCAACTGTAGTCAAGGTCATCATTCGCTAGATAAAGACTGTCCTTTGTATAAATTAGAACAAAATATTTTATCCAAAATGACTCTTGAAAAATTATCTTATGGAGAAGCAAAAAGGCGGCTTTTAGCGACGAATACTTACGCTAAAAAAGTAATGCAAAACCAAAATCCAGAGTTTAAAGAACATCTGAGTGCATTGACTAACGTAGTGAGAGGACTTGAACAGCAGGTTCACTCTATTGCACAGCCATCAAATATCGGTCAAAATACAGAAAATATTCTCTCGAAAGGCTTTGAAGAAGTGTTTCGTAGAATTGAAACTCTCTTCGTTGAAATGGAAAACAGAATACTGAAGAAGTACCCACCAGAAGCAACTCCTAGAAGCAAAGATATAGATTTATCTAAGACAGAAAATGGAAAAACTCGAAAGGGTCGGAAGAAAGGAAAGGACAATGACGACAAAATCCCAGAAATTGCTAGAGCAGGACTGGACAAGGAGCCGGGACCCAAAATCATCCCTGGACCATCAGAAGACCTGATAAGGCCGATAGATGGAACTCAGCATCAAGACCCACCAAAAACACAAAGGTACCCAGAATACAGAGGCAGAAATAGGGAAAAATAATTCTTTATTCTAACTATATTTCCATAATGTTTCAAGTTCACACCCCTTCCCCAACATGTTTTTAATTAAATTAACTTCATTTTCGTTTAATTTTCTTCCTTTTCTACTTATTTCTAATATATTTTCCATATTATTAATATCACTTTGTCTTTTTTTTAGTTTTTATTATCTCATCCCCCTACTCCTAATTTTGTTTTTCCAAGAAATTGAACTTTTTAGATTAACATTTCTTATTATCTCCTATAACTTAGCTCTTTCAAAGTTCATTATAACCAGCAAAAAAATCTTACATTTGGTATTGATTACGGCCATACCGACGCTGAAGAATATTCAGGCTACTTATTTGCATCTTTTACATGTATTTTCTACTTTTATATATAGCTTTCCAATATTTCTTTGTATATTAAACAGTGATCCGCCATTTATCACTAATATACGATTATTTACACCTGAATTTATATATGGTATTTTACTCGAATTTTCGGGTAGATTAAATCTCAAGTTGACTAATATTTTATTAATATTTTTGTTATTTATTTACATTTTAAATGATCCTTATTTGCCAATGGAATCTCAATGGTATACTAAGGCATAAAGCTGATTTATCATACCTGTTACAACAAAAGTATATCCATATTTTTGCATTACAAGAAACCCATACCCATCCTAATGAAAGTATCGACATAAATGGTTTCAATGTTTACAGTAAGAGCTATTCTCTAGGAGGTAGAGCATCCGGTGGAGTCGCTGTATATGTTAGGCATAGCATCTACAGCGAACCCGTGCGGCTCTTCACAACATTACAAGCTGTTGCTGCGTCTGTATTTATACCCTTTAGAATTACTGTCTGTTCTCTATATCTCCCTCCTGGGCAATCCCTGGATTTAAATTCACTCAAAGATCTATTTCTTCAACTGCCACCCCCAATTCTGTTGCTTGGAGATGTTAACTCTCAAAACAACATTTGGGGGTCAGTGGGAAATAATTCCAGAGGCCTCTTGATTCAAAGACTACTCGAAATTCATGATCTTATTCCACTAAATACCCATTCTCCAACACACCTTTGCCCTAAAAATAGAACGTATTCTAATATTGATTTGTCCGCTTCCTCAAGCTCAGTTTACACACGGTTCTCTTGGGAAACTTATAGTGATCTTCTAGGTAGTGATCACTTCCCAATTTTAATTTCTACCGACTCTCCCTCCCCTCGATTCTCCTCCACTCCAAAGTATAACACAAAAAAGCTAAATGGAATGAATTTCAAAATTATTTGTCAAACCACTCTGTGCTGGAAAGCATTAAAAATCTCGAAATGTTTCATCAAGCACTTATTGATGCTGCCAACCTTAATATCCCGAAAACTCCTCATCAATATAAAAAAAGTCCAGTACCATGGTGGACCCAAGAATGTAGCGATGCCGTCCGAGAGAGACGTAAAGCTCTTCATAAATTTAATAGATGTCCATCACATAATTTTTATTTAAAATACAAAGAACAAAAAGCCAAAACTCAATGGATAATAAGAACGTCTAAGAAACAGGCATGGATTACATTTTTAGAATCTATTAATAGGCATACGCCCATAAAATTAATTTGGAATACTATTGATAAAATTCAAAAAAGGTCTTACAGAAAACCAATAGCTGCAATTAGACACAGTAACTCTATTGTAACTGATCCATTCCAAATTTCCAATTTACTCGGAGAACATTTCGAAAATATTCATAGGGCTCAGCAAAACTCTCCTGAATCTAATCATTATAGATCAATAATTGGGAATATTCCACTTAACCTTAATTATAGTAATTTAAACCCCCTGAATGAACCGTTTTCATTAACTGAGTTAAATTACGCACTTAATAGGTTAAAAAATACATCTCCTGGAGCCGATGGAATAAGCAATGAAATCATTAAGAACATTCCCTATCCGATGATCAGGAAACTGTTAGAAATGTTTAACAGCGCTTTTGATTCCGGGGTATATCCTGTCTCGTGGAAGGAATCACTGATAGTTCCTGTGTTGAAGGCAAACAAGGAAAGTCTTTTACCCACAAGCTATAGACCAATTTCCTTGACCAGCTGTGTTTGTAAGCTTTTTGAGAGAATGGTCAATAGAAGGCTAACGTGGTTTCTTGAAAAAAATAAACTGCTATCAGATTTCCAGTGTGGATTCCGAACTAATCATTCGACTTCAGACCACATTGTGTGCCTAGAAAACAACATTTTAAATGCTTTTATCCATAAAAAATCTACATTAGCAGTCTCTTTTGACATTGAAAAAGCCTACGACACAGTCTGGTCTGGAACTTTGGTCTATAAACTTAATGAATGGAATGTTGGTGGAAAGATGTTAATGTTTATCAAACACTTTTTGACCAACAGGACATTCAAAGTTAAAGTGGGATCAACCATCTCTGACTCATTTAACCCCTCAGGGAGGGGTTCTAAGCACTACTTTATTTAAGGTGGGGATGGACAGTATAAAGTACAGCTTACCTCCAGGTGTAGAATACTGCCAGTATGTCGATGACTTATTGGTTTATTCATCATCTAAAGATATTAGTGCCCTGGAAGAAACCATGCAGAATGCTCTTCGATTATTAGAAAGATGGACCAATTGGAATGGTCTGAAGTTTTCAATAGAAAAAACAAAACTTATACTTTTCACAAAAAAGAAAAGGGCTCCTAACATTAATTTATTTATTTACAATAGAAAATTAAGGGAAGAAAAAGTTATAAACTTTTTGGGTATATTATTTGACAGCAAACTAACTTGGGTACCCCATGTCAAAGAACTCTGTAAGAGATCAAAGAAATCACTTAATCTCTTGAGAGTTCTGGGAAATACGAAATGGGGTGCTGACAGGAGTCTAATGCTAACGTTCTATCGAGCATTTACTCGTTCGATACTAGATTATGGATGTGTAGCATATTCCTCTGCCAAGCCCAATCTTCTAAAGTTGCTAGATTCTGTCCATTACACGGGACTAAGGTTAGCTACCGGTGCCTTTAGAACCAGCCCGACCAATAGCCTTTGTGCCGAGTCTGGAGAGTATCCGCTAGAATACAGGCGAAAGATGCTAATAAGTAAGTTTGTACTTAAGAGTATATCTTTAAATAGTCCATGCCTTAAGTACATCCACAATCCATACGCCGAAACATATAACATGAACCCTACATTACAAAAGCCACTTTACATTAGATTTCGCGAAATTACCAACCACTACTTTGACCCAACAAAAATTATACAAAAAACAACTCACATTTTCCCTCCTTGGACAACCCATAATCTAACAATAAATTTAACTTTGACTAAACACAGAAAGCATGACCCAACATCTGGCATTATATATAAAAACAAATTTAATGCTTACCTTAAAGATCATTTAGAGTCATTATTTGTATACACAGACGCATCTAAAACACAACACGGTACAGGAATAGCTGTTGTAATAGGAGAAACAATAATAGTTAATAAACTGCCTGACATTACGACAACATACACAGCTGAATTACGAGCAATACTTCTAGCACTGACCAAGATCAATACAAGACAAGAAAACGACATTATCATTTGTACAGACTCTCTCAGTTCCCTTATAGCCATACAAGACATCTTTAGCACACATCCAATTGTAACACAAATTCACGATACAATACATTCATTGAAGAAACGAATAACTATTTATTGGCTTCCCGGTCATGAAGATATACCACAAAGTACGAATGTAGACAGACAAGCAAAATTCTCCACAACACGAAACCAATACGACGTCACAGACATAACATACGAAGACGTTTTCACTGACATACAGAAACACATTGAAAACCAGTGGTACGATGTATGGTACAGGACAAGAGACAACAAACTACGTGAAATTAAATCTACAATTACTGACTGGCCATCGAGCAACAGAAGTACAAGAAGAGAAGAAGTAGTACTGACACGTTTACGGATTGGACACACTAGACTTACACACTCATTCCTAATGACCAGAGAACAAGCACCGATTTGCCCAATATGTAACACTTTTTTAACTATTAAACACTTACTAACGGACTGTTTAAGACTTAACTCATTTCCCCTCCCAGCTATAAATCTAACAGAGTTGTTAGCAGAAGGAAGCCAATTTATAGATTTTGTTTTTAGATACTTAAGGAAAATTGGACTATTTGAAGAAATATGACGTATACGTATATGGCTTTCTATGTTTGTATACGAGCTTATCTGTTTGTGTATGTGTATATGTGTATGTATATATATTTTTCTCTTTACGACCTCCTATCATTAATACGTATGAACTATGATTTCAAATTCATAAAGATCTAAGTCTATAATTCTATTTACAGACTGCCCTATCTGCCTCTGTATTGTTCGTACCATTTTATAGTCTATGCAAATTGTATTCGTAATTTTTATTTTTTTTATTTTTCCATTTTTTTAATTATTTCATTTTCAAATTTGTTAACAATTGTTTACTATTGTTTATTCTTATGTATGTATTTTAAGTGATGAATTGCCCTTGTCGCGGTCTCACTAATAAACAAATAAATAAATAAATAAACTAATTGTAAGTAATAAATATAAAATAAGCAATGGATTTTTTAGCTTTTTACATTAAACTTCATCATGTAATTTGCAAATATTGAACAGTGGTTTTCATGTATTATTGTTGAAATGAGACCCCACCAATCTGCACCCCGCCTAATGATTTAATTAAATTAATAAAATATAAAATATAGAATGATTTATACATTTGTTTTACAAAATAAATCACAACCAAGTAGGTAATGAATCGGCCCTACTAAAATATTATAAATAAAACATAAATTATTTTAATCAATTTATTTATTACATCTACTCATTAATACATCACCTGGAATACTCCATATCGGAATACTTATACACATAAATATCCCAGACATTTTTTATTTGAGTACTTACCTGTAACAAAAAAAAAGAAAAATTAATTAATAAAATACAATTAGGAAATATAAAAATTATACAATTTGGCCTAAGTTAAAATTTTGGCCATGATCTACAAATAATAATTAGAAAATTGTGTATATATTAAAAGTTAAAGTAACTAAATAAATCAATGTTTTAATTTTCAAAGTAATGTAGGTGCTAAACGAGGTGTAATGTAGGTCAGATCGAAAACAACAATGGGAAGATAGAAATTCCCATAACTTAATCGAAGGTATGTAAAATCATATTTTCATAGCAAACTAATATTCTGGATTATTAGTTTTAAAAAATGATAGCTATAAAATATATAAAATAATAGATTCTTGTTGAATTAAATTATTTTTAGATTAGAGTTCGTTAAATGTCAAACCCGCATAAACAAAATTAGCTCATCCATTGAGAGGAGATCGTTGACCGTTGTTGATGCGAAAAACTTTTTTTACAAGAAAATGAGTTCTGTATTTTGCCAACATTTTGGCTCGAAATAAAAATGGTTCGTATCATAGCTTTAATAAATAATTTATTATATTTGTCTTATGGAAAGAAGAGGTAGGACGAAAAAATAATCACAATTGTGCAAACATGAAAAGAAACTATATTCAAAGAATAACAGAAAAAAAACCCCTATACAATATGAATGGGAAATCCATTTATTTATGAATAGCCTCAGTTCAGAAATAGACGGCGTAACCTACGACTAAACCTGCAATACAACATCTCCATGCAGAAAAGCATCATAATGGTTTGAAGGTGTTCTAACGGGAATGTATTTTCCCAATATATTTTATGGCGGTTATATATTATTCCTCGTTATTTACTTTTCTTAATTTAGTATATTATAGAGAAATCACTTTGTCGTTTATCATTTCAATTTATAAGAATCAAAAATTTCAATAATAACATCAAGGAATTCATCATCAGAATATAGATTAAATTCGTTTTTTTTGTGTGATTTTACAAATTTTGAGTGTAGATTTGATGCCATTTCTAATCTTTATAAATAAAACTCTTCTGTGTTTGTGTTTGTAAAATAACTCCTTCTCAACGGCTCGGCCAATATTGATAAAAGGTTTTGTGTGTATTTAAATTGATTTTGCGAACGGTTCAGATTTACAATTTGATCCGATACATTTTTTTAAAAATAAAATTCATTTATTTGTGTTTTGTTAACGCTTGGATAGATTAGGTTCACATGTGATCGAGTAGGCAGCGCTGCGATAGCGTATTTGAAATGTGTTTTTTTTTTTGGCAGGCCCAGTAGGTGGAGAAACTTTCTTTTTTGTCTGTGTTTTCTTGCTTTGTAGGACATTTTTTATCTCAACTGAATCGTTTATTTCAGAAACCCTTCAAGTGCACATTTTTGAATTAAAAAAAAACCTAAAAAAACTTCCTAATTTTAAAAATTAACCTCAAGCATTATTTGTTTTTGTAATACAATAAGAAACACTTTGATGTTTTCTCAAGTAAAAACCTTCATTTATTTTACATTAGGAAGTTTATTTAAGTTTTCCCAACATTTTAAAAAGTGTAATTAACGGGTTTCTGAAATAAACGATTCAATTATTGACCACAATATTTCTTATTGCAAAACAAAACAAAATATATGCTTATTAAACGTCAATAGATTAGTTCTTTGAATAGATAGTGGTATAAGTAAATTCATGCATACAACTCTCTAATGATCTTTGATCTTGGTTGCATTCGCATCCGGTAGATAGCGTTGTGTTTCTTTTTGTAGATATTACATTCTATTCCATATTTATTTATGTTCCCGACATAACCATACTATGTTAACTATTCGTAAATGATTTTGATAATTACACATTCCCGGGTCTCCCCGTGATCTAGTGGTTAACGCCTTGCATTATCGTGTAGGAGATGGTGGGTTCAATTCCCACCGGCGCGCCGCGGCAAGAATTTTCTCATCTCACAGCTCTTTGACAAAGTTCCTGGCTGCATCCCTGGGGGGGAATGGCCCAGATGTCGATGCGCCGTAAAAAATAAAATAAAATAAAATATAAATAAAAATACTATTTTCCGTGTCTTATAATTGTCCAGTGTTTTATTATTAGTGTTCAACGTAATATTACCGCCAGAATCTCCAATACCATTTAGAAGGCTTTAATTTCCGATTCGCTTAGCTTTTACCATGATCAAAATTAAGTCTCAAGGCAAAACAATGATTATTTGTGCTTTGAACTTGATTTAGTAGCAATATATATATATATATATATATATATATATATATATATATATATATATATATGGGGCAAGGTTAGCTCAGTGGTAGAGCACTGGACTCATAAGTTGGAGGAGTTGAGTTCAAATCCCGAGCAAGCACTAAAATGATTTTTTCTTCTAGTGTCTTCGATCACGGGTTGAATTCGGCCTCCCTGACCTTCCCTAGGCCAACCCAGCCTTTAATTAATTTATTAATGGGTTCCTTGGTGCTATTGACTGAAGCAGTCGAAGTAGCCAAGGGGAAAATCAGGCGGGCGGAGCATAGTACTGACCACACTATCTCCCTAGTGTGCCGTATGGTCAAGATACCTCTATAGTATCTGCCCCTTAGGGCCCTCGTGGCCTGTCACGGGACTGATATATATATATATATATATATATATATATATATATATATATATATATATATACTTTTTCGTTTATTACTTCATGGCAATGTACACCTTAAATTATACATGCATTAAGTATATTATGTATATATTCTTACGTGTACATTAAGAATGTATATACTTACATTACTTATTATTATTATAACATATACATGAGGATCATCCACAATGATAGAAATATCTACTTTTTCTAATTTATATAAATAATTAATGGACGTTAAAATTTAAATAAATAAATTATATAAATAATATTATGTAGTTAAGTAAATTAAGGATTTTAATCTGTCTTTCTTGTCTTAATCTGTGAAATATGTATAACTATAAGTACATATATATATATATATATATATATATATATATATATATATATATATATATTATTACTTGTTTATAAATGTCCATTTTATTTATACATGCATAGAATATATATATATATATATATATATATATATATATATACTATGCATGTATAAATAAAATGGACCTTTATAAACAAGTAATAAGATGTTTTTGAGATTGTTAAAATTAATTTCCTCAAGAATCTATGCGTATGCTGACCCCCCCCCCCCCCCCCGAGGGGGACATGGCGACAGAGAGGGGTAGGGAGGGGGGGTGTACCCCACCCAATCCTCCTAGGCCTACCCCAACAGTCACGTGACATCGGGTCTCCGCATTGATCTGCCCAGCTTCCGGGGTCGACGTACCGGCTCGCCCTTGCTCCTTACATTCCATCTCATCTTAAACTTGGTGACACACGCCTCTCATCTAGGGGAGACCTCGGAGGAGGAAAAGTTTTATATCTTTGGATCGTTTAGGTGAATGAGAAGTGATGATAAGTTTATTTATTTATGAGCGACCGTAACTAAGGCGACTCGCTCAGAACAAAAATTACATATATAATATACATACGAAAATTACATCTAATTAAATACAATCTTATTTTACACATTTTTGCCCAAATATACAAATTGAAATTTATATACACATCTATTTATAAGAGAATACAATATTACAATATACTTGAATATATGAAAAATCAATATTATAATAATGCATACAGTTTATACAAATAATCAATTAAGTTGGTTGAAGGAGGTTTCACACTCCTGTTAGTTTTATATTGTCAAATGTAAGATTTTAGTATAGTACGGCTGTATAGTTTTAACATTTTAAGACAAATAAAATACATACACATATATGTGTGTATGTCCTGTTATAATTTGTTCATGTTTAATTATAATTATAATTTGTTTAGGAGGTTGGTCTTGTTGAGGTAGTTCAGTATGCTATCTATATATTTGCTTCCATCGCCGAGTAATTCAGTCATATTGTAAGGTAAGTCATAGTTTTGTCGCTGTAAACATTCAGTAAGTATGTGCTTTATAGTCAGCGGTGTGTTACACTGTGTACATGTCGGTCTGTCCATGTTAAATCTATGCACTTTTTTACCTAGCCCATTCAGATATTAATGAAAATTGGTACACCCAATAGGTATATAGGTAGGCGCTTGGGACAAATAAAAATCCCAAATTTCAAATTTTTGTCTAAAACTGTTTCGAAAATACGGCCATGTAAAGTTTTCAAAAAGCGGTCAAAATCTCGTTTTGTCAAAACATTTAAATGGTCATAACTCCTCTCCCATTAACGTTACAAGCACGGAAAAGGTGTCAATGGTTAGCTCTTTATATGCCCTTTCAAATGACACGCAACACTTTGTAGGTTATGAGGATATAAAATTATTTTCAAAATAAAAAATAAATTTTGAATCTAAATATTTTGAAAGACGCATCTTTAATAATTTTGAAAAAATTATATATAATAGGTCATATTATTACTAATTTATATAGAAAATATGGTTATGGGATTGAAATGGGTTCTTAATCAAAATAATTTAAAACCAAAGGTGGCTTTGGACTAATTTTATGTGTTTTTATATATAAAAGCTTTTTAATACATAATTGTAAAATTTAATCCAAACTTGCCTCTGCATTTTTTGCCTCCAAATAAGTACCGCTTTTTAGTACTTTTTGAAGAAATGTTGCTGTTGAGGGTCCACATGACAGAATGTTTGAAAACTTTATATATTATGTATATATATACATATATGGGGGCGAGGTTAGCTCAGTGGTAGAGCATTCGACTAATGAACTGGAGGACCAGGTTCAAAACCCAATCAAGCACTAAAGATTTTTTGTTCTAGTGCTGCCTACGGGTACCTTGGGTGCTAAATGACTCTAGCAGTCGAAGCAGCCAAGGGGGAAATCAGGCGGCCGGAGCATAGTGTTGACCACACTATCTCCCTAGTGTGCCGTATGGTCAAGAATCAGATACCTCTACAGTATCTGCCCCTCAGGGCCCTTGTGGCCTGTTACGGGACTGATTTTTTTTTTTATATACATTTATATATACCTATATATATATATTGTATAATTCTTAGGTCAAGTTTAATTAAAAATACACCTCTTTATGATCAATACGTAATATCGTAATATCATTTTAATACGAATAAATTCATGATTTATTTGCGAATTTTATTGTGAATACATTTTTATTCACAAATTATAATATGAATAAATTTTTATTCGTATATTTCAATGTGATTTTTTTTTGTAATCACTTGATTTTTTGTAAATATTCTCATTTTTTGTGATTATTTACAATTTATTCTGTGAATTTATTTTTATTCGCAGAAAAATTTGCGAATAAAATTTTATTTGTATTTTTATATTTAATATATGTGAATAAGAATAAATTCGTATTCACAATCATGAATACAAATTTATTTATATTCGTATTCACAAATATATGAAGTAGAAATAAATTCGTATTTTTATTTATAAATAAAATTATGCCCATCTCTGACTGATAGTCACATATTTAATATCTTTCATAGAGCAGCTATAGTTATTTTGACCCGACCCCTTCAATTATTTTTTTATTTCGTATTTTCATTAATTTACATGTATATTTTATATTCATATTTATATATATACGGTTGTAGACATAATATTAAACAAAATAGGTTTTATAATGCAATAAATTGATTTAAGCCAGTTTAGACTAATGTTTCAGGTCAAAATGTTTTGCGTTTGGGAATAATAACCATTCTGCTGTCAAAAATGAACTATATTTTCTTGCACCTATTAAGAATTATTATTGTCACGGAAATATCAAGTTTATATTTGAAACGAAAAACGTGGTGATTACATGATTTAGGATCAAAACGACTAAAAAAAAACCGTTGTGTTTTTTCTTTTTAGGAGAGTCGGATATTAGGCATAATAAAAATGTTTATTTTTATCAAAAATGCTTTTGCTAACAATAATTTATGCATTTCTGACCATAAGAAAGTATGTTTTAATTTAAATATGTTTTAATTTAAATATTTGTGAGAAGAATTAATAGTAATAAATAGGGAACGGATGTTCATGTATTTACATATTTTTTTGTGATTCTCAAATCGAAATTTTTTATGGGATTCTGCACGTTTTAAGTGATTTTAAATAATTTAAACAGGTTTTTATTTTACATATTTTGTCAAAAATCCATATTTTTACATATTCTGCCATAAATACATATTTTGCTACATATTTTTGTATTGTTTTTATTTTTTAATGAAAATATAAAGGGAAAACCGAGAAAGAAAATAATGCTTTACCCATTGAGTCTAGATCACTGTGTCTTTTCTAATTGGAAGAAGCAAAGGTGGCTGGCAGCCATGCTTCCCCGGCGCTAATGGTCTAGGAGCAGATGCGTTTAAAAGCAAATATATAACAAACTATTGTTTAACATTTGTACTGTTCCTTTAATCTACTCTCTAAAACAAGCGAATAAGCGAAAGAATCATGCCGATATAATTTTCCAAACTCGAAATACAAAATAATGAATTATCAACTTATTTTATTTTATTTCTTAACTCCTAAAGCGCATTGGGCGAAAGGCTCAGACACTTGTCGACTATTTTTCGATGCAAAAAAATCACCAGAAGTATGGGCCTGATCGGTGACCCCACCACTATATACTCCCTTATTATATCAGACCGGCGTCATTACACATTAGACAATTTAAAAATGCATTTTGTTGCATACAATTTTCCAAAATAATGTTCATCTGTAGAAATTTTCAACTTCTTTTTCCCCCTTTTAAAATGATCTCTTAATTTTCAATTATGCTTTTTTTCAATATGTTATAGACTTTTAATCATTTTGTTCTATATATTTTCAACTTTTGTTCTTTCCATTTATAATAACAGAGTTCGTACTAGTTATCTATGCTTTTCTTTTCAATATTTTATTGTATTTTTTACTACATATTTTCAATGTTTTATTACATATTAATAGTTAAATATGTATGTACATATTTTCAATTTTATATTACATGAACATCCGTTCCCTAGTAATAAATAATATTCAGTAAATTGAACACTACATCTTATAATTGTTAATGATAGCTAGAAAACGTATTTTTAATATCAGCTAGAATACGTATTAGTAAATAAAACAGCATTAAACTCCGCAACCTTTTTCCAGAAGTGTGACGTGCAGCAGCACAGCAGTGGATTCTGCTGGTTAACGCACTAGACATTTTAAATCCCACCAAGTATTTTTTCGTTACATTTCATTAATATCAGTTCATTTTTGAGCCGGATTGTGAACCAACAGACAAATATGTGTATAAAGACATAAATATTGCTAAATACACACCTAATACTCGCCGTCAGAGCATTACTGAAGGGCTGCAGGGAGTGACTGAGAGTATACAGAAGTGTGTAAGAGGTATTGAGTGGACGGTGTGTAAATAGAAGGAGTGTGTAAAATTATTGACAGCCGAAGGCGGAAGTAGATGATTCGGAAGGAGGGTCATTGTCACCGGCCGACCCCAAGTCGAGGAAGGACATTCTCTGAAGCAATCGATACATTATATCGAATACAGCCGTGTCTAGTCTTCTCAGGTTCTCAGCAGATCTTAAGTCCTTGTTTCGCTGCGGCTGTCATTGGTTTGGGAATGCCTCAGGATCGGGTGCATTATATCGAATACAGCCGTGTCTAGTCTTCTCAGGTTCTCAGCAGATCTTAAGTCCTGGTTTCGCTGCGGCTGTCATTGGTTTGGGAATGCCTCAGGATCGGGTGCATTATATCGAATACAGCCGTGTCTAGTCTTCTCAGGTTCTCAGCAGATCTTAAGTCCTGGTTTCGCTGCGGCTGTCATTGGTTTGGGAATGCCTCAGGTTCTCAGCAGATCTTAAGTCCTGGTTTCGCTGCGGCTGTCATTGGTTTGGGGATGCCTCAGGTTCTCAGCAGATCTTAAGTCCTGGTTTCGCTGCGGCTGTCATTGGTTTGGGGATGCCTCAGGTTCTCAGCAGATCTTAAGTCCTGGTTTCGCTGCGGCTGTCATTGGTTTGGGGATGCCTCAGGTTCTCAGCAGATCTTAAGTCCTGGTTTCGCTGCGGCTGTCATTGGTTTGGGGATGCCTCAGGTTCTCAGCAGATCTTAAGTCCTGGTTTCGCTGCGGCTGTCATTGGTTTGGGGATGCCTCAGGTTCTCAGCAGATCTTAAGTCCTGGTTTCGCTGCGGCTGTCATTGGTTTGGTTTGGGAATGCCTCAGGTTCTCAGGAGATCTTAAGTCCTGGTTTCGCTGCGGCTGTCATTGGTTTGGGAATGCCTCAGGTTCTCAACAGATCTTAAGTCCTGGTTTCGCTGCGGCTGTCATTGGTTTGGGGATGCCTCAGGTTCTCAGCAGATCTTAAGTCCTGGTTTCGCTGCGGCTGTCATTGGTTTGGGGATGCCTCAGGTTCTCAGCAGATCTTAAGTCCTGGTTTCGCTGCGGCTGTCATTGGTTTGGGGATGCCTCAGGTTCTCAGCAGATCTTAAGTCCTGGTTTCGCTGCGGCTGTCATTGGTTTGGGAATGCCTCAGGTTCTCAGCAGATCTTAAGTCCTGGTTTCGCTGCGGCTGTCTTTGGTTTGGGGATGCCTCAGGATCGGGTGCATTTTTCAGTTGAATTTTTCATTTAGACATTTTTTTTTTCATAAGCAAATCGTAAAAAATCTTCCAGTCTGCCAATTCGAAAACGAAAAACTCTGTTGCAAATTCGAAACAATACTAAAGGCAACTGTCTTTACCAGAAGCTGCAAAAGTGAATCCTCTCCATTTACGAAGGCTTTTGAATCTAAAGGGAAAAGTAATGGAGGAGTGTCCTTGTGATAGGACATTTCTAAGCACTAGTGTCTTCCGTAATGACCCGCAGCGAAAGTGTTAAGGGTTAATACTACCTAGTGCATTCAAAATTAAAATCACTTTCTTGTATTTATAGATAAAAAATAAATCAATATTTTTCAATTCTATATAGCAAACGTTTTACATGGGATGTACAAGTACCAAAAAAAGAAATTCAATTCTTCGAAAAAAATGGCGATACAGTGCCTGACGAATGGAAACCCTTATTTTTCATGGGCGATAGTCTGCATGCGGCATTTTTATTCTAGAATGAAAACTAAAATTATTTCGATAGAAGAAGGTTAAATCTGGTAAAGTACGTAGGATTTTTAAGAAATATATTAATTTTTTTCGAAAATGATGAACAATTATGCATTTTGTTTTAAAAAATCCTTATAATTCAATGAACAGGGGGTCTTTCGTGGTCTAATGGCTAGTGCCTTGGACTCATAAGCGGGAGATGGTGGGTTCAACTCCCATCCGGCGGCAGGAATTTTCTCACCTCACGGCTCGTTGGGAAAATCTCGCTGCACCCTGGATGTCGATATATATAGAGGAGAAGGTGGTAATATGAGCCCCCAATTTGTTTTTCCCTTTTTCCGTAATTGCCTATGAAGTTTTTTTAGAATATTCGTTCATAGAATTAACTACAATTATTTGTGAACATATTTATAAAATAAGAACTTTTTCGGTAGTTTTAAGTATATGAAAAAAAAAAAGAAATTTGACAAATGTCAATTTGTTATTAAATCTTTTCGTGCTGGTAATATGGGCCCCTTAGAAAGAGAAATAAAATGACTTATGTATGACATTTTCATTTATTAGAAAATCTTCAAAAAGCATTACAAAGTAGAAAATAATTTATGAAGTAATTTGGAAAGCGTTATTAAGGAGCCATTTAATTGCTTTATGACTTTCTCTTCTATTTGCAAAAATCACAAACGTAAACATTCTTGTCAAATCCAACGCAGTCATTTTGTGCCCACATTTCGCAGATTATGCGTTGTACACACAGTTCTCCGAGGTTATCTGATAAAAATAGGCCCATGTTTTTCCGGGGGAAAATCATGAACGGAGGTACAAAGGTTCTTTACTCTCAATCCAATGATTCGCGGGAACTACTGATATTCCAGTCTCGTCCACATTAAACACCCTATCAGCTGGATAGTTGTGTTTGGCGTACTCGGCTTCCTGGATAGCGAAGAAATTGCTAAATCCATAAGGTTTGGAAAACGATGTTGCAGCTGGTTTCAAAACAGACGAAACATTCTTGTGGCGATTCATGAAGTGGTCGAACCAAGCTCTTCCAATGAAACCATCTCCTGTAAATGGGTGCTCAATTCAATTACTTTCACACTATTGGTAAGCCACTCTGTGAAAATTACGGAGCCCTTAAGTTCGGGAGCTCATATTACAACCCTTGCCATGTTGGAATTCGAACACACATAACGATACATTTTTACTCTAAAAATTACATTGTATCTACACAGAAATAATCTCTGAAATGTCCTCTACACTAGTCAATAAGGAACTAGGATTTTGAATGGACATAAACTGTAATTATAAGCTAATTACTTACTTCTCAAAGGTTTTTAGATCAAGGAAACAGACAAACCATTTTTACGCACAAACTATCAGCTGCAACTGAGTGAGAACACTCCAGTGGCGAGGGCCTTTAATGAACTATCATTTAAAATTATCCCCGCCAAAGTGATCCCGCTGTATGAGTAGATATTGAGGGGGCTCATAATAAATGCAGGGCTCATATTACCACCTTTACCTCTATGTGTGTGTATATATATATATATATATATATATATATATATATATATATATATATATATATAATAATTATTATTATAAAATACCTATCGCTAGTATTATTACTCAGTTTTAAGCCTCAAAGTCGGTAATTGCAGCCAGGTTAACTATCTCATGAATTGCATAAGTTTATTCATTTTCATATTAAGTCAGATCTCTCCCAAGAATGATAGGAAAAGGAAGAGAAGCGATAGGGGAGAAGGGGGTGAGATAGGATTGAAAAAGAAGAGGTTTAAGGATGAAAAAAAAAATACAATATAGTTTAGTGGAGCGCAAAAGGGGATTATACAGACTAAAGAAAGTTTTTGTAAGAAAACTGGGAGTGATGGACAAAAATGGCACTCATTTTTGGATTCAGCACACACACAACAAAAAAATATATAAAATTTCCCTCTATCAGTTATATTTAAATTTACATTTAATGGAATATGCTTTATTTTACTTAAACAAATTACTCCGTTCATTATGCACACTACTCTGAAGTAAATAAAATTGGTAATATAATTATCATAAATGAACCGAATGCAATTTCAATTAAAATGTTTCATTACCCTCAGGAAGATATCAGAGAATTAAATTAAAATAAAAATAAAATTGTTTCCATTCATAAAAGGAAGAACAAAGCTAATCTGTGGAAGTGAACGAGGAAAGTCAGGCTGGGGGTGGTAAAGGCCGCACCCCGTATCGACCACCCCCCAGATCCTGGTATTTCACACTCTCATCCTGGTTCATCGCCCTCTCTACTAGATCACTCCTCTCTCTCGCTCTCTCTCTCTCTCTCTCTCTCTCTCTCTCTCTCTCTCTCTCTCTCTCACACACACACACACACACACACACACACACACACGAAAGAAAATAATAAAACAATTATATATATATATATTATATATATATATATATATATATATATATATATATATATATCCTCCTCTGTCTCTCTAGAAGAGAGAGGGAGAGAGAGAGAGAGAGAGAGAGAGAGAGAGAGAGAGAGAGAGAGAGAGAGATTCAGAAAATAACACTTCAGGAAATTGCCAAAGCATTTGGAATACACCGGTTCTATCTAAACAACATGGGCTTGGATGGGCATAAATTCTCTTAGTTCAATTTGTATTTAGCTTTAATATGATTTTATTTCGTCATAATTTGGTTCCTTCATTACAAACCTTAAATCTAAATCATCATACTTTCTATTTCCTCCTTCTTTAGCATAAATATGTTTTAGCGATGACTAAACTGCAAAAAAAAAAAAAACATTACAAAAAGTGTCGGCTGGCATACGCGCATGCGCGGTGGTCATGTACGAAAAAGAAGACTTTATTTTATACAGTACATTACTTAGGTTTTTGGGGTGGACCTAACGCATATTAATGTTCCTGAATTTGAGCAGAAGGCTCTGAACGAAATTATTTATTTTCCTGGAAAACAATTTGAATCCACTTTTCTCGAAAACAGTTACACGATTGTATTCGTGCGAATTTCCGCCAAAAAAAAAAAAAAAAACGTGATCCGATGGAAGGATTCTGCTGATTAACGAACTTCAACTTTCAGAATTGACAGTGACTGATATTCTCCGCATCACAGTTCGCACTTAGGCCTGTTGTACCAGCTGGACACTTCAAATTAGAGAAAGTATTTTGGTACCAAATTTTATAAAAAGCAGACAAATTTTCGTGCAGTTAGAGAGTGAAGAGACAAATGTATGTTGTATATATATATCTATATATATATATATATATAGATATATATATATATATGTATATATATATATATATATAGATATATATATATATGTATATATATATATATATATATATATATATATATAAATAAATCTCTAGTGTAATGTTCAACCTCCTGGAGAGAGGAAGGAAACGCGTTAAACCCCATTATATTACACAATCCTCACAACAAAATGCATTGTCTTATAAACTACTTTATGAAGAGTCTAAATGAACAGACGCGCCACACCCAAGAAATGAGTACTCATATTATACGCTCCTACAAGCAAGACGGAAAGGAAGATAAGTCCCGACATGTTCCTGACAGGCTGAGCATCGTGCCAGAGAAATGTCTGATTTATATCTCTAATCTCTATGTTATTCAAAAAGGTTGCTTGCATATCGCCTTTTCAGCTCAGAAATTTATATCTTAAATAAAAAGGTTGCTTGCATATCGCCTTTTCAGCTAAGAAATTTATATCTTAAATAAAAATGTTGCTTGCATATCGCCTTTTCAGCTAAGAAATTTATATCTTAAATAAAAAGGTTGCTTGCATATCGCCTTTTCAGCTAAGAAATTTATATCTTAAATAAAAAGGTTGCTTGCATATCGCCTTTTCAGCTAAGAAATTTATATCTTAAATAAAAAGGTTGCTTGCATATCGCCTTTTCAGCTAAGAAATTTATATCTTAAATAAAAAGGTTGCTTGCATATCGCCTTTTCAGCTAAGAAATTTATATCTTAAATAAAAAGGTTGCTTGCATATCGCTTTTTCAGCTAAGAAATTTATATCTTAAATAAAAAGGTTGCTTGCATATCGCCTTTTCAGCTAAGAAATTTATATCTTCAATAAAAAGGTCGCTTGCATATCGCCTTTTCAGCTAAGAAATTTATATCTTAAATAGAAAGGTCGCTTGCATATCGCCTTTTCAGCTAAGAAAATTATATCTTAAATAAAAAGGGGGCTTGCATGTCGCCTTTTCAGCTAAGAAATTTATATCTTAAATAAAAAGGTCGCTTGCATATCGCCTTTTCAGCTAAGAAATTTATATCTTAAATAAAAAGGTCGCTTGCAAATTGCCTTTTAAGCTAAGAAATTCCAAACTACATGATTCCATTCATCCTATGTTTCTATATTTTGGATCAGTGCTTCCTTAAGTACATCTTTAATGTGGAATCGTCCACAATTCAAATATCTCAAACTACAATATTTATCATTTCATCACCGCTAAATAAAAACGCCCAACATACCTTGGGAATTGATTTCCCAGTGGCAATGTTAACTCACGCGCTAAAAATGTAACGGATTACCCTAATATTGTTTACTTTTGCTCATTTTACTAATAATAACAAGAATCCAGTTTTGCAATAACTCATATCCTCCTTTCCTCCATAGGGAGGAAACCCGCTAATGAGGCTGTCAGCCGCTTATCCGGTTTAAATTATATATATATAAAAATAACAACACAAAAATACTTTTTATAATTTGAAAGATAAAGTTCGTTATCCAGTAGAACCTGTCGACCGAAAATAGTTTTTTTGGGCTAAATTAAACGCTAACGTTTTTAAGTTACTATGCCTCCAGGTAACGTTTTGTACATAATAAGAAATAGGGAATCTTATGAAACAATTTCCAAACCCCTATCGCCATATAATGAAGTAGGACCGACAACGTTTTTGTAAAGGTTTTATGAAGGGTACATACATGTTATCATTATTTTAATACATGTATAGGAGCAGCAAATAATTTTTATGTTTAAAAAACTTTTTTATTTCACTGTACAAAAAGATATCTTGTAGATAGGCACTGAAGAGTTGCAAAAATATGACAGAAACATGTTGGGCGTAAATCATAAGTAAAGTAGCGAAAAGCATACGGCTCTTTACACAAGCATATGTACATATATTTATATATATATATATATATATATATATATATATATATATATATATACATATTTATATAAAAATCAGGTGTTTGTCTTTCTGTTGTATTGACCGATTTAGACCACACTTGGCACACAGGTAGGTCTTGATCCGGGGAATGTCATAGGCCTGGTCAAAATCGTCTATCAACTGTTTATCTGTCTGTTCCTGATAAAAATTCTCACTGCTTGACCGATTTTGACCAAACTTGGCACACAGTCGTCTAGGACTCACAGCTCAGTGGTCACTGGTTCAAACCGTGAACCCGAACTGTTACAGATTTGCTTTATTTGATTCTAATATTATTTATTTAATTTCTAACTTATTTTTGCTTTTCTAGATGCTGAAAGTAGTTGTAGCGTTGCACGCCAAGTAACAGCTATATATATATATATTTGACCCATATATATGTATTTTGTTGACCCATAGGGCTAGAATTGTGGACATATCTTCTGAATTTCGAGATTCCCTATAAAGGGAAGGAGAAAACTAGCTTAAATCGATAGATAGATACTAGTAAAGCTAGAGACTATAGTATATAAAGTAGTATGAAAAGAGGACTATGACAATGAGTAGAGATAATTATAAGTGCAGTACCCTTGGCCTGGATAGCTGTAGCTAGATACTGCAATTCTAATAATACTTATTTTACTTTATTCTCTGTACATTTTATATCTTTTTATTCATTTTTTTTAGTATTTTTTATATGTGTACCTTTTTTCAAAATCGGACTATTTTTCGTGCAGCTACAGAGCAAACAGACAACTGTATATATATATATATATATACAATTTCGAAACACCGTTATTTTCGAGATCTACTGGCTCTGAAAAGTAAAATCGTTCGGTACTATCGGAGTGCGTCGTGATTTTAATCTCCCAAGCGTTAAATCTTTCTATGATCATCGTAATCGCTATACGCCAGGCGGAAAGTCAATGAAAATTTATTATAATTTATTTTCTCAATTCGGTTTCACATATTTCAAACCTCTCCACGAGTGATGAACTCACTAAGCTAAAACTACAGCATGATTTTAGGAAGGAGAACCAGATCTTTGCAGGAGAAGGTTTTCCTGTGAACAGATTTTCGCTATTTAAGAGGCTGCTATAGCCCGTTCAGATACTTCAAAGTAACTGGATGTGATCTTCACAAAAAGACCCATGAATAGAATAGAATACAATTTTTATTTGTTAAATATTTAAAATCTTGTACAAATCATACATAAGTTATGGGACTACATACATCATATCTCTTGTCCAGTCAGCACATACCTCTATCCGTCTATATAAAGCACTCCACCTATACCCCCTCCAGCTCCACTATCCTCCAGCAGTCCGCGCCCGTCACTTGCCTACTTCTAGATATATTCTATGTACTATTTTTTGTTTGTGAGTTTACGAATAAAGTTTTTTTAAAGTTTCTCTTGAAGGAGATTCCATAATTATATATAAATAAAAATAACTTTTCACCCACATGAGTCCGGTTAATCATAACTCTACAATGACTTGTAATAAAAAACAAAAAACAAAAAGAACTAAATAATGATACTACTTCATTGCGTTTCAAATTATTTATCTTTACATTTTCAATAAAACCACAAGAAATAAGAATAATAACATAAATGAACAAAGCAAAAAAAAAAAAAAAAAGAAAAAAAAACCTTTATGAAAAGTAGAAGAAAAAAAATTAAAAAAAAAACAACAAAAACAAAAAAAAAAAGCAATTGAACTGGCAATAGTCATAGAACTTGATTGGTAAGTGTATCATCATTGTTTAAAGAATCCAGTGCATTGCATGCTGACATTATGAAGCAGTAGATCTTGTTGAGTTTGTCGGTGTTATCTATTTGAAGTATCTCTTGTATTTTGTATACATCACTTGGCGCAGAAAGAAATGATCTTAAATATTTGTGTCTGTTTTCTGTTAGATTTTCACAGTAGAGAAGGAAGTGGAACAGGCTGTTGGAGATAACTGTGCTACAAAAAGTGCAGGTTTCCTGAGCTTTTAAGAAGAAATTTTTGTTTTTCGTAAAGAGCTTAATAAATTCGGGACTTGCAACTCTCAACTGACTTACTCCTGTTAGCTTATTTATGTTTGTTCTATACATCAAATAGGGCTCTGGGCTGGAAATATTGAAGCTGGACAAAAAGATCCATGATCATTTTATAATACTGGAATCCTTTGATTTGATAGTTTGATATAAGATTATAGAATTTATTGCATTTTTTACTAGGATTGAGATAACAAGGGCTATGAGAAGGACACCATTAAAAATAAGGCAGTGCCACAAGTCGGCCATTGCATAGGATGGAGGTCACAAGGGCCCGGATTGTACTAGGTTAGGGAGGGACGAATAGTGCTTTCCTATTGGCTGACAGAACAAGGGGAGGGGGGAGTCCTAAACTGCAGCTGCACACCCCTCCTGACCTTCAACAACCCTCAACTAGGTGGCTAGGTCAAGGTCGTAACCCACTCTTGCACATGCACTCTCGAAACACAGCAACTCTCAAGGAATTGTCAAAAATGTAGGTAAATTTAAAAAGAAATCTGTGATATCTGAAAAAAATGGAGAATTTTTGCGAACGAATGATCATAAAGACGAAAATCTATCCAAAGCAAAGATCAGACATAATTTATATTTAATTATGTGGGTCTGTTTGCGAAGATGTTGCACATCTAGTTACTTTGAAGTATCTGTAGTGATTTTAAAAAGTGATTTTGGTACTTACTGATTAGCTTAAAGGTTCCTTGCAGGTTATCTATTCCTTCCGTACATGTTATCTAAGGTTAGAAACCATATTTTATAAATATAGTAATCAAAAGTTAATATTGTAATGAAAAGTATTTTAAATCACTGCAATCACTACTAAAAGTAACTTTCTTTGACTACTATACTTATAAAATATGGTTTCTAACTAACCCATAGATAACTTGTATTTGTAATACTTTTAGGCTTGTAAAGAAAAAATGAAAATAAGCGGAATATATATCAGCAAGCAATATTTATTAATAAAATTAATAAATCTTATAAAAATCAATGGTAATTGTGAAGTTTAGGGGCCTCCTCGCCGATTTATTTGTCCGGAGGTTCTATAACATAGTTTTATGTTTATTTCGCATTGTGGGCATACATGCTACGCGCTTCCGCTCGCTACGCTCGCTCAAGAAGATATAAAACTCTAGTCAATCCAATTCGCTAAAATTATTAGAATTCTATTAATTTTTGCGAGTTGGATTGACTTGAGAGTTAAAGGTTACTTCACTACCTGAAACAACCAATAGAATTACCCATACGGAAAGCCAAAAGAAAAAGCTAATGAGTTATGCGCATGCGCTGAATCACTGTTATAATCACTACAGATACTTCACAAGTTACTGGATGTGGTATTCGCAATTACTTTTTAGTGAAGTCTGTGGTGGCTGAAGAAATTGGATAATTTTGCGAAGATGTTGCAAATCCGTCCAAAGCAAAGATCAGATATATTTCTATTTAATTATTTTTATTGTGAAAGAAAATATTAATAAAATTACTTAAATGTGGCGAAAGATTAATAATAAAAAAAATCAATCCAGCCTCAAATCATTTATTTCCTGCTGGTCATGTTTCGGCGCCTCCTCAAGAGTGATTATAAATAAAAATATTTTTTTTTTTTTTTTAATAAGGTCCAGAGGAGGCTCTAAAATGGAGTTAGGCTTTTACATCGGAAAATAAAATATTTGCTACTGGATTAATTGTGTTTTTCCGCCGCATGTAGGTAACTAAGTTTCTGTTAGAGTAAATAACTGAGTTATTGGTATGCTTCCTCTATTTAAACCTGCCTACAAAATTATAGTGACAGATATTAATCTTGAAATGTAGAAAGCCCTTTTTTAAAGTAACATTTTTTATAAACAATTACTAGAGATAACGGTTTTTTTAAGGATTGTAACCCATAAAAAAAATCCCAAAAATCATTGTCATTTATAAGTGGACAAAAGTAAAAGGTTGAAGTAAAATAAAGGTAAAATTAATTTCTTTGTCACCGGTAAATTACAAGGATCTGCATGGATAATAAGAATGATTTCTTTCTACACAAGAAAACTCTAAGTGATGGGAAAAAATAGCGGTTATTTGGAACACAGCACACCAAAACGCCTTATTTCAGATAAAAGATTCCATGTAGCAGCTAAAAACAAAGCGTTTTTGCAGAGCTGTGTTAATAGAGATCAGTATCCAAGTGTGGCTAATGTAAATAATAATTCTCTGACAAGAAAAAATAAAAATGAAAATCAAAAATGTATAACCCATTTTTGTGATAACTGATCAGAGTGGGAATAACTCCTGAGCTCCCAAGGGGGATTTTTTTGCGTGGTTACAGGAGGGAATCGTTTGAGCTCTGGGATTGAGATGGAACGATTATTTCCAATGAAAAGTGAGGAAACGAGATTTTTTAGTTCTTGAACGAAAAGGATGTTAAGGTCATTATGAAGGGTTTATTGGAAACGTTGAAAGAAGCATTAATTATTATTCGAAGGACTTTAGATTGGAATGCCTCAGCTAAAAGTTCTGATTGTTCCCCAGGTTCGTTGGTGATACAACGGGAAACCTTGGATGTAAATATATTATTTAGAAGTGAATATTAATTAAGACATGAATTATATTTTTTTACTTAAACTGCTAGCTATTATGTATAATTGTCGTTTATTATATGTAATTCCAGGTTATTATTACATCCAATTTTTTAATTACCCGAGTGTATATAAGTTATGCACGTTCTAACATACATTCAATTTCCCTGTTGTTATCGTCCGATCTCGCAATCCCTTCGGAGTCTCTGACCTTTGCTTGCTTTAATCCAATTTGTCTGCTCTTTTGTAGTGGAATTCTACCGGCCAGTTCACGGTATTCTTAAAAAAAAAATCTCCCGGGATATTGGATGTTGAGTCACTGGCTAGCGGGGACATTCTTCGCAAGAGCGGCCTTGCCCTCTGCGTTTACGCAATCCACGCCTTCAGCCGTTCGTTTTGCGATCCAACACCTCGTGTCCTTGGATCAAGTCAACAAGAGCTGCTTATTAGCAATTGCGTAACCCTTTCCTTATACAGCAGTTTCCTCGTCTCTGATCGGTCATCGTTGGTTTGTTTATATATATATATATATATATATATATATATATATATATATATATATATATATATATATAATATACCCAATCTTCTTCTTAAATCCAATATTTTTCAGGCGGAAGGTCAATAAAAAAGAATTAACAAAGTCAATTCTTTTATTTGTACTTGCTCTACATGTTTCACACCTGAGGTGCCTCTTCAGGAGCCAAAAACACGATAAACTAAAACTTACAGCCTAATAATATTAAGGCGAAGAAGGTGTGCCTTTTTTTTTAATATATATCTCAAGCGGTGTCACTGCTGGAGATTGAAGCTTTTCCTTCAAGAAAATATCATTCCCAGCAGGGAAAAACACCGTCTCAATATATATATATATATATATATATATATATATATATATATTTGATGTTTTCCGGTAGTAGGGTTGCTTAACTCCAGAAGGTAAACAAAATTCAGTCTTCCCACAAAATGTCTTACCCCCCCCCCCAGTCCCAGTACTGCTTACTTAATAGATATAGATACAAACAAAATTTCAAGAAACCGAATTCTACATACTTGTTACAGTTGACTGAAAATTATTTAATTCTTATAGTTTAGACTTATATCCGTGAAAATATATTAAGCTATATATATATATATATATATGCCAGAAGATAAAACAAAATTCAGTCTTCCCACAAAATTTCTTTATTTTGCACTAGACCTTACAACACAAATGTACCATCATCAGGTACTAACAAAAAATAGCTTTGTAAATTCTAATTATATAGTGTCCTTGTAATGTACTATAAACCTGTTTGACGCCAATAATATTAATGCATGTTTCTATTTTGTTCTTAGCACCTGATGATGGCACATTTGTGTTGTAAGGCCCAGTGCAAAATAAAGAAATTTTGTGGAAAGACTGAATTTTGTTTTACCTTCTGGGATGTATATACAGCTGAATATATTTTCACGGATATAAGTCTAAACTATAAGAATTAAATAATTTTCAGTCAACTGTAGCAAGTTTGTGAAATTCGGCTTCTTGCAGTTTTGTTAGTACCTATATCTATTATGTAAGCAGTACTTGTGTTCAAAAAAAGACAGTGTTTTGTCTTTTTGTCAAACATTAGTAAATCAATTGAATTAGTTAAGTAATGTACAATTATATTTCCAAGAAAATGGATTTCTCAGTTGTCCTACGCTTGGAACAGAAAATTGCAATTGTGCTTTGGTACTTGTTTCTTCCTCGGTCCTACCGAGGAAGAAACAAGTACCTGGCTGAAGAAGATGGAGATGAATCCATCGAAATATTCCGGGAAGAAGTGAGGAGGAGTACCACCGCTGGAGAAAAATGCCGTTCCATCTAAAAATACTATCCAAGCGACGAAAAATAACATCAAACATATATATATATATATATATATATATATATATATATATATAAATTAATTCATTTCATAAAAATATTATACTTATATATATATATATATATATATATATATATATATATATATATATATGTATATACTCACACACAAATCCACGAGTAAATTTCGAATGATCAACTAACAGGTGAAGATTCCAAGCCTCTGTCAACAATAAAGTTCTCTTCACCGAAGTTGAATTCCTCACATTCTTGAAAAAAAATATTTATATAGTTCGAATACTTCGAAAACTAAAGATATCTCGAAAACCTTTATTGAATAGAACTTGTAGGAAATTGAATCAGCTTTCATTTGTTATAGAATAGTCGTGTCGCTAGGACGCAGGGTTCCCGAGTTATAAGTGAAAACCCGAAAAATGGGACTTTCTAAACCCTCCTCCCCCCCCACCCGGCACAAAGGCTACGGGCGAGGAATTTTGATATGCTCACCTCCTATCCAGCCCAAAAAAAGTTACGAAGTCAAAAATTGTGTTCCAAACATTTCCACCTATAGCTGTTTTTAAGCATTCGTTGCCTGGACAGCTATCAATTAACAAGGAAAACATGATTAGCCATGGAATTTAGAAAAGAATAATGGCTGGCAAATGGAACATTTTCTCAAATAAGGCCAAACTGGAACTTGAGAATAGTCTTGTAAACCGGTTCCTAAATATGGGTCGAAAATCTGCCCTACACTCTGTCAAAAACTGTGAGTTTTTAAAAGAAGAATTATCAGGGGTTTTCCCCGTGTTCTAGTGGCTAACGTCTTAGAGCCTCATGTGGGAGATGGCGCCTCCGAGTACCAACGGCAGCAGCAATTTTTCTCGTTTGAAGGCTCGTTCAGAAAATTCCCGGCTGCAACATGGATGTCGGCGCTAATGGCCCAGATGTCGGTGTGTCGTAAAAATAAGAACTATTACAGGGTTATATGGAGCAGTGGGTATAGCTTAGAA